>VZTG01005919.1:450389-523850 GCA_013397845.1 Melanocharis versteri | reverse complement strand
CCCCCCCACCTGCCCCCCCGCTCCCTCAGCCGCCCCTCCCTGCCGCGCCGCGCTCCCATTGGCTGCAGGTGTTCCGCGCCGCGCTCCCATTGGCTGCAGGTGTTCCCCGCCGCCCCCCCGCCCGCTCTGGTTGGCCGGGACGCTCCGGCTCCCCAGGTAACGGTTCCCGCGCTGCGATTGGCGGGAGCCGCGCGGGGATTGGCTCCCCATTGGCNCGCCGGCCGCCGCCGCCGCTGCTCCCCGCCGGGGCACCGCCGGCAGCGAGGCAAAGTCCGCTGCGAAACTTCCTTGCGGGACTTTGAGCAACTTGAGGCCGCGGAGGTGTAGCCGAGCGCGGCTCAGGGAGCGGCCCCTGCTCGCCGCGGCGCTCCGCTGTGCGGGGTGGGACGGCCGCGGTCGGAGCAGGTAGGAGTCCGGACGGTCCCGGAGGGGAGGCCGGGCACAGCCCGCTCCGTCCGGGGAGGTGCCGGCGCCGCCTCGTCCCGAGCGACGGTGTGGCGTCCCGGCCGCTCCCCGCAGGCCGGGGCTGAGGGGGGACCCCGGCTGGGCGGGAGGGGCCGCGTGTTCCCCTGAGCCCCCCGGGAGGGCCGGGGCGAGAGTTCTGGGGTCTCCGCTCCCCCGGTACCTGTGGCCCGGCTTGCCCGGACAGCGGGGTTGCGGAGGTGTCTGGATACACACATTCGTGTGTGAGGTGGTTAATTTGGGATAAACAGGATGTTTGTCAGCCTCCGATCATAAAGGTATGCTAAATTGCCCCTCGGAGTTCCTCTTCTGCTTCTCTCGGGTAGATTTGTAACTGATAGTAATTGACTACAGTGTTTTATGTACATAAAAACTATTTTTAGTTACTCGATTCTTTGGGAGAAAAGAGTGAGATGCTATGTTGATGAATAAGTAAAAACTTCTGTGGAGTATTTTCAGCCAAGAGGGAGCTGTTGGATGATTTTTTAAGAAAACATCCTCAGATGCTTGGGATATTTCTGTAAAGCTAAATTGTACAGGGTATTTTTAACCAATCTTATTTAATTTCTGTGCAGGTCAACGGTCTTACACATTTTCCTTTTGATTTTTTGCTGTTCTATGTAAAGCTATTTGTGTTTCTAAAATTTGACACAACTCACTTGTTTAGCAGTGTGTGTACATCAATATTCTGTTTTTTTATCTATGCAGCTGGATTGAAAATCATCTGGAGCAGGAACACATTTCACATGTGAAGCTCTTCACTTCAGAATCTGTTATCTGTCTTGAATCAACTTATTTCTTCATACTTATAATTTTATATAGCTGCTAAATACAGACCATGCCTAGCAGAATGGGCTCAAAAATTGCTCTGAACAAAGACTTCATCAGGGTAAAAACACACTACAGTGGGTAAGTCAGCGTGTCCTTTCCTCTGTGTTGTGACCTGTCTATTTTTGAAGCATATTGAGCAGGAGTTCGTGGTCTGACCTAGTGATAGAGTAACCAGGGCTTTGGTGGATTTGTAATTAATGTCAGATCAGGCAGGTAAACTTCTGAGCTATTAAAACAGCAGTCAGACTCCTGCAGCATGCCAATCAAGAAGAAAAGTTAATTTATTCTTCTCTCAAAAAGGGGAGAACGTACATAACTGACAACCCACAGTTATTGTGGGTTGATGGATTATTGATTCCCATGGTCACAGCCAGGTCTACATCCATCTCCTGCATTCTGATGCAGTTATTACATTTTATCCTGTCCATAATCACAATGTCATGGCCCTTTATGACTTCACTCAGTTGTCAGTAGAAACAGGAAGGTTTTATTGCAGCAACATGAAATTTGAATTTTCAGGTATGTTTAATCTAATTGGTTTGCTGCCACTCTGAGGAACCTTGTAAAATAATGTTGCTTTGGTCTCTCCTGTCTTCCTTCAAGGCCTGAGTTTAAGGCATTTGAGGAGTTAAATATTTCACCCAAGTAGATTCTTCAACTTAATTGGAAGTACTTAGATTGAACTTGCTGGCATTTCATAAGTGTCTTGAGTGATCTTTTCTGATGTTTTACTGCTAAATAAGTAAATGTAGCTACTACTGTGCTTGTTCTTACCCTATGGTGGAGAAAAATGCTGTTTTGAATTAAATGGGATGTAGTTATGAAAGTCACTTCATGAATTTTATTGAAAACAGAATGCTTTCTTTTTAAACCCATCTATTTATCAATGCCATGTCGTTTGAGGTCCTGAGTTCTAGGGCAGTTGAATTAATGTGGTAATGCAATAGGAGAGCTGCCTCAGCTGTGTAAGGGAAGGCACTACAAACGCCAGGAGAACTGGGTGTAAATAATTTGGGGTGGCTTGCTGGCAGGTAGTGTTGATACAAAGTGAAAGGAGTGTGTCTGTGGAACTTGTCTGTGCAGAACTGGGGGAGGTGATAATAATTGTGCCAATGTTAGAAGTCAAGTAATTATTACCATGTTTTACAATAAACTACTGTAGTTTTTCCTGCAACACTACATTCAGTCTTTTGCATTAGCTGTGAAGTCTGTAGAAGTCAGTTTACAAACAGGAGTTCCAAGCTCTATGGATTTTGTTTTTGTTCTTCTGATCAAACTGTGTGAGGTAAAACTGACTTTTTTGGCATAGCCTCTATAACTGATCATCTCAGTATCTCCATTGCAGTACTACACTCAGCTTTTGAGCAAGTTTGGCAGACTGCAGGAAATCTTTGATGCTGGGCGACTTCAGGATTAGGGACAAACTTGTTCAAGTAGCTGCTAAAATTAAAATCATGGTACAGATGCCATGTTGAAATGCCTGTTAGAAATCTGAGCATGAGGAAGTTTAAAACATCTGAGTGTTGAGTGTATCTCTGGAGGCTGAGTATCTCAGGTATTCCTGTTTCTGGGTGTGACAGAGTTCCTAACATAGCACAGTAGAAATCACTGCCAGAGTGGATTACAAAAGTAAAACTGAGTAACTGCAATAATGAACCAAGAATTACTCAAGTTGCCTCTCTAGTTTATACCTGGTTACTTGAAATCACTGGAGCAGGACATGTTTGATCTGTCAATGGAATTATTTCTCTTGCTGTAACTACTCTTACAGGACTTACTGGTCATTAGCTGTTCATATTACTATCTAGTGTCCAGTTTCAAATACTTTTTTTTAAAAGGTGCCCCGTGGGATTATTTAGTGTTAAACAAGGAATGGTTTTCACTTCCCTGTGCCCTGATTGCCTGATGTGGCTGTAGAGATGTTAAGATTGAATACAGTAATCTCAAAGGAATGTGGACATCATGGAGATGAAGTTCATCAATTTACCCGTAGAATGACATCTGTTACAATAATTTTAACAATTCATGGTTCATTAGTAGTTGCCAGCTTTATTTGGAGTTTGTAGTGTGTGTAGTAGTGTTGTCTTACAGTGTATTTTCAGTTTTTGAGTAATATGTGAAAGTGTGATTGTCCACGGTTACCACAGACCTACAGCTGCTCGATTTCATGAGTGGCTCGTGGTGGCAGTGCATTAAATAATGAGCTGCATTTGTTGGTGACCTTGTCTTGGGGCAAGGCATTGCACCAGTCCTCAAACACTGCTGTGAGAGCCAGTTTGGTCTCTTACTTTCATAAATGCATAAAACATGACTTCTTTAACAGGGAAATGTTCTTAAACTCAACCTCACCTGACAGCTCTCAGTGTTGTGGATGATATGGATTTACAGGTTGGCAGGTAGCATATGTATTTCTTTTGCTGTTGCTGTTATGAAGAATTATTAAGTTGCTGTTCTTTGAGGGCTTTATGAAGTGTTGATTAAAGATACACTTGAAAAGGTAGCAGCGCTTTTAATCTGAATTTGAAACAGTACAGTTCTTTAAGATGATTGTTCTAGAGCTTTGCTTATTGTAATTTTTCTCAGCAAAGGCAAGATGGCAAGTTATTAATGCATATCATTTAAAATGTAAGTTGTAGAATTTAAGTTTCTTATTTCAGTGTAGTACTATTCAACTACTGGTTGAAAGACATAAGTAGGCAGAATATGTTGTATAACATTTTTTCTAAAATGTCTTGTCACACAGTATGGAAATAGGAAAATTATCTCAGTCACGTTGGACAATTTCTGATGTATTTGCTGTATTAAACTAAGAGGGGAAAGAATTACACATGCCAGTAGCCATTGACTACAAAACTGTTTCCTAATTGTCCTCTAGAAGGTTTTGAAGGCAGTGAAATGACTTGAGTTCATCTCCTGTTTCTTTTTGCACTTGTTTATTAATTGATTTCCCAGAGTCAGTTATTTGAAAAGTATTTTTAAAATAGTAGGAAGTCTTGTTTGTGTCATCAGATTTTGTTTTGCATGATCTTTTTTCCTTTCTTCAGTATTTGACCTGCTTTGACAGGACTTGTGGACTTTCATTATATGAAAAGTTATTGTCACAAATTCCTGAGATAACGTATAGTTTACATAGAGAGTTCAGTACTGGGTTCATGTTCTCTAAATACTACAAAGGTAGAGTGCAAGATGCAGAATTTGAGTAAGATTTGATCTGAATTTTCTTGTAATTACATCTTTTGAGAATTCACCTAATCAAAGCTTCATCTCTAACAATGTAGTGGATGTGAGGAAAAGCCTGGAGTATAAAAGGATTTTACAATAGTTGAGATTTTATTTATCTCCTGATAGAAGAAGTACCTGGATTAAAAAAAATTAATTATTACAAAGGCTTCTGGTTTGTTTTTTAACAACACTTCAAATGCTGATAATTATAATAAGGAAGCTTGGCTCACCCAAGTAAACATGCCTTAAAGATGGGTAATTAACACATTTATTTCCTCCATACAGAAGTATTTTTAAGTTAAGCACTGTGAGGTGTAATCCAGCTGGCATAGTGGGAGCATTTTATATGAGGAATGCTCATTCTGTATGATTCTGCAGCTTGGTGTCCATAGATGGAACTGCTGGAGTATGCAGGTATTTTCTGATAAAACCTGATGTTTTCATCTTCTGCAGGGACATCCTGATAACGAACTTGGATGCATCAATAAGCTATGCTGAGCTCTGTGATGAAGTGCACGAGATGTGTAACTTGCAACAGGAGCAGCCAATTACCCTCAAGTGGATTGATGATGAAGGTATTGGACTGAAATACTTCTCAGAGTTTGTTGTTCACTGTGGTGCAGAGAAGGGGCATTGAGGAACTTGTATAAACAAATATCATAGCGTGGAGTTTTTTGTTTCTAAATACCTAGCTACAGAACCCTGTCATAGAGCAGGAAGCTTGGAGAAATGAGACTCCAGACATCAGGGTTGATTGCAGTAGCATTGAATTCACTTCTGTAGAAATGAAGGCCTTGTACAGCCCCTCTGCAGCTTGTCAAAGCCATGGCCTGCAGAGCTAGAACTGAATACAGAAAGGTGGAAAAATACCAGACTGGTTTGGCCAATACTTGTAATGGTGTGTTTTGGTTTTACTGACAGCTCTCTTAGCTGATAGTGTTGTTTGAGAGAATGGAATTTCAAAGTAATGACCTTGGAAGGAGGTTGCTGGTAGAAAAAGAAGACTCAGCCCTTTTTAAGACACCAAGGAGTAGTGTTAATACTTTAAAATTTTACTCTTTGTCTTTTGAATACCAAGAAGGACAGAGGCAACTGTACCAACCTCCGTTTAATGGTGGTGTAATAAAAGTAACCCGATCAGAAGGACATAGAAGATAATTACATTGCCTGTGCTTAGGTGGTTGAACTGCATGCCTGCTGATAAAGAAAGATTATTGCAGGGAAGAAGAAAACCCCATGAGTTTTGAGTTGGAGGAGTCTAAGACACGAGTCCTGTTAAGTGTTTCTTGGTTGGGCTCTCCGTTGCATTGGCTTTTTGAAGCTTACTTAAATTAAAACAACAAATTTATTTAGTCTCTGTTTTAGTAAGTATTCCTCTCTCATCTTGATTAAATACATACCTGTACAGCCTTTTTGTGTTTCCTGGTTCTGAGCAGTTGAGTTTCAGCCAATCTCCTGTGTTGGCTGTCCTCAATCCTCCCGGGTTTTGTGAGTTATCCTGCTTCTGCATGTGAGTGTTTCCACTTATTGCCACATGGAATTTAAGTTCATTTGACTGATTGCACAAACAGATGTTCTCTTTCAACTAACTAAAAGCAAACAATTGCCGATGGCTTAACGAATAAACAGAACCTACCAACAGATGAAGAAAATAGATTTTCTGTTGGGCTTTTATGGTGTTTCTTTGTTTTTGACAAGATCCAAAAGGTTTGAACTATGAACAGCTCACTCATGATAAAATCCCATAAACATATAAGGAGTATGGACTGTTGATTTGCAGTACAAATAATTCTTTTGTCTTTCTTGTTGCATTATTGCTGCATTTATAGATCATCAACAGCAGTGGCCTTCAAAGAGGGGTAGCCAGGCCCTGGATTCATCATTTTACAAAATAAGAAAGTTTTTTAAAAATAAGAAATTAAAGTTTAATATGTGGCTTGACCCTGGTGTCATCACTTGGCCTGGATATCATGAGGTCACGTGTCACCCGAGGTGTGCTGCAGGAAGGTGGCTGTTCCACAAAGGGACAGGGGTTCAGAGTGACACCTTTGCTTCTTTGCTTGCTCTCAATGCATTGTGACGTACTGTACTTCACGTGTGTCTGGTTAAGTGGATTTATGGATTAATTATCCAGTTTTAACAAAAATAACCCTCCCACAGTAATGCTGATGATGTGACCGCAAGCAGACAACAAGAAAATGGGGGGGATCTTTAAGCATATCTGTTCACTTTTATTTTTTTGTTACCCTATGGGATAGTTCTGTCTACTCAATTTTGATAAAATTGGAAGGAATAATTGTGTTGCTCCATTTTGGCTTTGATCAAAATGCCAGCTTAATATCAAGCGATTGAAAGAAAGGCAATACTTCAAGCTGGTACATTTTTTTACTAATTGAAATTCTCCACTGAATTCTTCAGTGGTAAATCTGCCTGTGTGTTGCTTTTTTTGTTAGGTGACCCCTGTACCATCTCATCTCAGATGGAGCTGGAGGAAGCCTTCCGTTTGTATTGTCAGAACAGAGACGAAGGGCTGATTATTCATGGCAAGTATTGCACAGTTCAGGAACCCCTGTGTGTCTGATAATCCCAACAGCTGCTTAAGTGGGAGCTTGGAGTGACTCCCTTGCCTGTCAAGTCTCCTTCTGTGTGTAGCTGCTGCTCTGGAGTTTGATGCTGAAGAAGAAACTGGAGCCCAAAGCTGAAACTGTGCAGGAGGCTTTGAGTTCAGCACTGCCCAGATTTGTTCATGCTTTACTCTAGTATAAGCTCCTGCTGGTCTGGAACCAAATTTTGATTGCATCATTTCTCATGTAGAATTATTTAAAGGCTTCCAAAACCTGTCTGTGTGTACATATATTCAAGAATCAAGGAAAAAGTACTACTGAGAATCTTTTATCTTAAAAATCTAATGTTTTTGTTTTAGTTTTCCCAAGTACTCCAGAGAAACCCGGCATGCCTTGTCCAGGAGAAGATCGTGAGTACTAAAATGTTATCAAATTATAGCTAATTTTTTTTTCAGTCACATAGGAAAGAAATATATTAAAATATTTTCATAATCTAGTGCTACATACATGTATATCTGTTTCGTTTTCTTAATGTAAAATGTTTTACATTTTGTCAACAGAGAAACTGCATAAATCAGTGTTGTAGCAGTGTTTTAATGTTTCTGAGGATTAATGCTGGTTTTTGTAGTTGGTATATTGGGAGGAAGAGACAACAGGATTTTAGATGCATATTTGAACGTAGGCCTTTGCTTTTTTTTGTGGTTCTTTCAGTTTTTTAACTTTCAGGGAAAAGAAATGATGTACTGAAGAGGGAGATACAGCCATTTTAATAAAAAGGTTATTAATCGCTATGAAAATAATCCTGTGAGAGGTAGATAAACCTCCAGAGGAAGGACACATAATTGATATGGTTTACCTGTATTTCAATAGCCTGAACTGCACAGGGATAAAAGGATTAAATAGCTGTACAGTCAGTTCTCATTACAGAGAGATGGCATCAGGACACTGGTTCATACCTTGGTAAATGTTAAGGAAAAGAATGGGAATAATTGGGTGCCAGAGGTACCAGATGATGCTTGGCTGCTCACAGGAGTATAAAGAAAAGCTGGCTGAAGAATTTGAAGGACCTTTGCTCTTCTCTTTGAGAAATATAAGAGGAGATAAAATTAATTGCTGATAAAAGCAAGTAATGCATACTAGGAGAAAAGTACTTGTGTTTGATCAGGATTTACACTGACAGACTGGCTAAAGATGAGTAGTGCAGTAGTAATAGTTGTGAATAATACTTTCAATCAGAGAAATAATACTAATATACTAATAATTGCTCTATTGAGAACTTCTATGAAGATGGAGAGAGGTGAAATACATACCAGAAAGTTACAGTTAAAATATGTTTTTCTGCATTTAAACTACAGTAGATGAAAAGTTAAATGTAAAAACCAGGTAAGTTTTCATGTTGACTGGGTTATTAAAATTGTCTTCTAGAAAGGAAAAAAAAGTAAATGTGCAACATTATTTTCTCTTAATTTGCTGAACAAGGACAACGGGTAAAGACTCTTCTACTCTGATTAGAAGAGTTCAAGAAATTATCCCTGAGACACCTAATTTAATGAACTCATTAAAGGTGTAGATATTCTAGTAGGAAAGTTTTTGGTGTTAATTTGTTAGAAGTTTTAGTTCTCTCAAGCCACGAGATGAGCTGCTGAAAGCACAGCTGAGTGTGGCTCAGATGACCTGGTTATTGTGTCTGTAGGGTATTTCTCCCTGTATGGTTTTACAGGTCACGTTGAATCACACTCAGATTGTTTAAAAAGCCTGTTTAGTTGGATGTGCCTGATAAAGGATCTTTGATCAGGTTTCTCATGGTTTCATGAATTCATTTGATGCACATCGCCTCTTTGCATCTGTGGGGCCTGCATGGAAATTGGGCCTTGTGGCCTAGGTGTAACTATTTTTTGCAACAGAGCTATGAAATTGTATTTAAATTGTAATTTAGCACAGACTAATTTCAATCAGTATTATTGCTTGTTAGCCAAAGGCCCACAACAAACATCTGCATTGCACTCGGTCTGTATGGAAATGTTACTGGTATTGGTGATACAGTTTATTTAAGGGACTGTTTATTTTGTCAGGATTGAAATACTGTCCTTGCCTCAGGAAATATTCATCATGTTTCAAATCCTAGTTTTGTGTCTTTGTCACTGTAGTTATGTTCATAAATCCTTCTAAAAGTGAGAATATTATGTAATATATGTATATGTTTTCTGGAGCATCATGTTTGCACTATAAAGGAGCTTATGAGTTTGCCTCAGGTTTTTTCCAGAGACAAATAAACAGTGAAGTAGTTGGTCTATCCAAGATGAGCTGCTACTTAAATTAGCAGTTCTGAGTGTGGATTGCTGGTTTGTCACAGAACTACAGACAGTTTGAAATGGAGTTTTTAAATAAAACTATTCAATTGTGAAATAATTGCATTTCCAATCTGTTGCTCAGATGTGTCCATGTTAGGTCATGGAGTGGCTCTTTCCAATAGTTCATGATCTTCAGAAGTGCAAATCTGTATTTCTGTAGGATTGTAGGGTTTTTCTTTCCAGCTCCTTCAGAACAAAAATACTTTGGAAGAAGAGTGCAGGCATACAGACTGCAGGGTTTGCATTTATGTTGATATTTAATGATAGAGTTGCTACCTGTCCTCACCACTGTTAAACTGATATGGTTTTGAGATTGTACCAGCCAGCAAAGCTTGAAATAAAAGCCTGTAATCCATTAATGAAATAAACCACATGACTAATATTTCAATTCCATTTGCATGACTTAAGGAAAGTTATTTCTGTGCTTGAAGAACTTTTGTTCTTATATTGATGTGGTGCTGTCTGTGAGACAGAATTTGCACAGTCTCCAGCGTCTGCACTTGTGTTTCTAGAAAGGTCCTTTGCTCCTGAATTTCTGTGCTTGTTGTTGGAGCCAGCCCCAGGTCCCAGTGTGAGTGCACAGCTGTGGTTACAAAGAGCCCCTTTCCCTGAGCTAACCTGTGCTGGCAGTGCTGCTGTGAGGTGACAGAAACTGCTGTGAGGTGGCAGAAACATCTCCCACCCCTTCCCAGACACTGAATGTGACCTCTCCAGGCGTTCCCAGCCTCTGCTGGACTGGAGCCTTGGGTGCTTGATCAGTGTTTCCTGATAAAGATGGCAGACTTTTAGACCAGTCTTGCATTTCACTTTTATTTTTGCAGTAGAGGAGCTGTTCCTTCAGAATTGAATAAAACAAGGTTGTTTCAGAGGCGTTTGGTGTGTTCTCTCCTGTGCCCCGAGGTGCCAGCGCTCCTGACAGCGCGTGTGGATCCCAGCAGCTGATTGGCAGCTTTATAACTTAGTTATTGGAGTCTCAGCTTATTTACCCTGACAGATCTTGCTCTGATTTATCACTCTTGGTGCTGCAGTGCATTGTGTAACACAGCACGTCCAGCTGAACAATTCCCATTGATTTGTAGGACTTCCCTAACGGAATTGCCGGATTTATCAGAGAAATACTTGTTTTGGTGACATCAGCTCCTTGACATCCATGCCATGTTTTAGTTGTGCCTCAGCTGCTAGCTACAGCCTCTCAAGGGAGCCAGTACCACCCGTGCCTGGATACATGAGGCAGAGATGTGAAAGGGAGAGACGGGGGTAACCAGTCTTCCATTAAATATTTGCTCTTAATGTTCGAGCTGATCCTGCCTATTGTCCTTGGTGTCTAATGGTATTCACACAGCGGCATCCGTGGAATAAAGGGAAAATGTTTCATTTCATACCTACTACATTGTAAAGAATTACATGCTGAAGAGGCTAAAGAATAAAACCCAGTGAGTAATGCATGCTTTTTCTGTAGATTTTGTGTCATCATTGTGGTTGCTGTTGTGAGCGGCGGGCACTGACGCGGGCTGTGTGTACGTGTGCTGCAGGAGAGGAGAGAACTCAGCATTTTGGTTATGGTACAGTCGCTGTGCCTGCCACCCTCCTTTGCAGCCATGGATTGTTACAAATGCAGAGATTCCTGCTGCCTCTGTGCGTAGGGATGTGGCTGAGAGACCTCCTGGAAATGCTGATAAAATTGCATTGAAAGGACTCCTGGGGAATGTATTTTAGGAGGAAAGGAACGGAAGAGTGAGTGATGCTGCTGCTGCTAATATTGGAGATTAATGAAAGAAATGTATCCCAAAAACCCTGACGGTATGTGCTCAGGGCCTGTTTATTGTAGGATTGCTGATGTAAAGGCTAACCATTTAGGAGCATCATTTTCTGAGGCCTTTTTGTTGAATTCTGCTTTGTGGATTGTCATAGATGGCTGTTTTTTAACTGTGAAATACTTGTTTTGAATGAAGGGTTACTTGGTTTCTAATATTGTCAGAACGAACTGTGCTAGTTCACTTCTGCTTAACAAATAGATCTGTGTATTTAATATTAAAATTCATCTTGGGTTTGGGTAGCTAATGCCAGCAAATTTTAGGGTTGTTTTGCTGTTGGCTTCATTAAATAGAAGAATGCAGACTAGGAAACCTTTAAATTAATTAACAAAAGAGAATGAGTATGTTTTTAATGTTTTAGTACTTACGACATTAGTGTGATAGTTTTTATTATCTAATATTTCTGGCTGATTTTGCTGTCTTATTTTTTTGGTAGAGATTACACTGTGTTGTGCATGTCTCCTGTGCTCTTTGTTTATCTGCTCAGTATTTTAGCATTAGGTGTTTGGACTTCATTTTCCCCCCAAGCCATCTTTCTTGAAAATTTCATCGTAGGCTCGAGTAAAGGTATCTTAGTAACCTAAATGTTGTTGTGAGCTTTTTTCTTTAGGTATAGATATTTGATTTTGCTTTATGTTCTGCCTGATACTATGAAACAGCTCTAAAAGGCTTCTTGCTGGAGTAGTGTGGCCTGTAAATATTTTTCTAGCTCATAAGGCAGGTTTTTCCCTTCATTTGTTACTGTATTGGCAGCAGTGATTAGGTTATTCAGAGCACGTGAACCAATTTAATCCCCCAATGAAGAAAGGAACTATTGCCACCATAGAGACTGTTCTGAAGACGTAGATTGGATTGCACTGGATAATTAGGCAATTTTAAAACTGCTAGTAACCCTCTCCTGGTTTTTAGTAATTGAACTGGGGGGGGAGGGAGGGGACTGTACTATTTTAATGTAAGATATTCTTGGTTAGGATTTGAAAACAGCTGTGTCATAGTTTCTCAAGAATACCTGAAATCTCTTCCTCTGTCTTAACTGCAACACATTTGTGTCATATGTGACATATTTGAAAAAGAGACAGATTGTGAAGCAGCATAAGTTACTGAGAACAGAATTGTAGTTAAAGGTCTGGTTTGCTTATAATAATTTAATGATTTTTAATTCTAAAATGATCTCAATACTTTTCTTAGCTATGAAACGTCCAATGAAGAATAAAGGGCTAGACCTCCCTTTTTATAATTGAGGCATAAAATTACAAAGCACGAGTCTGATTGTGGGATTTGAGATCTGCTCTTAATTAAAGGTACTGGGTGTCATAGCAGATGTTTGTGTTCCAATTTATAAACTACAGACTAAAAATACAATGGACTAAGGAATGCCTGGGCTGGTTTTTAAGGTGTCATAGCAAATAATCTGTGTTCTTTTTTATTTATTCCACTTCCCCCTCTCCTAGCTGTTACTCAGAATGTAGTATATTAAATGCAGGAAGAATGTCACCTGGTTTCAGAAAGCTCCTCTTTGATGTAATGCCTGGTTCCTCTCCCTGTGTTATGTCTCATATCTTCTTATAAGTTGGTAAATCCACTCTTGATATTCAGGCACTTGGAAAACTAAATGGGCAAGGAGGTGCTGAAGCTTTTTGGTTTTGCTGGAATAAGTGAACGTCTGTGGGCCTTTTAAACCTGAGTTAGGCCTGTGAGTTTCAGTATTGTGGAAGAGCTGTTTAATACATAACCTCTTCTTTTATACAGCCAAGGTTAATTATATATTATTATACTTGGGTTCTGTGTAATACTTTTGGAAATTAGTTGCTGTATGCAAGTTATGGTTTTTTATGTTGAACTGAGGCACAGAATTTACAGCAGAGGCCTGCAGGGCAGGTAAATGGGCTCTTCAGCATTCAGCTCCTGGATTTTGGAGTTGCTCTGTGAGAAACCACATTTTTTGTGGGATTCCAGGTGCTGCTTATTTGGAGTGGAGAGCACGAGGAGCAAACCTTGGGAGACTTAACTGTCGTAGCAGTTGTTGTAGCCACTGAGGGCTTGCAGTAGTACAAGCCCTCAGTAGTACAAGTCTGGGTGATAAATAAAGCAAAAAGCAGCAAACTTGAGGCTTGCTGCCAGGGTGGCTCCCAGGAGAGGCACAGGAGAGCCCTGATCACTGTCAGGGAGAGAAGGTGAGCAGACTGTGCAGTTCATCCTGAAACCACTCGGGGAAGGTGCTGCTTTGGGGAGTGGAAGAAAAACAGACTGATGTTCTCAGTATTGACCAGAAAGTGCCTCATTCGTAACTCGAGTTCCATTGCTGTTTCTTCTGCATCTCTTAGGGCTTGTCCTTGAATTATTAGCTGGGGACGTGTTTAAAAGGAAACCAGAAACTATTTGAAGGCAATACAGCAGGATTTTAGTATTGCCTTTACTTTTACAACAAATTGCTAATAATAATAATGCTATTCTATGCTTCTTCCAATAATTCAGGTTCTCAACTAGTGCTCTTCAGTAAAGCAGTACAGATGCCCTGTGACTGGCACAAGACTCCCTGTTCTTTACTTTGTCAACTCTGATAAAAAGTTACCTAACTTTCATTTCATTTCATTCCAACCGCATGTTCTGGAAATTTTTGGTAGTTCTGTGATGATCAGCTTCATGTGCAGTAGCACTTTGCCACACAAGTAGAATTGTCCAGGTAACTGTGAAATGAGGGGGAAATTGGGTGTATGGGACAGGCCACAGCCAGTGGAATGTTTCAGTGTGAAGAGACAAGACTAGGACTGCAACTTAGAAAAAGATGATTGATCAAATATGCTAAAATTAATTTAAAAATCATGTTTGGCATAGGATAAGATAAATTAGTTAACCATTTTCTAAAGGACAAGAAGCCAGGGAAGTGGAGCTCTTAGAACGAAGTCTTCTAAAATGTTTTCTCAGGGATTTGTCAGTAGTTAGCTTCTTGTTTTTCCTTTGACCTTTTCAATAGACATTTCATAGTTTGCTTTAGAAGATAACAGAATAAGACTAGGTGAAAACTAGATCTGACCAAGTTTTAACTGAAGACACTCGAACAATCTGGATTCAGTTCCTTCTGATTGCTGTCTCAGTCACAAGAACTGGACTTCTCCCCCATTTCAATCACCATAGATATGAATTGCATATGCTCAAAGGATGAAAATTTTCTGGAAAATGTGTGCTGTCAGGTCTAGGGTAAGATTCCCAGCAAGTCTTAAATCATGCAGGCTGCTGCTGAGATACAGCAGAACCAAATTCCTGCAGCAGACTTCATTGAATTGCTCCTCACTTTTTTGGTTGCTTTCTTCAGTGGTTCCAGGGTGTATAAAAGACAGAGGCTTTCTGTTATCAGGCTTTTATTTATAATAGAAAGAATTGCTTCATGGATGTACTAAGACATAGAGGTTTGTTTAAGAACAAAACAGAGGCCTGAAACTGGATGCAGATGCCACAGATTGCTTAAATGTTCAGAACTTCATGTTGCTCTACTTCAGTCCTAAGTTAGCTAAATTAAAGAATTAAATAATTTAAATAAGTACTGGCTCAGTACACTTTCAGCTTGATCAAACATTTTAATGCAGCTCCTAAATGATGCTAATAGAACATTAAATTCACTTTTCATTGTAGTAAATCTTTTAATGAAAGTGATTTTTATTTTGGGAGAATAAATGATGCAATCATCAAAAGAAGCCTTTGGACTTACTATTACCCATGCAATGCAAGTTTGGTTTTGAGGTTCATGTGACCACTAACTTTGTAACCAGACATTGCAAGTGCACATCATGAAAGGGTGTGAATTGAAAATTGCTTAGAGGGCCCAGTTAGAGAAGGGAAGATATGAACCTTTTCTTCTTTCCTAAACAAAAACATGAATCACCTTCAGAAGCGTGGATCCACCACCAGTTGTCTCCTGGCCCTTTTCATAACATTCTTTCCCATTAGAGCAGCATTTTATCCTGTGTCTGGGACAGCCTTGCAAAGAGCAGATGTGTCAGCACAGGAGGCTGAGGAGGGAAGGACACGAGCAGGTTGTGGTCACTGATGTGCCCAGAGATGGTCACTGCTGGGGCAGCAGCCACTGGCTGGACTTACTGACAATTTCTTGAGCAGCACTTGGTATATTTTGTTATTTTCAAGTACATCTGATAAATTGCACATAAAGTCACAGACTTGTGAGTCAGAGACTCGCTGGGAATGTGCTGCTAGCACTTTTATTTGTGGCATTGTCTTTGTAGGTGTGACTTTGTCACCTTGCAGTGCCACGGAGCCATTTTAGCAGCAGATTTGAAGGTGAGCATCCGAGAGCTCAGGCAGGAGGGAGCACTGGGGGGGTGGCAGTGCAGCTGTGGGACTCAGCTGCCCCTTCTGAGGCAGTGGGGAAGGATGTTCACCCAGCTGGGCTGCAATAAATGCTGGGTGAATCCTGCTGCTCTATGGGACATTTGTTTCCTTGTTGGTTCTCCACTGATCCTGCACTGCCTTGGTCATTGTTGCTGTCTTAACTGTGCTTTTTCTTCACAAAGGTTGATCTGACTTTGTAGTTAATTTTAGTGTCTGTTGGAAAAGAAAGGGACGGGGAGATGGTTTCTCAGGTGCTAATCAGCCTTAAATTAAATTTTAAAAAGCTGTCTTCTGGCCATTTAATATTTTGCAATAACTGCAAGAGGTCAAAGCACTTAATACCTCCATATTGTTAAGGATACTCTTTTCATTTTTCGACTTCAATTGTACATAGCAGCTTATTCATAATAAAAAGAAGGGCCAGTTAACATCCAGTGTATGTCTTAAAATTGCTTTCTGAAGCATGTAAATTGTTTCAATGTAACTGTTTGTAGGACATTAAATAACAGATATCAAGCAATGTACTATCAAAGTGTACTTTGGAATTTAGTGTCCCAAAAAATGTGTTCTACCTTTATCTGTAATTTCTTTATCAAGTCCAGTCTATCTGAAATGCCAGTATCAATTTCCCCCTTGTAATTCATGAGTTGGTTTTGAAAGAATGCTCACTTGTGTGCTCAGCACAACATTAAAAGAACAAAACAAAAACTGGGCATTCTGGTAGTGTCCAGCTGGCAGGCCGGGTAATTGGCCTGTAAACAAGCTGTATTAATCTCTGAGAAGTGATTTGCAGCAATAGCAAATTACCTCTGTGCTCAGGATAGGAATAGATTTTATTAGAGCTGGAGCACAGAAAAGCCGACTTTGGAATTGCATTTGGAAATCCAAATGAAGAGGGAATAATTTTTGTGGCCATCTTACTGCCCTTCATTGGTGTAAACCAACAGCGTTGTCATTTGGAAAGTAATTGTGCCTCCTTCTATTTTTCCCTGCTTTTCCAAGTTACATTTTTCACGACAAGGTTCCCACCCTTTCTGTGAAATTCTGCAGACGTCATTATGGAATTGGAGAATATCTTCTCTAGATAAGTTCATTTGGAATTAACACTGAACAGCAGACATTGCTCGTTCGTTTATATCCACAGTTAAATTTTATATGTGTGTTCATGTTTTTCCTTAGAAGTCTTTTCTACAATATTTTTTACAAGATGAGGAAAGAAACCCAAACCCAGCCCTAGAAAATCTCATTGGAAAGCAAATATTAAATCTGTTTCCAGGGTTTCTTGTGCATCACAGGTAGTGATGTAGTTGCACAGTTTGACAACAGAGGGAAGAATTGCACAGCAGCAACAGCCAGTCGTTCCCCACTGCTTTTTAGGTAGAGGCAGCTGGTTAATTTTATTTTGAATTGAGTATTTTTATTTCCCTTGTACTCTTACTTTGAAAAAGCCTGTGATTTTTCTTTCAATTTTCCAATCTTGGAAGTAGATAAAGTTCTGTACCATTATTGTATTTGTGTTCCGCAATTAAAAATTTTTATCTCTGCTGAGAGCTTAAAATATATTTGATTTTTTTTTCTCTAAATCTGTTCAGATACAAAATGAGGATTCGAAAGAATTTTTTTTTGTTAGGCAATGTCTTGTGTTTAATATTAATCATCAAGAAAAGATTACTTTGTTTAATTAGGGGTATATCATCTCCTTCAGCCTGCAAGCAGCCAACTCGAACTCCTTAATGAGTTAACTGATGTGTACTGTGAAATAAATGAAAAAGAAGCCCTTTTCATTAAGCTCAGTAATTAAATACTCAGACTTTTGTGGTGGCATTCCTCTTTCTAGGTAGCTGGGACCAATCCAGTAAAAACTTGATTCAGTTCTTGGTTACCAGGAATCATGGAATCCATTCCTTGTTTTATTCTGAAGTGTTCTAGAAACATGTACCTGAAAATGTTGTTTGGGTTCATTTTGCCATGTGAAGTGTAGGGATGAGATGCAAAGTCAGATTAGAGCTTTGTTCACATAACACTGACAGTAAATTGTTTCATTCAAGGTATGCACTTACTGCCATTTTATGAATCCGATTGTTGTTCAAGGTGCTTCCTTTGATCTGGTAGAGCTCTAGTTAGGACTTGTAGCTGATAATGCTTCAAAATAACAATGATCTTGAAAACCCAGACTGCTTATTTTAGCCTGGCATTATCCTTGGGGGAGTTTCTGGGAAGGATGTCCCCTTTCATGCGGTTCCTGCCTGCCCAGTTTTCCAGGGGTTGAGGTCTGTGGCAGCACAGCCGTGTGGTGCATCAGCCACTTGTCCCAGTTTTGGATCCTCAGTGAACGAGAGTGTTTTATTCTCTCACAGAAATTTCATCTTAATGTGTAGTAATAATAGAACGTGTGCTATAAAGGTGTGTCTTGCAGGGGTCGCTGTTTTCTCATTTTTTACCTTGGCCCCTTTTGGAGCCAGGGAATTGATTTGCCTCAGCCCCTGCACTGAACCATGGCAGTCCCAGGGGTAACTTGGAGGGGTTCCTACTTTTTAAAGCTAGTCTATATTAAGCACAGGTTTTGTTAGACTGTTGCCTCCCAAGTATATGATATAAAACCCTGCCTTTGATTTAATATTTATCATTAATTAGGGAGGTGACTTGCTCCTCTATTTACAGACTTCATCAGTGCAAGCTGCTCGTTAACTTATCATTCACTTAATATTCCTCATGTCAGTGATAAGCTAATGTTCAGATCACAGATGTATTGCGTTGCCTCCATATGGTGCTTTGTCTAATGAATTAATTAACTGTTTTGGAAAAAAAATCCTTGTGGAGATTTTTTCCTCATGGTGAACAGTCACCCTGGAAATGATGGAAGAGTTTTTGGTGTTTGTGTTTGAGCATATTGTAGTTAAAAACTTTGCAGTCATTTTGCTAGGTTCTCATTTTAATTTTCTTTGCACTTGAGAAAAGTTTGCTTTAAAGTTGATATTTGGCAGGTTTTGAAGAGTTGTTTGAGTCAAATGACCATGTCCAGTCTACGTCTCTGTTCCAGTAGCTGTAGCTTTGCCACTTCTGGTGTGCAGTCTTAGCTGCTTTGAGAAGCTGGTGGGTTTTCCTTTTCCAAATTGTTAACAATTAGTTTAATAGTGCAGTATCTGTTTCAAATGCTTGCACAGTAAACATTTGCACATGCAAATAGAGTAGGTATGGATGTTTGGGGATTTGGCACTGTAGATATGTGGAATCACAGGAACTTCAATGCTTCCTTTGGAAGGACAAAAATAGAGTATCTAAAATCAGACCCAGTATTGCAGCCAGTGTTCACACATTGCATGTCAGTAGCCTGTGAGTTTTGGCTTGCTCAATATAATCTTAAAATAATTTATTGACAAAGAAACTTTTTACTACTTGCATTATCATTTGACACAGAAAATGTCTGTGTTTTTCTATTAAAAAAACCCAAACTTCATCTTTGATAAAGTACGAATGCTTGAAACTTGAAAATAACATTAAAGATGAGAATGTAAGATGCTTTTGCATTAATTCCTGAGGATTATAAATGTACAGTCTGCTTCATTCTGATGAAATATCAATTATAAATCAAGTCTGTCAGAGTCTTTATGCCTCCCTGCACCCCACAGTACCCACCTGTACCAGCTGTGGGAAGCTGTGACCCTGGTGGTGTACAGGGCTTGGCTGTGTCACCCTTACAGCTGTGAGCAGCTCTGAAAGGGACCCCTGTGGCACAACACATAATATTAAATATCAAACTCTCTAATTAGCCATTCACACAGAAACTGCTCATCTGCATGTAAACGGCGACAACAAAAGTAACTTGGAGTAGGTGCTGGGTTTGGATTAAACAGATTAAATGATTCCTTGTTATGTTTAGAATATATTCAAAATAATTGTGGACCTGCACTTGAACTGCCCAAACAAAAGAAGTATTTTGGGTCATGTTTACTGTTAAGGTAAAACTGAAGTTAAATAATGTAGCTCTGCAGACTCAGAGCATGTTTAATGTTGCATGTGTGGGGTGTTATCAGTACCCAGCACGTCTCACGCTATCAGTACCAGCCATCCTTTGTCGCGTCCGTGGAAGGTGACAGGGTGAGAGCAGCAGCGCCATTTCCCCAGGAGCTGCTCCTTTAACAGCTCTGTCCCTCTCACCTGAGCCAGAGCAGGCACGGAGCTGTAACGGGATTATGATCATGTGAGGGAAAAGAGACAGGGCTGCAGGGAAGGGAGAGGCAGCGGTGAAAGCACATCCTGCCCCAGCCGTCACTCACGGCCGCCTTAAAAAAATCCAAATCCCCAGGGATTGTGGCTGTGCGTTGATATTTAGGAAAGCAAGATTGTTCCGAGTCACAACTTGCTTACCCTGCTGTGTGTGGTGCTGCTGGGCTGCCATGCTGCTGCTTTACACCTTTCTGGTTTCTTCCCTAGAATCCATCTACCGCCGGGGAGCCCGAAGATGGAGGAAGCTGTACCGAGTGAATGGGCATTTGTTTCAAGCCAAACATTTTAAGAGAGTGAGTACTGTTGCATGAAACGCTGGGGTTTGCTCATGTTCTGTGCTCATTGTTTGCCTCAGTCTGTGCTTTTTCTGTGTTGGAGTGTTGGAAAGAAAGGAAAAGCAGGATGCTTGTTGATGTGACATTTCGGTCTCTGCAGTGTTATTCGAGTCATAACGAGCAGGAAAAACTTGGCAGTGTTTGAATTTGAGTAAAAACCAGGATTGGTGGAAATTGTTTATTTTTGAGGTCTCTGAAATTCTGAGTTTGTGACTGTTTAAGCTGATACATCCTTGGAGCAGCTTCTCCCTTCTTCACTCCTTCTGTGATTTTGGTTGCTTGTTAGCAAAATCTTCTACCTTCAGAACACTTTGCCATCCTTAAAAGTAACAGCTGCTAATGTGAGCTTTAACTGTTTAGAATCTGGGGTGCTGCACCATCTAAGAATTTTAAAAAGCTTTTTTATTGAGCTAAAATACAGCTGTGTTTTAAGGGTCTGATTTAA
This sequence comes from Melanocharis versteri, assembly GCA_013397845.1. NCBI lineage: Eukaryota > Metazoa > Chordata > Aves > Passeriformes > Melanocharitidae > Melanocharis > Melanocharis versteri. The sequence goes on along the minus strand of VZTG01005919.1, from coordinate 503,255 downwards.
TCCACATAAGCAAGTGAATGTGGCTTTAAGGCTGAGACACCTCCTTCACTTATCCCATTATACCTAAGTATTGCAGCGTATATACGAATATAGTGTGCACTTGGGGGAATTCCACACAAAACTGAGTGCACTCAGAAGAGTTAACTCTTTCATTCAGCAGGGACATTTTTTCTAAAAATTGAAATAAGCATTTTTTCTAAAATTTCCCACCCCAAAAATGCACTAGAAGAAGGAAAAGCCCCTTAAAACTCAGCATTTTATCACTAAATATATTAAAAATATCAATGTATGTGAATTATCCCATGAATTTGTATAATGTGCTACGGGAATTCAGTTTTTTGATTTCTACTATAAAAGTATACTTTTTGTGTTTATTTGCTACATAGTTACAGTGTGTTCCTTTGAAACACTGTGAATGCATACTGCACCATTAATAATCCATAAAGTTCTAGATAATGATGTTTTAATTGCAATGGGGTAAATAGTAAATACACACAGAGAGATTTTGATACCTCATTAGGATGCCCACATTGGGATGTCACAATCCTAAACAAGACTGCTTTTATACCTGCATACAAATGGTGTCATACAGAGCCAGAACACAAACCACATCCAACTGAAGTTAGTAAGCAGGTTGATATAAACTGTAAAATGTGACATTAAAATGGATAAAATAATCAGAAATTATGGTCATGTCTGTATTACTGAATTTGAGACCAAATATTAGTGTCGATGGAATTTTTAAGACTGGAGTATTGCCTTAAGAATTCATTCCTGCTTCAAAGTAACCTTTTGCAGCTTTTTTCAGATCATTCAGGTAAATGAACACGTGCAAAAATTTAAACTTTTATCTTGTTGAACGTAACAGAAAGGCCAACTCTCTGATATGGCTTTGACTGAATGTGTTTTGGAGAGGTATGAAAGGGTTACCTGGATTTCTGGTGGAATTTGGGACCTGCCCCTANGTTTTGGAGAGGTATGAAAGGGTTACCTGGATTTCTGATGGAATTTGGGACCTGCTTCCAGGGCCTGACAGATTTTATTTAGTCTTAATATTACTGCTGCAAAATCTATAAAAGGATACTGAAGGAAGTCTGGTGGGCCAGGAATTTTAGAAGAGGTGGCAATAGATGTCCCAGGCTTCCTCTCATCAGGTGGTTTTTGGGTTGTTTTTCTTTCCCCTGGGCAGTGCAGTTTGGGTTTCTCCTGATGGAGAAGGACTGCCTGCACAGATGAGTGGGATGGAATTAAGTCTTGTTTTCTACAAGTACCAGAATACAGCAAGAGCACTATAAAAAAATGCTTTTGTGAAGAAATGCTCCGTTCCTTGATGATTAGTTTTTAACTATTCTAGCACTACTGGCAGTGATTTTAGGAGCTGGAGAGTTTTGGGCAGGAGCTTGTGTGACTCACCAGCGTGAGCATCTGAGTGACCGCAGTGGAACGGGCAGTGCCTGGGAGGAGCAGGCTGGCACTGTGGCTTTGGGACAGAGCTTTGGGAGTTCTGTCTGAGCTGGGTGGCAGCAGCAGGGCTCCTCACAGCCTGCAGGGTGATGGGCAATGCCTCAGCCTGCTACAGGAATTACTAGAGAGCGTTGGCAGCCAGGGAATAATGAGTGAGTTTTATGTTGGCAGCCTGTGCAGGGTGAGGGGGGATCACTGGGCCTGGGTGACTTTTTGGTGTGTAAGGATCTCAGACTGTTGTTTGGCACGTTGGGTAGAGTGGATAAAGTGACCATAGCAACATACACTGGAACAATTGTTTAAAAGCCTCTCCTGTAAAAGTCAGCAGCAGGATGTCTGGCTTCCTCATTTACCCTGATTTTGATTTAACTCACTTACATGCTCTTTTGTTACGTGTATAAAAACACCATAGATTTTTGATGCTCAGTGCAACACAGAGGTTTGATATCAGACATCATTAACGGGTTTTAATTATGCCAAGTTTCTACCACTGCTAAAATGTATACGTGCAGATATAGAGCACTTTTTATACATTGTCTGGTTAATATTTTGTGCCAGTGTTCTCCAACACAGTCAGTTTGGGTGCTTTTTATACATAATTGTGTAGCACAAACTTCTGGCAGTTTTGTTTGGGTGACCTCTGTCAAAACCTGAGATTTTAAATAGACTTATTCTCTAAAAATGATTTGCTAATGTCACACTGTAATGTGTTCCATATGCTTGAGGTATTTGTATTCCTAACATTCATTAAAAAAGAACTGCATTTAGCTGAATTCTGGGTGTGAAGTGTAACCTTTGGCTATCATTATAATTCTGGATATTCTAAAATTATTCCTGAACGTCTGTTAGATGGCTGGGATGGGTTCTTGCTGCTGGAGAGCTGCTCCCTTCCAGCAGGGACTGATCCTGGCATTGATGATGTGCCTTGTGGCTTGCAGAGAGCGTACTGTGGCCAGTGCAGCGAAAGGATATGGGGGCTCGCAAGGCAAGGCTACAAGTGTATCAACTGCAAGCTGTTGGTCCATAAACGTTGTCACATCCTTGTCCCACTGACCTGCAAAAGGCATATGGTGAGTGTGTGTTCTGGCCAGGGCTGAGGGGTGGGTGCCACTCTGGCCTGTGCTGCTGCTGGTGGATTAGTCCTGAGCAGTGAAATGTGGGCATGGCTGTGGGTTTGTAGCACTTGGGAGTATTTGGGTTTCAGTTTCTGCAGAGGACGAGCCTTTGGATTGTGAGCAGAGACAAAGTGAGAAGGAAAGCTTGTGATGTGACTTCAGTGTGCTCAAGCTTGAATTTGACTTCTCCATTAGACACTGACAAGCTCAGAAGTTATTCCTTTTAGCCTGTGGGAATGTTTTAAGAACTAAGGCACTGATGTGATTTCTGCACTGCTCTTTTCAGAAAGGCTTATTGCTTTCCTGTTCCTGGCATCTCAGTTTCTCCAGTACTGTTCTCTTCCTTTCCATGAGCCTCATTCCAGTGCCAATGCTGGTGTCTTTCCTAGGCTTTAAACATCAAAACATTTAAACATCTGTCTATCTGAATTTTAGCCCTTTCCTGTATTCATCCCCAGTATTTCACTGGTGGTCATATCATGTTTTTTCTGAATCAAAACTTAAACCAGTATTTTTCTTTACTGGTATTGCATGTGACTTGCCTTGACATTACCAATTCTTTGCCAATTAATTTCTGCATGTTGCTGTACTTCCTGGAATAGCCCTGCTTGTCTTGGGGATGAGCCCAGTGTCCAAATGCAATATAAAATATCTGGTATTGTGATCTTTACTAATTTATGCATAGTGAGCAACAATTCATGTTTTTATTAAGCAGGAAAGGAGTGTGTCAGTGCTCTAAATGGAGTGTGTAACATCATGCTGAAGTGTTTACTTTGTTGTAGTTTCATGTGAAACACTCAGAGGTCTTTAAATAGAATAAAAGTTTGAACTTTGCTGTAAAATACACCACTCTTACTTTTAGAAGACAGCCAAGCATCTGTTGTAGCTGCAGAGAATGGCTGATGTAGCAGTTCATTTTTGGTAGGCTGGTTTTACCACGCATTACAGAATGCTAATATTTGGACACACAGTCTCCAAAACCCAGTTTTGATTCTGGAAGACGTGAGGCTCTCATGGAGCTGCAGTTGAAGGCAGGGCACTCCCAGGGGGGTTGGTGTGTGTGACCTGTGTGTTTGGCAGGATTCGGCCATGCCTTCCCAGGAACCTCGCTTAGCTGACAAAAACGATGAGGCTGATCTCCCTTCAGAGGACACTGATGGAAGTGAGTACTTTGTTACTTTGGAATCCCTCTTGCCCTCATTTTTTCCTCTTCCTGTTTACAAAAGTGGAAAAATATGCTCAACTGTCCAGTAATATTTAAAGCAAACTGGCCATAAGCTACTAAATATCTTTCTGTTTATTGATTTTTAAAACTATTTGCAATGAAGGCCTTTATAACCACACTACTTTGATTTCTTTTCCAGTTCCCTACATTCCTTCAAACCGGAAACATGACACCATTAAAGATGACTCTGAGGTATGTTCTTAAAATATTTTTGCAATTCATACTTAGGTAGTCTTAATCATTCAGCTTTTTATACAGTAGGTGATTATTTGTTCTGGACTTTCTTCTGCCCTTTTCAAAAGTCTGGGTTTTTTTCTGAACATTGATAGTGTTTTCTTAAGCATTTTCATTGTGTTTTTTCAGACTACTTCTGTGTTCAGCTGTTGTCATTCCACTCATGATCCAAAATACCTTTTAACACTTTTGTTTTCTCACTTCCATTTGTTGGAGTAACAGTGATTTAGCAGAGGGTTTGACTTTTATGGTCCTTGCAACAAATGGTGGCCTTGTCTGCTGTCCCTAATGGATGCTCCCCCTTTGTCACCCTCAGGCTGTTGCTGTGGAACTTGGTTCAGTCTGGTAATCCATTAACTACCCAGCTCTCTGAGAGGGTTCATATAAATAATACCTAATCATTTATAGACAGCTCCTGTGCAAATGCAAGTAGAATAACATACACTTAAACTCTTTTTTCAGGTCTTTTGTAGAAGATCTGACTCAATCTCTGCACATCAACAATGTCATTCCCTTAGAGCAGTCTGAAAAATCTGAATATGCTTCAATTCTGAAGGGCTTCAAGACATTTCTTTTAAAAATGCTTCTGGCATGTTTAAAATAAATAGGGTGCACTCTGCAGAAGACTGGCAGTTGGTCTGATATTCCCCTCTGAGCAAGGCTGCACCTTTTCCTTTGCCTCCACTACAATGCTTGTCACTACCATTCCTTTCACACTTGAGTAGCTCCTGCTCGTGGGTGACTGCCTTATTTTCAGTCATGTATCTGCAGATTTTTATCTCAAATTCAGAAATGGAAGGGTAGAAATTAAAAGCACATCAGAGAATTTGAATTGCTCACTTCTGCTGTGGTTATTGCTGAGGTTTATGATGAAATTTTGATAAGTGCTGTTTGCTCAACTGTCCTGAGTTATGCTGCTCTGATTGTCCCACCTTGCCTTTGAGCTGTACTGAAATAATTTAAGGTATCCTACAGAAAGGGATTGGTGTTCTGGGAGCTTTGTCTAGAATCTTTAAGCTTAGAGCAATCTCTTCTAATAGCAGTCAATCCTAGATCAAGATTCTTTATATAAACACTTTCCACAGTTCTGCAGAATGCTGATCTGTCTGCAAGTACAGTAGTGTGAGGTCAGATAAAAATAGGCCACAGAAGTGTGTCAAAGCCTTGGATATATTGTTGAAACCTGAAAGTCCAAGTACCTGCTGCATTTGTCTAGTTCAGCTGCTCCATCTTCAGTCCCATGTTTTCACATCTAATTCCAGCAAACAGCCAAGATGATAAGATTTATCTTTTTTAAATAATGAATTTTAAAATAGCATTCTTCATAGTGGACTATTTCATGCAAATTCTTAGACTTGAGGAATTGAGATCTGCTTCTGTGTGTTCCCAGGCACCTGTAGAAATCTTCATTTTCATTAAAACTGTAGTGAGCTGAGCACAGACAGTTGTTGCCTAAACTGAGACCAAGACACGTATATTCATTAGCAAATTAGTGTTTCCTTATTAATTTTATTTTTAGATAGCCTGTATTAATTTGTGCTGCAGTATCTGTCAGAATATGAAAGATGCTCCTCGCTTTGTGCAAAGGATACAGCGCACATGGCTTGAGGTTCAAGAATTTGGATCAAACCTCATTTCTCAAGGCACTGCCTTCTGCTTTCCAGCAGGGAATATGAAAATGATTAGTTGGATGAACTACAGCCTTGAAAAAAACAGTAAATTTTAGTAAGAGCAAACCCAGTGGAAACCAAACATTTCTAAACCAATGTGTCCCAATCAGCATCCAGCCCTGGGTGCCAGTGCCAAGCAAAGTCAGCAAATTCTGTCCAGTGCTCAAAGATCTCTCTGCTTTAATAGTTGCTTGCTATGGAAATGTCTTCAGTTTCTAGCATCTGTTTCTTTTTATCCAGGATCTCAAACCAGTCATTGATGGAATGGATGGAATTAAGATTTCTCAGGGGCTCGGACTCCAGGACTTTGATTTAATCCGAGTTATCGGCCGTGGAAGTTATGCCAAAGTTCTCCTTGTTCGGTTAAAAAAGAATGATCAGATTTATGCTATGAAAGTAGTGAAAAAAGAACTGGTCCATGATGATGAGGTAAAAGTCTGTGTTAATTGCATTCTGTTACGTATTATAAAAACTTACTATGCTTTAACAAAAACCATTCAACTAAGCAAGAAGCTCGTGTTTCAGACAACTTCTCTGGCAGAGAAGTTTTTCTGACTTTTGAACTCATTTGTCATCGACTCTGCATGAAGCACCAGGATGAAATCTGAGAGAAATGTCCCTTATTTTAATAACAATTAACAATTACTAATAGTCTTGGTAGAAATCATGTATTAAACGTTCCAACCTAGATGTGCTAACCTGTAAGTGATGAGATAAATGGGGTGGAATTTGTGCACTTAATTTTGAAAGAAAGCAAATATGTTTTCCAAAGCAAAAGCATTGTCTGTGTGTCAGAAAAGGAGCTGAAGCTTTATTCTAACACTCGTGTTGGTAGAGCCTATGTGCAAGTGACTCAGTATTCTGGAATATTTTTTCCATCAGTTCAAAAATTATGCTACTGCCATTTGAGATCCCTGTGGTTTTGTCTGCCACAGGAATCTGCTGCATTTCTCCGTTATTTTCAAAATCCGTTGGATTTTTTTAAATACAAGATCTCAAATGCACAAGTCTGGGAGAAAAAATGAAAATTAAAAAGGGAAAGAAACCCAAAAACCCTTCATCTTTTTCCTATAATACACCTTTTTGAAAGTAGGATGTTTGGGCAAAACCCACCAAAACACTATTTTAAGTGCTCTTTGTGTTGGTAGTTTCAGTCAGTTGCTCTGGCTGTCATCTTTGTCATTATTCCAGAGGCTGGGCTTAGTTCTCCTAAAATACTTTGGCTTTCTCATTTATTTGATGTTTCTTTTTACGAACCAGCTTTAGGCTGTTGTGTGGTTTATTTACTGTTTCCTTTTTAACATGTGTTTTTCCAAGAAGGTGGGAGCCAAAGCCAAGTCCTGTTTAATGAGTCGTGCAGCTGTTTGAGAATCAGAGGTAGATGAGGAAAGGCTTTCTGGAATTGTGGCTCTCATAATTACATTGAAGATAGAGCTAATTGGTTTTTCTTTTCTCTAAGATAGGCTGTATAATGAAATTCTGGGAATTGATAGGAAATTCACTGAATTTTGTGAGTGCATGAGATATTGCAAGTAATGGAAATTTCACCTTAGAAGTGTTCCACAAAGAAAGAAAATCAATTACATAGCAAGTACCAGCATGTTTAAATTAGCTGGGGCTTTCAGGGCATGGCTGGTAGTGGAGAGAAGTGAGATGGAGGGAAATCAAATACCTGGGCTTCTGTTCAGTTTTGCTAAGCTTAGTTTTGTTGAGTGGAGCACTGGTATAATCCTAATGCCAAGTACACAAGTGCACTAATGAAGAGTTAATTTAAAGACTCTTAAAGAGAAGCTCATTTAGTTAAACCAAGAAGTGGACATATTTATTACTTTATTCAGAATTGGATTTTTGGCTCTGGATTTTGGTCTAGACTCAGGTTTACCCTCCCAAGGTGTTTTATCTTCATAAGTGTCCACACACAAAACCTAACAGGTTTATTTAATTTGATGGTGACAGTTCTTGGTTTCCTCTGAGACTTCAGTGTCAGCATCCAGCCCTGACAGGAAGGGTTTCTCACTCTCTGTATTTATTGTCTCCAGATTGGTTGGGAAGCTGGGAGTATCTGTGGTGAATGGAGAATTTTTAGAACAATTACAATTCTGGTATATTGGCAGGGCCCTGAGTGTTTGCAGGGTGGCACATGATCAGTGCATGAAGGGTGAATATCTGCTGCTAAACCCAGCTGGCTGGAAGGTTTAATTGTGCATGGTTGTATGAAGCAAAGCTTAAATGCTTTGTTATCACAGCTCTGAATTTTGCAGCACTGGGCCAGTATCATGCAAACTGTGGTAGGTTTTTATGATATGGTTTTGCACTGGGTATTCAGGACTTCTCCCTTTTGAAGGATTAAAGGTATCTGTGATGCTTTTTATGATTTTGGCTGGACCAACTAAGCAGGTTTTGGTAGATTCATTGAATTAAATTTGAATTTCAGATGAGGAGATGAAGTTCAGTTCACTTGAACCTTTTAAAAGCTGGAGATTCACATTGCTTGTGTTACTGGCATGAGCTGCTTCAGCAGCTTTGGGATCATTTATCTAAGAACTGAATTTATTTCCATGCAGCAGTGTGAGCAGTTTATCAAATATTGCAGATGTATGTTATTCACAATGGCTTAGATTTTGTGCAAGCCTTTCTTAAATGGTTAAGTAACTTCTGAAGATATAACTGAATTACAATGTTTTATAATTTCCTCCAGATTTTGAGGGGTCTTTGCCTTTCTGAAGAACAGTGTAACAATGACAGTGTGTGTAAGGCAGCACTGTGATGTTCACAGGTTTTTTTCTGGAAATACCCACAGTGGTTATCCAGCAGGAGTTCTGATTGTTCAATTACTCTATTTCAGGATATTGATTGGGTACAGACAGAGAAACATGTGTTTGAACAGGCATCCAGTAACCCATTCCTAGTTGGTTTACATTCATGCTTTCAAACAACAAGTCGGTAAGAAAGATCTGAAATTCTTTTTTTTTTTTTTTTTTTTCCTTGAGAATCTCGATCATTGTGCTAAACTGCTTCTCCTAAAGCAAATGTAACCACTGCCATCACACAGCCAGGAATTTCGGGGAGGAAGCATTAGCTTTGGCAGGGATTCACTGCTGCAGCACAGTCAGTCCTAGGGGGTAGCTCAGGCAGGGGTGTGGACACGAGTGTGGTGTCCTGGGGCAGACCTGAAGGGAGAGGGGGAGTGAGGAGGAGGAGGAGGAGGAGCTGTCCTGCCCTCCTGAGCACAGCCCTGTGAAATGGGGAGCACAGAGCTTCCCAGCAGTTTACAGCACCTTCTGCTGAGGAGGCCAGATCAGTTCTCAGTAGTTCCCTGTTCCTGGAGAGCCTGAAAGTTGGGCTGCCCAGCAATAACCTTTTAATGGTGATATAAACCCCTACCTGCATATTGGTATTGTTACCTATGGGGCTTAAAAGCCTTTAGCACATAGCAAAGCAGAGTATGATTTTGAGAAAGTGCTTATTTAACTCTTAACTACTTAGAAATACTAATTCTTTGTCCTTGTGTGCTCAATCCAAACTGGATCATTTGCTGCTTATTTTGCAATTGGAATATGAAGAAAACAAGAACTTCCATGTCCATGCTTGAGTGTGTTACTGGGGAATTGGGATGTGCTTTGGTGGTAGTTTGGGATTTTTTTTTCACAGGCATCTGTTTGCTGTTACACTTTAATGCCTCATGCCAAGTGTGTCATAACCAGAAAATTGTCATTGTATCCAACTTATTTGCAGTGTAGAGTGCAAAGTTTTAAAGAATTTTTGTGGATTATCCAGTCATTTATCCTTAAGAATAATCACCTGTTTGTTGCAAAGTGTATTGTCAGTTTTTAAAATACAAAGCCATGCACTGTACCTTTTCTTCAGTGCCCAAACTTTCACCTCCCTAATGGTTAGACCCAGAGGAAATCTTCCTAGCAGGGCAAACAGAGATGAAGGAGGTAAAGGACCTGTATCAGGTGTTCTGAAGGCACATGGACCAAGGAGTGTTTGGAAGCAGGGAGAAAGAAAGAAAGAAAGAAAGAAAGAAAGAATGATCTCCAGAGGTCACTGAGTCAGAATTTGACCAAAAGAAACTTGTCAGAAAAAATAAATAAGCCTTTAGACAACTGACAAACTGTTGGGAAAGGCTCTTCAGTTAAAAGAACATTCCCAAACACTTTCTCACAAAACACAAAGTAGAATTGAACACCTGATACAAAAATTCAAGTGGTCAGGCAGGGCGAGGGATTGAGAATGAGATTTCTTGTGAATATTGAAATCCAGGAAAAGGCTGAGTCAGCAGCAGGATCCTGTGCATTCCTCTTTGGCAGCTACACTGACAGAGCTGAGGAGCAGAAATAGGAAAAAAACCCCATGCTGAGCATAATCCAACCTTTCTGTATTCCTGATGTATCTTCATGGCTCCTGCTTTTCCAGCCCAGCTGCTTCTTGCAGTGAAACTCTAGTTTTTTCTTGGTAACTTCAGCCATTTGCCATGGATATAACCATAATGTCATAAATTCACAATTTGATTATAGCTATAATGTTATAAAATCATAATTATGACCTCATTTACATCAAGCAGGGAAAGCACAAAACTGGTTTTGAGTGAATAAATTCATCAACATCAGATTGTGTGAAGTGGCCCAAAGAAAATGAGTTGTAATAGAACAGGTTGTGACAAGGGTACTGATGGGAGGGAAGTTGCAGAAAACCTTCTTTCTCTTGAATGTAGTTTCAAATAAAAATTTAACATCAATTTGTGCCTAAATGTGAGGTGAATTGATGCTGTATGTAGCTGTTCACGTTGTTTCAGATACTAATGGTGCTTGTTTCATTATTGGAATAAAATATGTGCCTTGGACTTGCCCAGAATTGCCAGAGGAGTGTCTTCCAAGGATGGCAACAACCTGAGACCTCAATCCTGCAAAACTGCTGGTGTTGGAGTAAATCCTAAACCCAGCCAGGCCTGCCACTACTGACACACTTGAATATGGCTTGACAAGGAACTTGAAATTGCAGGTTCTGAATGGTGATAAAACACTGGGGACTCCTAAACAGGATAGGAAAGCTGGAAGCAAAAACCAGCAGGAATGCTGTAATAAAACACTCATGGCATTGTTACGTATTTGTTTGTTGCTTATTTAATTTCAGTTTAGCATTTATCTTCTTGTGGGGAGGCCACTGAGAGACCTGCCAGCTGGACTTTGTCCAATAGTTTTTCCTGGTTAAGTTTTAACACTTTATAAGTGTTTCAAACGAAGAATCCTTTTCCAAGGAGCAAAAAAAATCAGCAGCTAGAGTGATCTGAGAGACTGGAGCGTGTGTTCTCCAAATGGAATGTTTTCCAGTGTGTGGATGTGTGGAAAGGAGTTTTCAGCTCATGGAAAATGAGGTGTATGAGGAAATGTTGCCCAACCTTCCCCAGAAGCTCTCCCTCAGCAGGTTTCTATCCCGAGCTCTCTGTGACCTTGGCAGCATTGCCTGGATCATATTTTCCCCAGGATGAAAGCTTTCCTGCAGACTGTAACAGAAATCCTTCTATCTGCCCAATTCCACCTGGATTTCTGTCCCCTACTGACTTCTCCCTTGTTTTGAGCAGCCTGTTTCAACCACTCATTCTCCAGAGGAACAAATGAGCCCAGAGCTTCCATCTGGTGTCTGGGTTGTGTGCAGTGTCACACTTGTTTAATTCATATAATTATAACTTAAAATTATTTAATTTAATTAATTGATACAGATGAAGGTGGTAGCATTTAAATAAACGGTGTGTTCCTACATAATATACATCAAATAAGTGCTCTCTTTTTTCCCTCTTAAGTAGCTTCTGTAACTATAAGAAATCTAGAAGTCTGAATCAAGAGTGGAAGTGAAAGTGGCTCAGATGGGAAGAATAAAAAGAGCTTTCCTGGAGAGCTTCCTTGGAATGCATTGATTGTGTTCTGTAATTTCAGGTTGTTCCTTGTCATAGAGTATGTGAATGGGGGAGACCTCATGTTCCATATGCAACGGCAGAGGAAACTTCCTGAGGAACATGCAAGGTATTTCCTGACCCAGGGCACGTGCTTGCTTCTGTTCTGCTGCTTTAATGGAGTTGAATTTGTAAGTTTAGAATGTCCTGCTCTGGGAAGAAATGTAAATTTTCTTTTTTGAAGGAGATGTGCATTTTTTTTAGAGAGAGCAGGCAGTTAAGTAGTAACAGTTATTCCTATTTACTTTTCTTTATTGCTTCATATTTAGGGATGCCTCTTTGATCTGTTGATAGAACATGTAATATTCTACCTAATTTGGGCTGGTGTTGAAATAATACAGCGTTGGTGGGAGAAGATTAAAAATCCAGTTTGCATGGCCCTGCACTACAAAGGCTCACTGTCACTCTGAATAAGAGGGAAATAAAGATCTTCCATGTCAGACGTGGAATTTTTGGGAAAAAATATCTATAGAATAAAGAATAAATATTTTCTTAATTAGTAAAATGAAAAAAAAATCATTTTTATTTAGGGAATGGTCTTAAAAGAGATCAGTGTCCTTATGAATAAATGTAGCTTGGTTTTGTTATACTATTGATACATAAAATTTGGCTGTAAAATGATGTTTTAAGAGCAGATATTTAAATTGCACCAGCTTTTGTCCCATCTTAATGCTAATATGAACTTCCTCCTCCTTAATTTCAGGTTTTATGCTGCTGAAATTTGTATTGCTCTAAACTTCCTACATGAAAGAGGCATCATCTACAGAGATTTAAAACTGGACAATGTTCTCTTAGATGCAGAGGGTCATATCAAATTAACAGATTATGGCATGTGCAAGGTAGGATTTTCCTGACCTTTCTTCTGTCACTCTTAGAGAACACCAAGAAAATTCATCTTAACACTGGTGTTACTGAGCCCAGAATTTGGTTGTGGAATAGGAAGTTCAGTCTGAAAAAACTTAACTGTTCAGTAGGACCACATTTGGAAGTGAATTGTAACAGAAGGTTTTTTTCCCCAACACCTATTTGAAAAGGACTTCCAAATTGTTTAACTGATTTTTTTAAATGCATCTGTAATTAGTAAGCAAAATATTGTTTCCTACATGTAACTCAGTTTTAATCAACTTTGCTGAAGAGGAGCTATGAAGGTGATTTTGAGCACTATGAGTGTTTATTTTGTGAAAGGAAGCTCTTTAAACTCCCTGAATAACTTGGGGTTTTAAGTCTGATTAAAGGAAATTCCCAGAAAAGGAGGTCAGCTGTTAATTTATGAAATGATTTCTGCATGTAGGAAGGTTTGGGCCCAGGTGACACTACAAGCACTTTCTGTGGGACACCAAATTACATTGCACCAGAGATCCTCAGAGGTGAAGAATATGGTAAGTCATGACTAAACAACCCATAGTTATAATAAATATAGCTGTAGCTTGGTTCAAATGCAATTAATTTTCTGATTTACACATTTCTATGTTATTATATATCAAAACTTAATTGAGTGCAGGTTGTGCAGTTTAATTTTTTCCTCAAATAAGGGTTTTTTTTCTCTTCCAATCACTCATTTCAGCTTCTTTTAAATCATACTTGGCCTGAAAAATATTTATAAATGATATTACAGGAAAACATTCTCACTGCAGCTTTGCTGCCTGCAGACTCCTCTGAGCCCCCCTACATTTGTCATCCCAGTTGAGAGAGCTCAGACTCCTCCGGTGATGGCGTAAATCATGTCAGTGATTTCAGTGCTGAAAGCAGGCCATCAATCCTGATTTGTGGGAGGGGGAGATGCAGCTGCAGGGAATGCTGGCTGAGAAATGTCCCTGTGCCCTTGGCAGGGTTCAGCGTGGACTGGTGGGCGCTGGGGGTGCTGATGTTCGAGATGATGGCGGGGAGGTCCCCGTTCGACATCATCACTGACAATCCAGACATGAACACTGAAGATTACCTCTTCCAAGGTACAGCCTTGGGGCTTTGGCTTGCTTCTTTTGGGGGGGTACAATGGAAATGGGCAGTTTGCACAGCAGGGTTGGGGTTTGCTTTCCCTGTGTTACCCCACGGCTGCCGTTGTGAAGCTGCAGCTCCATAACAGGCAAAACTTCTCTAAAGCAGTTCCTGCAGCTCTGTAACAGAGTCTGTCCTGCTCTTCTTGAAGGGCCTGATATTAAATCCATTTCTGCTTAAAATCACACTTTGCCCTATAGTGAGGACTGAAAGTTTTATTTCCTGTTTACACAACAAATAACAGCAAAAGGTAATGCAGGTAACATTTCCCTTAGGAAATCTTGCAATGCCAATAGAACAATGCCTTGAATTCCTGTCACTCCTTCTGTTTGCACGATTTTAAATAATTACTTCATCTTCCATTTTCTCACTGGTACCATAGTGAAATAGTAAGGGTTTGTATTGAAATCATGGTCAATGTCACAAACCAAAACCCAATCTTGCTGTTTTTAAACCTGTCACAGTTATTCTGGAGAAGCCAATCCGGATTCCAAGGTTTCTTTCTGTCAAGGCTTCCCATGTGTTAAAAGGATTTTTAAACAAGGTAAATAACAATCTCTTATTTTTAGCATCTGAAAGCTGGAAGTCAGAGCTTCCTGTTGAAAGTGATACAGTTAAGAAGTTAATCTGCTTACTATTAAGAAAATCTATAAAACTTTGGTATCCTCTATGTTAAAAAACCCCACTTAGTTGCAAATTTACTGAGGGAATTTCACAGCATGGGCTGGATTTTCAACTAGGTGCAGGCTTTGAAAAAATAACTATAGCTTTGTTTATAAACTCTTTTCTGTAATACTTATTACTCATTTAATTAAGCTGATTGAAATCTCTAGAACCATTATCATGAATGGCGAAAAGAAGAACATGAGTTACGCATTTCTAAATCAATCCCTTATTTTAAGAAGTTGTAAAATGTCATTTAAAAAATAAATTTCAAACGAACTTGATTTAAAAAAAAGAAAAAAATTCCCTGCTAGCCATAGTGTGTTTATCCCAGCAGAGTTTGCACAGTCATGGGAATGCTGGAGTCATCTCTGTGGGCTTTTGGCAAACGTGGGCTGTAAGTGGCTTGGAGTGTGTAATTCCAGTGTCTGTGTTTTCCACAGGATCCCAAAGAAAGGCTTGGCTGTCAGCCCCAGACAGGATTTGCTGATATCAAGTCTCACACGTTTTTCCGCAGCATAGACTGGGATCTGGTAAAAATCAGTCCTTGTGTTTCTGGGTGTTCCACAGGAATCATTCATTCATTTATTAATTGTGTGCATATGAACAGCCCCCGTGCAGACGGGGAAAATGAATTCTAGAAATGTAAAAGCAGTGGTCATAGTACATTGAAACCCAGCTGAATTCACCAATTCATGGCTCCTAAAATCAGGAGGGTTATTCAGGTGGGTGTCAGGGTTTGGTGACCTGAGGAGGAGTGAGCAGGATCATTCCCTTTTGCTAAGGGTGTGGCAGGAGAGCAGTGGGGTTATTTATAAAGGGGCTCTGATTACAGTTTGCAGCTTTTCTTTAGTACTGCTGGGGTGAGGGAGGTTTTTGGTTCATGGTGAAGATGATGACTTGCACTTCAGTGGGTTTGCAAGCATAAAGTGGTATCAGAATTGGGTTTTAAATCTTCTGCTGCTTGGTAATTGTGTTACCTTCTGTCTCCAGTGTGGAAACCATCCCAGAAATGCCATCCTAACATTTATTGATACTTGAGCAATAAAGCTGCAAAGTCTGGAGCACCTCCCTATCAGCCTTACATTTTTAATAGCTCGTTAACAATTGAAAAGTGTGTCTGTAGTATTTCCATAGTCTGGGGAGGCTGCAGGAAGTGTAGGAAGAGGCAGCACTAACATGAAAGAGTTTAGATGAGAGAAAGCTGCACAGTTTCATTTTCCCTTTGAAGCTGCTGCTCTGAATTTCACTGTAACATTCTTCAGAGAACACGCTCAGTGCAGAAAGAGCCAGTGCTTTAAAAGACGTGGTGTTTACAAAATTATCCCTGTAATGAGGGCTGTCTTTAATTTTGTCAGACATCCCTTGCTTGGAGTTCTCCTTTCAGCCTGAGTGTTACTGTTTTTGGGGTTTTTATTTGCTATCTTGTGGTGCCCCAGTGCAGCTCACCTGGGGCATCATGTCCTGCAGTTTGTTCTGCTTTGCACTTCTTTGAGAGAGAGGGAAAAAGACAACTGTTGGATTTGTATTTTGTTTATTTGTAGAAAAAAAGTCTTAATTGAAATCGGTACTTCTTGGTCAACATTTATGCTGATTGAATTTTTATATTTTCTAACGTATTTTTATGGCTGAAAGCTTTAATATTAAATACCTATATTTTTTTAATTGGAAAGACTTAGGATATCTGTTTTGTTATATGATTAGAACACTGCTGCTCAGGAGGATCAGTGTTAGATAAATTTGAAGTTAAATTTCTAATAAGTTTTGGCAAACATCCTCAGGAAAAAATGAGAAAATATTTGGAAAGCTTTTTTAGTTATTAGAATCTCCTACTCACCACCTGCATTTCAAAGAAAACATTTGGACTTAAAAGCTTTTCCAAATCTTTTCAAGTTGGAACGCAAGGAAACGAGTCTAACACTGACTTAAAACTTGTTCTGTGTGAAGCCTGAGCTAAATGGAAAAACAAATAGAGGGAAAGTGAGCGCACAGCCCAGGAACATTTTTGCTGCTGTTAGTCATCCAAAGTGTGTGGCACAGCTCAGAACACTTCAGATTGCTCACTCTGGTGTGGGATGGCTCAGCAGCATCCAGGGCAGTTCTTTTTTGGATTGTTTTGGGATATTCAGTCTGTTCTTACCTCAGTCCTGTTTTATGGTGTTTAACCATTATCTGCTGGAGCAGCAACTACACAGCCATAGCTGCTGTTTGCAGTGAGGTATCTTCTAGAGCTGCACCACCTATTTTTTCACTCATTTTCTCAAGTTAAAGGCTGAAAGTTCCCTCTGTGGCTTATTTAAGAAAGCTTTTATGCTTTACTGAGTGTAACAAAGGAGGGAGTCTGATGTTTAACCCCGTGTGGAATAATGCCTGGCTGTTGGATGTGAGTGTGTGGCAACAACTTCCAGGGACAGTCCTGCCACCCTACTGCAGTTTTGAAATACTCATTTTGCTGATTCCTTCATGCTGCCATTCTTGTTTGGGAGGAGCTGATTATTTCTTCCTCACAACCTTGATTTCACGGTGCTTTCCCAGACCTGATCATCGACGGGATGTTGATGTGTTAATTCACCACCCTGTGACAGTTGCACAATATCCTCCCATCTCTATCTGTACTTCCTGTGCTCTTGTGTGAAACCTGAAATCCAAGGTTTTTCTGTGATTTATTCCCTGTTTTGTTTGCACTGTACCAAGCATCATGAGAGATCCTGGCCCTAAAATCAGGTTTGCTCCCCATGTTGGTAATACAAGTGATCATTTTGGTCAGTGGCAGCTGCTGCTCTCATCATGCTTACCTGTTCTAAGTTAGGTTATGAAAATTTGTAGCCTAGACAGGTTTTTAACTGAATGTAAATGTTAGAATTAGGATGTTGGTGTCTGTGCTACTATAAATTGGACTAGGTGACAGATTGCACACAAATGCAGGAAGAAAAGTAGGTCGATTTCTCAGGAACAGAAGTAAATATATTGTGCTGACTGCTGTAGTGCAGCACTGTGGGAATTTATCAATCCTGAGTCTAATCTACCAATTTAGAGACAAATGCTTGAATTATTTCCAGATTTTTCTTTTAAAATGCAGAGCAGTAACTGTGTTGGTGTCTGTTGCCTGACTTGTAGGGTGTGCTGCTGGGTATTTTGACGTTCCTCTCCAACAGCACTTACTGCAGTTGGGTTTGAGTTTCCTGAGGGATGCTGTAACTCTTGCACACTGTGATTTTTCCTTTTCCCCCCCTGTTTTGGGCAGCTGGAGAAGAAGCAGACGACGCCGCCGTTCCAGCCGCAGATCACGGACGATTACGGGTTGGACAACTTCGACACGCAGTTCACCAGCGAGCCCGTGCAGCTCACCCCAGATGATGAGTATGTGCTGCTTTGCCCCAGTCCAGCTGCCTATCTACCAATTAATTAATAAATTAGCTGAAAATCACTAAGAGACTATGTGCTTGCCATTAGAATGTAGTCACGTTACAGTAAATTGGAAATCTTTGTGTCTTGCATAACTTATTATGTGATAGAAGACTGCCCAGTGTTCTGATAAACTAAACACTGCTCTCATTTGTTTTTCAGAGATATAATAAAGCGAATAGATCAGTCAGAATTTGAAGGATTTGAATATATTAATCCATTGTTGCTGTCAACAGAAGAAACAGTATGAAGGAATGACCTCGTTGGGGACAGTGTGAATGACATTAATTTATCCTTAACTACAGTATATGCATGCGAGGCTGGGGGCTGGTCACTTTGGATGGAGACCAATGATCTAAAAACAAATTTGCTGCTGAAAATCAAAGAAGAGAATAATGATTTTGGTGGGTGTCCTCTGCCACTTAGTGATTCTTAAGTTCTGGGCACTGACACAACTGGCTTCATTAATGAAGGAAATTGCATTTTGTGCCTGTTTCATGAAGGATTGGAACGTTCATTGCATCCCTGCAAAAGGAGATCATGAGAAACTTTGAGATCCACACACTTTCTACAAACATTTGATGCAATGAGCTCCCAGTTGAAGAGTATTACCGTGTAACATCCTGAAGAATAAAATATATTACGGTGGTGTTGAAGCTTATTTTTGATGCCTTTTTTCACAAGTGGTACCTGTCTAAACATCTCAGATATATTTAAAAGGAGTTGTGTTTTATTAGCAATCAAAACATAAATTTGGGTACAAGATTTAAGTGCCTAAATGGATAAACTGCATTGAAGGATTATTGCGTATTTGGGACGTTCTTACACCTGGTAAGTTCTGCTTGTTAATAGTAAGTAACATTTCCATCTGAAACATACAGTTCACAGCTGCAGCCTGATGTTTAGTTGCATTTTTACAGAATTTGGAATGCAGAGTGACTCAGTGAGATTAATTCCAAATTAGAATTTACAGTATCAATTTCAAAATCTGTTGTCTTAAACTCCAAATTTACCAAAACGTAGAGATTGAAGAAAACTAAATTTGCACACAAAGGATTTCTAAACATACTTAAGCAGTGCCTACACCTACAATGATATTGTGTTGTATATTAGATTTTTGAGAAGTATTTTTATCAACAATACAAATATTCAGATGTAGAGCAAAAGCATAGTAAAGCATAGCCTTAAAGTTTAAGTAGTAAATCTAGAATAACCATAAGATAAAATCCACTTTCCTGATAAAGCACACCTCCTACTTATGATAAACTGTCTGCTTCCAGTTGCTCAGTGTACATTAATAACTAATCATTCTGCAGCAGAGAATGGGATCTTTCAGCGAAATGATTTGCATCAGAGTAGTCCAATTCTTTTAACGGAAGAAAAACGAATACCTAAGAAATTGGAAAAAGCAAAAGACAACTGTGGAATCCCTTCTGGTGGGAAGTGGGGGTGCCAGGGGCAGGGGAGGGCTCGGGAGCTGGCAGAGCTGTGCTGGGGGGCTGGGGCCATGCAGAGCCCCCAGGGTTCTGCTGCCTCGGCCTGGGCTCCAGGGCTCGTTGGGAAGGGAAAAACAAACCCTGTGCTGTGGCATCCCACCTGATCGGGTGTAAAACACAGGATAAATTGTGACTCTTTCATTTTCTTTACATTAACCTATGGTTTTCTCAGGGTACAGCATTGCATTAGGTGCTGAACATGACATCTTTGGGATTCACATCCAAGTCATGAGGTGCTAGGACCAGACTGCCAAAACATTGTTTGAAATACTCAATTAATCATTGATTAACAATCTAGGTTTTGTATCCCCTCCTTAGCCACAATTATGCAGACCTGTGGTTGTTTAGTTCTATGAATCCCATTCAGGTTTCAGTTGTGGGTTTCTCTGTTGGACTGTAGCTTTTCATATTCAGCAAAATGTGTTTTAATCAGCACTAAATAATTTAACTAGTAAAAAGTACTTGCCTCAAATGCCTGGACTTTAGATACTTTATTATCTACTAAAGGCAACATTACCTTTTAAATGTAATCTGACATTTTTTTAATTGCTCCTTTTTCCCCTTTTCCCTCTTATTTTATTTCCCCTGAGTAACTTCCCTTTCAGTGTTTTCAACTCCCCTGGTACTAAAGCTAATCAGGAGTGATCAGAGTGACTGCAGGCAGCTCATGAATGGAACTGTGGCAGGTTAAGCTGTCCTTTGACATGCCAGGGCATGGAACTTCAAACTGGAAATATTAGAAATGTGGGTTGGGGTTTTTTTAACCTTTTTTCTAGGTTTCAGAACATTTTGGGAGGGAGGGAAGGAAGAATAGAAAGACACATTTTGCTAATCAAACATTGTAAAGACTATTTGATTTTTATTTAAGAATTTACAGGCATTTACAATGTTGCTGTGTTGCCAAATAGTTTGCTGGGTACAAGTTTGGTTGCTCATGTGCAAGTGTTTGAATAATGTTCTGTTCATGATGAAGGGGAAATTTTTTATATAAAGTACTTGTTTTATAAATAAAAGAAAATGAAGGATGTAATTAAATGTGTGGTTTGGAAAAAAAATCCTAATATATTACAAATGGATCTGGTAATGATATATAGTTGTCTTATTTGAAATAGTAAATGAAAATTCTAGCTAATTTAATGATTGTAAAACAGTAAATATGTTCTTGTAGTTTTGTATAATTAATTAGTTGGGATCTTTGCTGACCAGTTTTAATTGTGCAGAAGATGGTATACTAATCCATAACAGCTGAGATCATTTATATTCTTGCACATCTATTAAAGACTTTAATGAAAAAGTTAATAGACTGTTATTATTTATCAGTGGGCTGTGTCCAACCTCTGAAACAGACCCTGCTGTAAATTAAACCCACAGGAGCCTCCCTGTATCTTTATACTGCACTGTGTTTATCCTGTATCTGAATCCCAGCTCAGCTGCAGGTTTGGAGGTGCAGGGAAATAAACCACAGCAGGTTGCTGATCTCATCCCTTGCTTTGTGGTTGCTGGACTGTCACTAAATGTCATTTACTGTCATTCCCAGGCTTACCAAGTGTCCCCTGCTCCTCTTGAGAAGTGACAAAACAGCAGCTGAGCCTCCTGAGCCCCTCCCAGCCCCACCAGGCTCTGGGCTGTTCCCTGTCTCAGCCCTTGGTGGTGGCTGGGGGGGCTGAGTGGAACTGGTGCAAAAATCAGCTTTTTTGGCTCACTGACTGTGTTAAATCTCACTTTGCAGCTCAGCAATGTGACACTGGCAGAAGTGTTCCTTCTGCAGCCTAATTAGCCCAGTCATGTTAATCACCTGTTTAACACTGATACTGACTTAGAAACCTGCACTGTAAGGTTTTGAATTTAGCAGGGCTCCTTCACAAACAGAAAAACCCCACACCCTTTATTTGGTCTGGGCTGTGTTTTCTCTTCAATAGCTACACTCACAGAATCAATTGTACAATTTTACTTTCTTACTTAGCATTTCTTGTTATTTTAATACCTACTTCAAATGGCTTTTTAACTGAGTTTATTTTCATAGATTACCTGTTTAGAAAAAAAATACCAGTAAACATTTAGATTAGAGTAAGTAACTGTTGTCCTTTGCTCAGCTGCTTTCTTCTGTCCTGAGAGATTCAGAACTGTGGTGCATCAGACAAAGCTCCAGGGGTTTCCAATAGTCCATTTTTTCAGGAGTACCAAGCCTGATTTCTCTGGGGGTCTCTGGGACATCCCAGAGCACCATTTTCACAACTTGAACTACTTTAGGTGCGTTTGAGAGGCTTTAAAATAAAAAAGAAAGAGGCAGGTGGCACTTGACCTTCTACTGAGTTACTGGTTTGTGATCCTTAAGTCAGAGCCAAGGCTGTGCTTCCTTGACACATTTTTCCTTTTCCTCTGAGAAAGCTTCATCCTTGGTCTTACTCCTTTGCTCTCCACTCTTCTGGATTTACCACATGACATCATCTGCACTTTCAGACAAGCACCTGGCGAGGTGGCCATCGATGTCCAGCTGGGAGAGTCTGCAAACACAGAGTTTGTGCATGAGAAACAGTCACATCCTTCAACTTTACTC
Source organism: Melanocharis versteri (assembly GCA_013397845.1). Lineage (NCBI taxonomy): Eukaryota > Metazoa > Chordata > Aves > Passeriformes > Melanocharitidae > Melanocharis > Melanocharis versteri. The sequence goes on along the minus strand of VZTG01005919.1, from coordinate 481,478 downwards.
CCTCCCAGAAGTGTTCTGGTACCTTAGTGGGGCAGTCACTGCTGTGCCCCAATCATCCACCCAAACCTCCCACCCCTGCTGTTACTGCTGCTCAAACTGGAGCTGAGTGGCACACACCTGGAAGTGGAGACCTGATGCATTTTAAGCCTTTCTGTCTAAGTCTCTTGATAAAATGACCAAAATTGTCTAAATATTAATGCAGCCACTCCTTTGTCTCCCTGTTCAGCCCCCTAACAACGGGCAAAGTGGCACCCAACAGAGCTTGCAGGGTTGGAGGACCTGTTGAAAAGCACATTTTCAGCAACTCTGACAGCCTAAGTACTACAAAATCATATTAACAGTTCTTACTGCAGAGCAGATACTCAACTTGTAAATGGGACTAAAGTAGGTAATTCTGACAGCTAAAACCTTCTACCTTACAGTGGAAGTTTTGTCTCCTTTTGTTATTTTGTATATAGAGGATGCATCCAGAACCTGCTGGGGCTCATTTAGGGGAAATTTATGAAAAAAACCAAAACACAAACTTACCTTCCACTAAACTGCATCAGACACATTGGACAACTGTCGAGAGCTGAAGCTGCTTCACTCTGGTTTTCCATCTCCTCCTCATGGCTCCCAGCCCCAGGAGCGCTCCCGAGCCGAGGCTTCTCCGCAGGCACCCCCGTGGCCTCCAGCACTGGGACATCCCCCTTTGGATGTGTTTGGATTGGAGGCTCTTCCTCACCCTCTTCTCTCCTGCCTGCCCTGCTGTTCTGCACAGTCCCTGTGCAGTGAAGACTCAGAGCTCCTGCAGGGCTCTGTGCCAGCGCCGAGGGCTGGGCTGAGCTGCCGTGTCCAGGGAGTTCACAGGACTCAGGATTCACATCCAGCTGTGAAACACCTTTTGTGTCTGCCCCAGACGCAGTTTGGGCTTCATCTGCGCTGGCTGCCTCGCAGGTTTTCTCAGCTGTGGATGATAAACTTTTCAGTTTATCTGCTTGGCCGTGTCCTCGATGTAAGTCATTGCTCTGGCTCTGTGCTGGCTGCTGGGAGCTCAGATCCTTGGGGTTTAGACATTTTTCTTGGTGAAAAGGTGGGAATGATGCCCACTGAAAGTCTTTTATTCCGACTGTAAAGACTTCCTGGTGTTCTGGACTCTTTTCCTGTTGTTTCTACAACACACACACGCAGAGAATGTCTTAAGCAAATGTAGCTCAATCAATACCTAAACCCCAGGCTTTGGGAACACACTGCAAATACTGAGAAAGCTGAACTACATGAAGAAAAGAACATTTTATTTACGTCCTTTCTCCCACAAAGCAATCAGGAGCTTCCTGGAGCTGATGGAATATGGGTCCTCCCTTAACATTTCTAAATGGATACAATGGGTACCCATGTTCCAGAGAGACTTAAGGATGAAAACAACAACCTGCTGTTCAGGGGGGAAAAAAGTACTTTATAAGGACTGATTTTTACGTTGTGATCTTGCCTAATGCCACTGGAGTGATGTCAGGGCGGGTTCTGTGAAATTAACCCCTCCATTACACTTTGCCTTTCCCAGTTTCATTCCTTAGGGCCATGCTGGTGTTAATGGCAGTCAGCATCCCTGCACAGGCTCCCTCTTCCCAGCAAAATGTTGGAAAGAATTTGCTGTACTGCAAAAAAAGCCTCTTTAGCTGTCCTTTTATTTCCTGCCACACCATACTCAGCCACAGCACTGTACATGAAGAGCTGAAAGCCCACATCTCTAAAAGCTGTTTCAGGTTGTTTCCCATTAACCAGGCTGTCGCTATTGGAAGCAGGACACAAAGTGCAAAAACAAGGATACAGCACGTTACCTTTTCCAAGAACTCCGGAAAGCTGGGCACTGTGTCCCAGTTTGTGCAGTGTGACTCCTGACTGATGTCTTTCAGTAGCAAAATCCAGGTTTTTTCACACTCATTTAACTCTTCCTTTTCAAACCAGGAACATCTGTCAGTCGATGTCCTGTAATGACACAGTCCAATAGTTTGAAGGTGGGAGAGGGGAAAGAAAATAGTCTTACACTGATACTAGTTCGCCTCTTTTTTCTGGAACACAAAGACATTATTGAGCCTGCAAACTAATTTTTGCAGCTTTCTATGGCTTACGAAATTTGCACAGCTAGAAAAGTATTAATGTCTGAATGCTTTCCTTTCTGCTTGTAACAAATGAGCAGTAGGTATCTATCACTACCTTCACTTCCAAGTGAAACAGCTAAGCGCAGCTACTGTTTTATCTTCTCAAATACCAAACTTAACACCTGCTGAGCACAGAAATCATGGAAGTGTTTGCACTGAGGGTGGCAATTCCCATGTATGTCTGGGCATTGCCACACCGCCATTTGAAACTACTGATTATCTTCCCAAACAACTTGATTTAATCCATCCTAGGAACTATAAGCACCAAAAGGTAATGCTGTATAGAAACAATCCCAAAGGAAGGATGGATTGTTAATATCACAATGGTATTTCTGGCATTCTTCCTGATGCGTTTTCTTGGGTCGCTGTCCAGGAATGAAGCTGCATCGAGAAGAAATTAGAAACTACAAGTCCTCAAGAGTGATGAACCTCTCCCAGCCCGTGGTGGAAGGGACACAGCCGATGGTGTGGGCTCATCCCCCGGGCTCGAACACAAACCGAGCCACTCACTGCCTTCCGTCCTCAGAACTCCGGGGCTGGAAAAAACAGGAAATATTTCTGCGCTCCTGTGAGCCGTATGCTGGAAGAAAAAACCCTGAGTTTTCATACATTAACGTTTCTCAGGCCCTGTCCTCGCCAGTGCTGTTCTGTGCCGAGGAACGTGCGCAAGGCGTGGGGCCCGCCGTGCTTTATCCCGCAGTTTTATCTCTATTTTTAAAAGGCGCTACGGGCGGTGTTTCATGAAATAACCTTTAACAGACACAGATCTGACAGCGAAACGCCGCGGGCCGCCGGGGCGGTGCAGCCCCCGCCCGGGTGAGGCGCCTCGGCCCCCGGGGCCGATCCGATCCCCCGGCGCCGATCCGGGCCCCCAGGACCGNNATCCGGTCCCCCAGGACCGATCCGATCCCCGGGAGCCGATCCGGCCCCCCAGGACCGATCCGATCCCCCGGAGCCGATCCGATCCCCCAGGAGCCGATCCGATCACCAAGAGCCGATCCGAACCCCCAGGACCGATCCGATCCCCCCGGTCCCGACTCACTGGGGCCGCGGCGGGGGCTCGGGGCCGGGGCTGCGCTCCCGGCCGCGGGCGGACGGCGCCGTCCGGGGCTTCAGGCGCAGCTTGGCCGCTCCTTCCTCACACATGGCCGGGGCTCCCCCCGCCTCGCCGGGGGACGGCGCTGGCGGCTGGCGGGAGGGCGGGGAGAAAGGGCGGCAGCGGCTTCCTCCTCCTCCTTTTCCTCCTCCTTCTCCTCCTGCCCCGGGCGCGGTGCCGGGGCTGTGCCTCTCCGCCCTCAGCCGCCCTCACGGTGCGGGGCGAGCCGCTCTGAGGGCGCCCTGAGGGGAGCCCGCCGTTCCCCACCCCTTGCACCCCTCAGCCGCCGGGAGCTGGTCTGCCTCGAAAACAACCCTTTTGGTGTTGCTTTTAGTCCTCAAACTTCATGTTTTTGTAGGGTTTTGGTGTGCTGGGAAGGGAAGGGCAGGGCCGGGGGCTGTGCTGGGTGGTCCCGGTGGCTGAGGGGGAGAAGATGGCGGCCCGGCCGGTCCCGCCCTGGGTCTGCAGCTGCCGCGCGGGGCCAAACCCAAAAGCCGTAAATCCAAATAATAAAGTGGTCTGGGAGCGCACCTCTGACCTAATTTCGCTTTTGGAGAAGAATCTGAAGTGATGCAGTTTGACGTTTTTGGCGGGAATGTCGCCGCGTGGCTTGAAATAAAGAAGGTGCTAGGGAGGGTTTAAACACTCCACAGGCTTCAGCCTTCTCGAAAACAGACACCAGAGGAACGGTGACAGACACTTCACCCTCCAACAGTACATGAAAGGATCAGAAAGTAACTCTGCTGTTTAAACTCTTCACAATTCATGCAAAAAAAAACTGTACAAGGAAATAAGTCCAGTTTGGTAACAGGTGTTTATGAGGGAGCACCAGTACAGAGGACTCTTTGCGTAAAACCAATTTATTATTGGTAAAACATGAATCCAAGTTCACATTCTTTTTCTGTAACTGCATTTATGCATTGCCAGATGTCTGTGGACTGCTCCGTCCTTGGATTTTTCAGAGGAGAAAGGAGGCATCAGTATGGACTGTATTAAAAGTTACACCTGTGAATTATTGTGTTGGTCATACAGCCCAGCAAAAACTCATTAAGTAACAGTTGACGTGACTTAATATGTGCTTTGAGTGGATCCGAACCTTGAAAATGGGTATCAGAGTTCAGAGATGCACATTTCACATAAGTTTAAATCTGGGCAGGTGCAGGCAGCCCCATCCAGAGGTGTTTCAGCTGAGGATGATTCTGTCCGTGCAGGGATCTGGGAGGATCTGCCCAGCCTTTACCCTCCTTGTGTTAACTCAGGTACTTTGTGTTTCTGTGAGTCCATAACGCCTTTTACTCTATGTAGTAATTAATTTCTTAACTTAAAAGCAGCATTAATAGGTTTCCTTTCGGGGATAAAGACCTTGGAAGTGCAGTGTTTGGTTGCTCCTGGGATCTGTGTCAGTTTACACAATAGATAGCCCAGCTGAAAAATACAAATAATAAACAACTGTCACACTAGAGGGCCAGCATTTCAGCTGTGTGATGGGCAGAGTAAAACGAGAATGAAATCCAGGAAGAAAGAAACGACAGCGGAAAAGCCTGTCACACAGACTAACCTTTTCCCACATTAATATCTGTTACAGCTATGCAGTGCCCAGGGAACACCCCAGGGACAGTCACAGTGTTCTGCCTGTCATTTTTGTTGCCATTCAGAAGCTGCTTCCCGGTGTGGTGAAAGGAGATCTCAGGAAATCAGCCCTCCTTTCCTTCTTTGTCGGGAAAGGCGTTCCCCCAAAAGCTGCAGGTGGAACAAGGTAAGCGGAATGGAGGGAAGGGGTGAATTTGGATCTGAAGGTTTTAGGCTGCTGTGGAGAGGAAGGTGGTGGTGGCAGCAGAGACAGAGCAAAGAACAGCGGGAGAAAGGGGGTGTAAATAAAGCAAACGTGTGGATTGGAGAGGGGGTTGGCCGTGGAAGTGGTAGGAAATGAGATGACAGAGGAGGGGTAGAAATTCGATTTCACAACCAGCTGAAGAAGTTTTCCTTAGGGGGTTTTACTCAGGATCACTGGGAATTGTGGCCCAGCGCTGACTGTCACCACATGGAGGCAGCAAACTATGCAAAACCAGGGATTTAACAAAATCCGGGGGGCTGTGAAAGCGCTCTGAACGTACTCCCGGGTGTATCCGTGTTCACGATCAGTGATGCCACAGGGTTTCTGTTACTCCTGTGATGTTTGGGTTAGTGTTTTATGTTTTATGACCCCTTGGATACTCCTTGGACAATCCTCTGCTGCTAAATCGTGTGTTGTACCCATGGATTTATATTGTTAGATACGACTTCTCCTAGAACAGCCATGAGGAGTGCAGCCTGTTCTTCATGCTGGAGGTGTTGCTGTGAGCACTTGCAGCATTTGCAAAAGCTTTATTATGGGGCAACATAAAAATTGGTTATTGTGCAGTAAGGGCCACAAATGAAAGAATATAGTAAAAAGAATAGGGAAAATTATTACTGCAGCTTCTGCTTGTAAAAAGCAAAAGGGGAAAACCTTGCTTCTCCAGCAACTGTGGAATGTAGGTGGGTTTGGATTTTGTGGATTTAACCGTAAATTCTAAGGTTTTTTGATTGTTATCTGTTTAATGATACCCACTCTAACCAGGTCATGAATGTTTTCATTCTTGCTCTATCTGCTTCTGTAACTACCTGCAGATTTCAAACTAGAAATCTTTATCCATTAAGGGAATTTAGTATTTTTCATCTGCATCTTTCCAGAATTAGTAATGTACTAAGAATAGGAAGGCAGAGTGTAGAATAGAACCTGTTCTTGCACAAGATCATATCTTCTGTTTCCTCCACTGCATGGAAATCCTATTCCTTCTTGCTAGATTTTGGGTTTTGCTAATTTAATAATTAGAATGTTTAGTGGTCTTAGGAAAAAAAGTTCTCCTAGAAATGCAGAGAGTAGTCTTTATCATAATCAGCCTTGGCTGGATTTGAGCCAGTGGTCAAGGGATTTGAGCTTGTGGAAGCCAGAATGCTCCTACAGATTATCTGCAGGGATTTCCTTGTAAATGGAGTGCCAGCATGTGTAGTTATCTCTTCCCTGTTGAGTCTCATCAAGCTGCACACGCTTAATCTTTACTTACATGGTCCCTGATTCTTGCTGTAAAGTGGGCCTCAGTTTTAACTTTTGCTCTCAGGAAGAAGGGGCTATTATAACAAATTCTAATCCTTTTGCAGTTCCACAATCACTAAAGCCTATAAATTGCCTGCCAAACAAACCAAGTGATCTTTTCCTGGGCTGAGGGAAAGAGGAGAGTGTAAAACGCAGGTGCCAGCATTTGCTGGGGAAGAACTGGTACATTATCAACTAATCCGCCTTCTGCTATTTCTGATTTCCTCCCCAACAGCTGCAGCATTGAATGAGAGCTTCTGCATTTGGGAAGAATTAGAAAGCCTGGTGATGCAGGGTCTCTATTACAGATACAACAGCTCACAGACAGGGAGGAGATTTTTGCTGCCGGTGTAGAATTTGGAGTGCTAGGCATTTTATAGCCTGGAAAAATTGTAATTTTCAGCTGTTGTTATGGAATAATCAATGAAGAAGAGATGCCACAGATTCTGCTGGGTTTCTCTCAGAGCCTGATGTCATTGCATGCAGGAGCTATTATTTTTTTTAATGTGCCACTTTGAGGCTGAAGCACATGCAGTTTTTATTAAAGCTTTTTTTTTTAATGACGACTGATGCTCGCTGATAGTTTTAGTCCTTCTGAAATATCTTTGCTTCTGTAGTGATAGCTCCTGTATCAGATAAAAATGTTCAGAAGAAATTGTTCCTTGCTAGACCATTGAAGTATTATTGTATTTTAATTATTTTATCTAATCAGTGCTTAGCTTAGGGGTACATGTTGATAATTTTTTGTCCTTGTCAAATAGTCTGTGACTTCACTTGAGGATGAGAGTGGCCATTCTGCTGGATGTAATAAAGGACAATGTCCCCAAAGAGACCACAGTCTGCAGAGCAGAGCAGCAGGGAAAGCTGCTGCAGCAAATGTCCCACAGCTGAAATGCTCCACTCTAACGTCACAACGTGTCCCCTGAACAGCCCAGTGGCAGCAAATGCAGCCCTGGAAAGAGCAACTCAGCCACACTGACCCACTCAGTCCTGTGCTAATCGCTGGCTGTGGTGAAATGGGAAAGTCTGACTCTTTTCATTAATGTGATGTGTTACAATTAAACCACGAAATGAGGAGAACTGGGTAAGACTGGCTTAGTCAGGAGAATAAAGATGACGCGCATTTTGGTTTGAGAAGTGCAGGCTCATTGCTGCTTCCAGGGAAAGTCAGTTGAGTGGAGACAGTTTTGTGGGCTCTCCTTAATTTTAGTTGCAGGAGACGTTATCTTTCCCACAAAAAGTCCCTGCCTTTGAAACCTGCTCCCTCTGGTAGCTCACCAAAGCTGAATTTGCCAACGTGCAGCACCCAGTGCACGACTCATCTCTTCAATTCAGCCTTTCCAAGTGCAAGGACAGATCAGCACCTGGGTGGCTGGAGGTGGAAAACCCAGCCTTTTGACATTTATATGCCAAGATGGGAGGACCTAAAAAAGAGGACTAGGGAGACTAGCATGGCATTTGCGGGTACCGGGTTGCCAAGGAGGCATATTGTATTGAAACAGTTGCCTGGGAAACATTTAAAAATACATTGAATGGAAAAGCATATGTGATGTGCCCACAAGTGTTCTGTGTGAATGAAATGCCATGGCTGATGATGGCACCAAGAGACTGTTACTATTACATGTAAAAATGCTGCAAGTGATGTGTGGTTTTTTCCCTTTTGTGGTGTTTTCCTACCCTGTTTGCAGGAGGGGCACCGAGGGAAGGTTGTTCTGCTCTTGGCTGATGGATTAAAGTGAGTGTAGGGAAGGTGGAACACACAGGCAGCAGCAGCAGCTGGGGATGGCAAGAGAGATTTGCCTCCATTTAGGCAACCTAAACCAATTGAGAAGGAGCCTGCACAATTCCCCCTCAAAAGTAATAACAGCACTGCTCAAACTCCTACAGCACAAAGATAAATGGTTCTCTGAGCATTGCCACTTTAATTGGTGCTAAAATGGCACTGGGAAGCTCTGATGTCATTGCAGTGGGATTTACATGTAAACATGGTGGAAAATGCAGGGGTTTTGATCAAAGGTTGGACAACATAAGTGAAAAAATCTCTCACTGACCTTACTTTTTGTTTGGGGCACTGAAATGGAGGGAGATGAAGGGAGAAAGTTTCAGAAGACAGTTAACTGCTCTAGTCCTTCCTCAGAGTCAATTACTGAGAGATGGTGCTGGCAAAAAAAGAATGATGTCACCGGAACCAAAACAAACAATCATATCCACTCTTTGTCTCACAGAAAAAAACCTTATTTTCCTATGCAGCCAAGAAACAAGGGAGCTAGGAACTGTAATCTTTGATATCTTACCTTGGACAAAGTGGTTCATCTGCTAGCAACTTCCAGACACTAAAATGCATCTCTCCTTCACTAAGAATGAGTGGCAGGTGTGAGGCTGGTTAGCATTATGGTCACCCTGCCTAATCCTCCTTTGGAGATTTAGAAACAAATATCCTACTCTTGATTTGCTAGAGGCTTAAGAAGCCTGTTTGGGAGCCCGCAGATTAGGCTCAGTCCAGGCTTTATGTGGTACAGTACATTTTTTGGAAGAGAGATGCAGTGGAGAGGAGTTCATATGAGTAAGAAGGAAGGTCTGGAGACCTTTTTGTTGATGGTAGCTCTGCAAGGAGTTGCTTTCCAGGGGAGGCACCAGGGCCTTGGCTCCTGGAAGATGTTGCCTGTTTGGGGCTGGGAGGTTGCTGCCTGTCTGGTGAGTGCAGTTCCCCAGGGAGGAGGAGGCTCTGCTGACTTTGCTGTCGGTTTGGCCAGCGAGGAGATGCTTTTTGGCATTCTGGTTATCTCCTCATTTCAGCACAATCTGCTCAGGGGTCTGAGGTGATGCAATGATCACGTTGGAAAACCATGAATCAGATGAAGTCTCCTTGGTGTCAGTCAAGTCCCAGTATCGCTCATCATTTTTTCTGGCCCAGCGTGTGTGTGGTTAAATCAAGTCCTGCTGTTTCTAGGCCCCAGGGTTAGTGTAAGAGAGGAGGAGAATCTGCCTTTCATCCTCTCAGAATTTTGCAATGTGACTGAAAACTTGGAGAGAATGTGTCAGATCTCAAACAAAGATTAGGTTTGATGGCACGGAGCCGTGGGTTCTGTGGCCCAGCCCAGAATTCTGCTGAGGGAGTTGTATCATCTCCCCATACTTTAAAGGATTTAGACTCTGAGTTTAAGATGAAATACGGCTTGAGGTTTTCATATTTCTTGCTTGCTTGCTTTCTTGTTTTTTGAGTTGGTTTTTTTTTGGTTTTCATTTAATTCTAGGTGTACCTCACAAATTAGAGCCAATAGAAGTCTGAATTCCTCTTATTTGCTGTGTATCATTCCTTCATTTGAAATCAACATATTAAAGAGCTCTACCAAAAAAAAAAAAAATTACATAAATCACTGGTTTATGGGCATGAAACCACAAAACAGTGGGACTAAATTACCACTACTAGTTAATGTGGTGTGATTTTATCCATAACTACAATAATGTATAAAATCAACATAAAACAGATTGTAATTCAACAGATGAGTATGTATTTATTGCTTCAACAAATGTGGAGAGTAGATTTAGTTAATTTTGCAATTTTTTTAAGGCCTAACTAGTGTTTTAGATAGAAAATAGTGTAAATCTGAAGGAATAATCAAAGCTGTGGAGGCAAATATAAATCTTTTCACTGAGAAGGGTGTATTTTCATACTCATTTTCCCTTTGTCATTAATGCTTTGATAAAAGAAATACAAAATGGGATTAATTTAGAATCCTGACAGTAAAATACAGGAGAGCTCTAGTTTCTTTTTTTTTCCCCAGGTGTCATTTATTTAATTGTATCAGACATGGGCTGAGTTTGTTTTATTAGCTTCATGCTACAGTTCCTTTCATGAGTGAGTTTGGAATTGGACTGATTTTGGAGGATTTTCCCCATCAGAACCTCTCCATGCTGCCCAAGTCCATTTTGCTGTTCCTTCAATCCAGCTGTCTGCTCTCACAGAAATTTTGGTTTGTTCTCTTTTGATGGGTGGGAAGTGCTCTGAGGGAGACGTGTGGTAGCTAAACCAAGATGTTGTGGTGCTGGCTGAGGACAGGAAGCGTGTTCAGTTAGCTGAAGTGCTTGCTCTGGTTTGTACCACAGTCTGCTTCCATCATTAGCCTGTTTTTATGAGTCTGTCCTCCCATGCTGGAGTCAGATGTTTTATCAGAGCACTCTGAGGAAAAGCAGCAGCCTCACAGCTCTCCGTGACTGTGCTGTACCCTGCAGAAAATGAGTTGTTTAACTTAAAGCCACATCCCACCAGGCGAGAGTCAACATCACAAAGAGCTGCAAAAATATTGCAAGAACACCACCAAACCTCAGTATCAAAGGAAGAGATGAATCCGGGTCCTTCCAAGAAGCTGTTTGGGCCTAATTGGGTTGGCTGGGCACGATGAGATGCAATCTATGACCAGTGCAGCTTTGAAGCAGAAATGTCAAATATAGATGCATTTAAGTGAGAGCTGCCTCCTATTCCCTCTCCAGCCAAATGAGATTTGGAGGAGCCTGCTCGCTGCAGGGTTCAAAGGACAGCAGGGATCCGCAGGGAATTGTCGTCAGTGTTTCTAGGAGTGGGGTTTGGGTTTTGCAATTACAGAGGAACTAGAATTGACGTCCTCATTTGCTGGTCCCGTTATTTAGTAAGGGATGGTTGTTTTTCTGAAATGTTTACCTGTTCAGTGATGATTTAATTTAGGAATTAATTCGGGGAATTTCTACTGCCTGTCGTGTGGTGCAGTTAATCAGAATACCTAATTATGACATGCCCTCTGCCTTAAAGTACCCCTTTCTTACTTAATTTCATACTGATACCTGTTTATGAGATGGAGCACAGGCGCACAAAAATTAGGGATATTGCATGTGATAACAGACTTGAGAACTGAACCCTGGCCTGTTCACTGGGTCTTTGCGTAGGCATGAGACTGATCTTCCTTTCAAGCCCTGTTTTACTCCCAAGGGCTTCTTTCATCAGCTTTGGGTTCACTAGAAAGAAATGAAAAGCTGGGACATCTTTCTGAAAGTCTCTGCCTAATGGCTCGTGTTTTCCAGAGTATTGATAAACCCCAGTGCAAATCCTGAGCCTCCCCTGCCCCAGAGACGTGCTCTGGCTTCAGTACCACACTTAATGACAAACAGTCACCTAGTTTACCATATGCATTCTTTTATCTTAGCTGCTCTCCGTGCATGCTAGGAGATTTATTTCTCCTCATAATGCATTTCATGTGTGTTAGTTGTAAATATTGTGCTCATAAATCAGCCTGGAGCATCCAGCCCCAAGGATGGAGACAGCTCACAATAGGTCTGTCTGCTTCACATTGTGAGGCTGAGCTCGCTCTCTGCTTTTTCCATTGCTGGGCTCTGCGAGTGGCATGTTGCCAGTCTCCTGCCTCACATTAACAGGAATACTGTATATTACTGAATTCAAAGTGTTTTTCCTTCAGGACTAGAAGAATGTAATGGAGCATGCATCTGGCAGCAGGACACTGTGGCTGTGGTGTGCAGGGAATCACCCCCGGGGCTCCCCTCCAGTCACCTGGGCTCAGCCCAGGCTGGGGACACCTTATGGCAGGGACTGCACGCAGACAGACACAATGTGTCAGGAAAAACTGATTCTTCTCCCTCCCCTTCGCCAGATTCTCTAAATTCAGTACCACAAAAGTAGCAGCAAGTCTGGAGTGTAATCCCAAGAACTCCATTACTTTTTATGCCACTTCTAGACCCAGCTCCATCTGTATTCACACCTACTGACCCCACTTTTTTCATCTGGGGGATGGAAACTTATTTTATTTGCCTCATAGGGAGTTTTTTTGAGAATGAATTAGTTCATTATGGATATGCATGAGGACATGACAATGCTACAGAGGTGCATACCAACCTGCCCCAAAACTGGGGTTGTTACTCCCCATTTTTGGGTGGCGTCATTTGGCTTCCTCTCCATCTGTCCTTTTGTTAGGATGTTTGTCTGCCTGGTGGAACTGCAGGTACTTTCTACAGTGCTCCTGATAAATTACTGCCCTTTTACTGATTTTAAGGATGTTGTGCTCTCAGAATTCCTGTGTTTACATGAATCAAGGTTGCATTAAATTGCATAGTCTAAAGCAATCAATATTCAATAAGCTTTTGGTGTTTTAATTGGCTTATATTTGGAAGTCTGAAATGGGCTGAGCTGCAGGACTAAAACTAAACAGAGTCTGTCTCACCAAAAATACTCTGAAGGAGTGTATTTCTTCATGGTAGTGCAGCTGAAAACACCCCGTTTACTGTAATTAGTTCATCTCACTCTTGTGACTAGGCTTCCCACCTAATTTATACATATTCAAATACGTTTCTAGGTATCTGATTCTTGGAGACCGTGTTAAACCAGTGCCTTCTGTTGGTTATTCTGGTCTAGGAAGATTTTGATTTGCCTCACGCAGTACATCCCAAAACTATCACCCTTGGTTTGCCTCACACAGTACATCCCAAAACTCTGACCCTACGTGAAGAAAGTGTTCCCCAGAACAGTCTGTAACCATGATGCTCACGTTACATTTCAGGAGAGCTGGAGAGGAGAATGGTGTCATCACCTGAGGGGAAACACAAAGCAGAAAGAAACGAGGAGGGGAAATTTCGGTGCTTATTTTTAGACTCCGTGGGTGAGTATTATTTTCAGCCTTATCTCTATTAATTTCTGCAGAACATGGTGTTAACGTGTGATTAGGCTACCTACGAAGAAGGTATTGTAGTTTCTAGCTCAGGCTGAAGTAATCCCTCCCTGGCAATCCCTGGAGAGTCAATACACCCCTTTGTACCAGGTAAGGCAGCAAAGACATGGCTGCAGACGTGGATGTGTCTGAGACAGCTCTCAGCTGTTGAGAAATAAACCTTACACGTGCATTAATGCTTACTGAGTTCACAAAAATTGTCCCTGACACTGGGTCAAGTCCTCCCTGTAGCTGAAGACACTCTGTTTGTGAGGTGGTTTAAAGCTAAATTTCAGTTTGTTGACGGGGAGCTGTTCTCACAGTCATCATCACATACCTTCAGCATCTTCTGTATTTAGCGCAAGACTACACACTCATACGTTTCATTGAAGAACATGCTGCCTGTTAATCAGCACTTTATTGTCTCAGTATGCTTAAAATAAGCATTTTGTCACTTTCAAGAAGAAGGAACTTTATTGGTTTGCATTCTGGCACCCTGTTCCATGTTGTCAAGTGCTGTCAGTTGGCTTCTTTCTGTAACTTATGAGATTGAAACATTCTGGTAACAATTTTCATCAGATACATATTGGATGTGTTAGAGAAGTATCTCTAATGTTCCAGAGAAAAGAGATTTAGTGGGTAACAGTTTGATCTGGAGTGCCAGAGGTCCCCTTTAGAACCTCTGATTGCTGTATGGGACAGGGAACACAAAACTGAAATTCCCCTGTTGAACAGTGAATACAGTGAGAGGAAGGAAAGAAGATAACATCTTATCAGGGGATCTTCTTGTTTCCTTTATGAACAGCTAAGAAGCAGCATTAGCCTTTCCCTCACTCGGTATTAAGCAGAAGACCTTTGAGGGAAGAGTGGCTGCCAGGCTACCAAAATTCAGCTTGACTGTCTGAGACTGTGTCTGGATTCTGAGGAGCAGTAAAAGCTCACACTCCCTTCAAGCCAGATGTTTTGAGTTAGGCTGCAGTGCTGTCTTTTAATTTGATGTGGAGGCAGAAAAGTAGAATGGAGTGTGATCTTTGCTTTGAGAGACCTGTCAGTGGCCCTGGGCCTTTCAGCCAGCTCTGAGCCCTGCAGCACTCCCAGTTCAGCACCAGCACAAGGGGCAGGGTTGCTCTTGACACAAGGAAGGCCTGATCTTGTTTGATAAGATTAGATATCACTGTCGTTAAATTTAGTAATTTGCAGAAATGTCCATTGCTAGTTTATATTCTAAGTGGAGCATCAGAAAAGGCAGCAGAGGAGACCTGAGTGGAGACAGGGAGAGCCAAACGCTGAAGTGATAAACTCATAATGCCCAAACCAGTCTGTGGAACCATAAAGCCCATTAATTCCTGAATTCCAATAATCTGTGAAAACTTTGGAGGCTTGATTGTGGCAAAATAGCCCAGAAGTTTGGGAAGAATTTCGTTGAGCAATGTCCTCTGCAGAAGGCCACAAGTAGCTTTAGAAAAAGGCTTGTGTAAGCCTATTCATTCTGCTTAGGTTCTTGCATATTTCCTGTTGTAAATCGATATGGTTGGGGCCCTTATTCAAGGCTATATGTAAGAGAATTTAATTATGGGTATGTCTTCTGGCCTGTTACAGAACACATCCCTTTGCAGCTCTTTTTGAGAAAAAAACCCAAACAAAGTAAAGCAAAGTTTCTTAGGGCAGGTAAACACAAAATAAATGCATGAGATTTTTGTCTTGGAAAATGCAGCAGATTGTAGCTAACCTTGAACTCGCTTATTAGCAAAGAAAGCTGTGAGAAGTTAACAAAATGCTATAATTATCCATGTTTCTAATGGGGTTTTTTGGGTTATTCATTGAGTTTTATTGGGCAGCAGCTTTTCCAGAAATCATGGGGGCCAGGAGCATACCATTATGTCTTGTTTTGAATGACCCAACTGAAAAAAAAAGTCTAGAAAGAAACCACTTTTTTGGATTACAAAATGTCAGAAGCATATTGCTATAATTATCCTTAAAAGGAGATACTGTAGGAAATAGGATGGATTAAGTTATTACAAACATTCATGGAGTAAAAACACTATTAAAGCATTACAAGAGTCAAACAAGCAGTGAACCAAAAGTGTAAAAACAACGCTTTGGAAATGAATATTTTCCCAAGAAATGTTTCCAGTAGGAACCTGGGAAACTGCACTTTTTCTTGTGGGTGAAAAAAAAGTCACATTCTGACATTAAAGGGACAGTGCTTCTGGAGAGTTTAGACATTCAGGAGGTTCCCTGTCTCCATAAAAACTGTGAAAAAATAAGTTTAAAGGCATCAGCTGGGGTTTTTTCCCAGTGTATGCCCGTCAGTCTTTTTGTGTGTTTTTCCATGTGGACGGTAAAAGTAGACGGGACAATTTCACAACTGCTTCCATTTCTTTTTCTGGCTCCTGGGTACTTGTGGCATTGCTGCTAGTGGAAAATACTAATAAAATCCCTCTGGGGAGCAGAGTGCCCAGCATATTTTGGTGACATTTATGGTGCCCTGGGTAACCCTTTCCCTCCCCCAGCTCTGAGCCTGCTCTCGGGGAGGGCTGCTGGGCTTTGCTCACAGACTCTCTGCTAAGGAAACCAGAAACTTTGATTGCATTTCAAATCCAGTCCGTGCCAGTAGCAGCTCCCTGGTTGTTTTCCATAGGGTTATTTTCAAGTGGCCCATAAATAAACAGGGACACGGTCCCCGATGTGTTCTGGCCTAAATGACGAACGCAATTGATCTTAATTGGTTTCCTTGGTACTTCTCAGAAAGAGCTCTCAGAAAGGGAGAACCTTGACTGGTTGGTTAGGCTCGATATTGCTCATTCCTGACTTTTGCTGGTGGTTCCTGGAAGTTTCTCAAGGCATTGTTGATTGAAATACACTGCTGAAACAGTGTCCTAGTGAAGTCCCAGCCTCCCGCTGTCAGAAGTGGACCTTTTGTGGAGACAAAGGACTGCAGGCTCCAGGGCTGTCATGTCTGATATCCTTCACTGGGAGCAAACGCGCAGGGAAAGGGAGAGAGCAGAGCCACACCCTGCTTCAGCTCCTTGCTGTGTGGAGGCACTGACTTGAGCTGGTAACATGTACCGTGAAGCATAAATACATATATTTATATCTGTATTTTTAACTGGGTACTGCTGGCTGTGCAGCTGAGAGTGTGGAAGGATTCAGGAATGATGGGATATTTGTATGGTGCAAAAGCCCCCAGATTTGTTACAGTAATGATCTTTAAAACAAAATACAGCAGAGAGGCAGCAAGAGAACCCTTTTAACTCTTGGTGGTGAAGGATGAACTTGTTTTTTTTGAATTGGTGCCTCTTGAAGTGTCTTAAAGTTTTGTGTGAAGCAGCTTTTCATGGCCAGTGTCAGGGAAAGGATAGTGGGCACTGCATGGGATCCATTGCAGCAATTCCGGTGCTGAAAATAACACCAACAACAGCATTTGGTGTCAAGAAACAAATGCTTGGTCCCAAAATTATTATGGATAAAAGGAGTAAGCTTTTGAGAATGGAATTAAAAAGGAAGAAAAGAAACGGAAAATAAGGCCTGATTAAAGACTTTTAAAAATGCTTCTTCCTGTGGGATTTTTGACAGTGTCATTCTATCAGCATAAATTAATTCTAACCCAGCAGTGGCCATCCTCCTTGCCGCCTCTTTACTTATTTTTTTTTTGTTTTTTTGGCTTAGCTAACTGTAAAAATTACTCAGTTTTCCTGTGTAGAAATTCAAACAGAGAAAAAACAATCCAATCCCTGGATTTCTAAATTCAAGCAGCTTTCAAATCAGAAATAGTTTTGAGGCAAGAACAATAATCTTTCTGGTAGTGGGTGGCATAAAAAGACTGGTTTTTTCCATTCAAGGCTTTTTCTTTTAAATGTACTTGATTTAGATTGATTTAGCCTGGTGTGGGAATTGAAAGTCTGACTGAAACTTCCTGTTCTGAGCTGTGGCATGAGCGAGCTGCTGGGTGAAGGTGTCGGAGCAGCCCCGTGTCCTCTCTCTTGCATAATGATCCTTGGTTCTGATGAGTTTCCATCACCTGCGTGGGCTTGATGAGGCAGAGCCCTCACGACTGGTTAAAAGCACAGGAAATCTGTGCTTCTCTCCAGACCTCCTCTGTTTTTTGAGAGAATTGCTTCATTCCTTTCTCTTGCCTCAGTTTGTCAGTACAGTGTAACTTTTCTAAGTGGTCTGAAGGCCTGTGGGGGACTTGTTGAGGCTCTTGGGTGGAGGTTACACCTAATATTCTACAGGCACTTCTTTGCTGAGGTGCTAAATAACCTCAGCACTGTCAGTGGAAATAGTCCAACTTGCCTTTCCTTCTTAGAACCCACTTCCTTGTTCTTTCAGTGAATTGGTGTTTTTCCTGTTTCCAATACTTCTTTAACGATTTTGTGGAATGTTGTAGGATGTCTGTGGCAGCTCAGACTTTGTCCTCCACTGAGGGCTGAGCAGGTTGGCACCAGAGGTTTCCGCTGAGTTAAGGCACATGGGAAGCAGCTCTGTCTTTCCAGGCTGTGCAGGGAAAGCCTTCAAGTTACAGCAACACCTACAGATGTTTCCCCTCTCCTGACTACTCCTGTCAACAGGAAATGGCCAAGAAGCAGAGTGGCTTCCCAACTGCAGACTCCTGCAGGAGGTACAGACAGAGATGGGAGTGCTGGTACTCTCCTGCTCAGGGAGAGGCTCCTGGGCTCTGCAGCTTCGTGCTGCACGGACACACCACTGACCTCGTGCAGGATTTTGGTGTTGTGAGTCACAGCCCATTCCCACAGGGCATTTTGTGCTCATCCTGGTCTAGAGGTGGCTCACATGTGCACATGTGCTGGGGCCATGTGCCATGAAACACTCTCCCAGAACAGCTCAGACCTTTTGGATTGGTAGCACAGACCTGTGCTCAGGATCTGGAATATCAGGGAAAATAGGGAGCTTGTGTTGATTGTATGATCCCGTGCACAACAGGTTGTATATTGAAGCCCATGTCCTAAACACTTCTAGGTCTTTTTAAATGCTCAACTGATTCCTTACTTACACTGAACAGTTACTACTTTCTTATGTTTTTTGGAAATTTTCCCCTTCTTTCCCTGCATGAATTAATATAAACTAGAGGTCAGAGCAGCTCTTCATTATGAAAATGTGCTAGTTTTTATCTATTCTGTGAGTCATTTTTCGTGAAGAAAATCAAGAAGGAAGGAGTCTTTGAATTTTTTTTAGTGTGATGAAAAGTATATAAAAACGATTCCTTTATGTGCTTGAGTGTGTGATGTTTTCAAGGTTCTGTTTTTGAAGAAAATTTTCAGAATCTTACTGATCATATTGACCTGCTGGATTTCTTTCTGTACTTCACATTTCTAGTGAGTGATACGTGGGAGCACTAAGTTGAAATCATCTGAGGCAAATCTTTATGCTTTTCAAAGAGCATAACTTGCTATCCAAATCCAGTGTCTGTGAAACACCATCTTAAAAATTCAAATGTCAGTGAAGACAATTAGCATGGGTTTAGTGAGTACAAAACTGAACTTTGGAATATAAAATAGGTAACCTTTGGCTTACTGCAGAGCATCAGGCACAGAGCCTCTGCTGAGATGCTGAGTTAGTGCTCAGGCACTGACGACACAAACCCTGAGGATAACTGTGTGTGGTTGCTGTTCCGTGTCCAGTTTGGCAATCCCTTGGAGTTAGCTGAGCAGCAGCCCTGTGCAGTGCCACCTTTCCAGAGACTGTACCTCCCTCTGAGTATGTGGGGCCCAAGCAGTCAATCGTTTTTCTCCTTAGCCCCCCTTTCCATGGCTGTGAAATATTTGCAGGACCTGTATTTCATGGCTGGCCCATTACTGATTTATCTGCTGTACTGTTTATCCCACTGGGACCATGTTATTTTTTTCAGAGCTGACCTCCCTGGCTCACAAACCACAGCTAATTTAGGTTTATTTCCCTCCCTGCCCCCTCCTCCTGGCATGCCAACAGTGATTCCAACTGGCTGTTAACTTCCACTCAGGAATTGTCAGCGGATCTTTCCAAGTTAAATCTTGCAAATGAAAATCACAATATGCTTGGCACTGTCTCCACTTGGAGGTGCAGTCTGCCCTTAGGAGGGGATGGTCATTACCAAATGTCATCTTTGGGGAGAGCCAACAGATGGGAATGCTCTGGTTTAGGTTAACTGCCCATGTACTCGTTTAGACAGATTCAGGGGCACTTCTGATGCCTTTGGAAGCCAGAATTCCAGGTGCACAGCACTGGGAAGGAAGGGAAACATGGAGGTGGAAGGAAGTGCTTGAGGTGCACATGAAATGCTTTCAAGTAAGATTTTGAAATTGCATGAACAGTGCATACTCCTATTTGTTTAAACTGTGTGGCAGCAGAATCCATCAAAAATAAATCTGAATGGGCATTCCCTCAGGTGACTGAGACCAGTGCATGGAGATCAGCTCATGGCCCACCTCTGGACAACAGAACAACCTCCTGGACACCAGGAACAGAGCTGGACACCAGAACAACCTCCTGGACACCAGAACAACCTGCTGGACACCAGGAACAGACCTGGACACCAGAATAACCTCCTGGACACAAGGAACAACCTCGTGGACACCAGAGCAACCTCCTGGACACCAGGAACAGAGCTGGACACCAGAACAACCTCCTGGACACCAGAGCAACCTCCTGGACACCAGGAACAGACCTGGACACCAGAATAACCTGCTGGACACCAGGAACAGACCTGGACACCCAGAACAACCTCGTGGACACCCCATTATTGACAGATGTCTGTGGGAACCAAGTGTCAGCAATAGTAGCTGAAGCTTCTTAGAAGCAATCGTTTCTTGCTTGCTTTTCCTAAAACTAGAATAGAATGAGGACAGGGTCTGTGGCCTGGCCTATCTCCAGAGAAATTCCATGGACTTTATTAATCAATTATATAAGAAAATCATTGGGCAGAAATGACAAAGCATCTCTGTGAACTTGCTGAGTTTTTCTAAGCAGCCCTTTTAAGGACCTCATTGTTTTTCCTGCTGAGGGAGAAAAGTCTCTCTTCACAGAGGCAATTTAAGGCAGTAGCTGCTTGTGATGAGAAGGAATGAAAACATGGCATGAAAACTTGTTTTTGGTAGGTAACACAGTAGGTCATGACAAAATTGTCTTGTTCCTGGTGCTAAACATGACCCACTCCTCTGTTCCCTCCTGTAACACACAGCTCTTGGTATGGCCCATGTACAGCTCTGATAAAGGAAGTCATGGTGCTTTGACTTGCTGAAAATGGCCTTTCCAGCCTGGGGAAGAACCAGGGATTCAGTTCTGGAGTTCCACGAGTCCATCATTCCACGTGTCTTTGTAATTGCAACTGTCAATGATCTATGTAGAGTAAGTAGGGAAGGAGGGCATGAAAAAGATTAAATATGGATAAACTACAAATAAATTCTAAATATACAGAACTCCAGTGTGGGTAAGACTGAACATCTAAAAGAAACATTATTATTGATATTGTTAGTCATGGAGCTCTTCTAGGTATGAGCAAAAATGAAAGGCAGCACAAATCTGTGTCACACACCTCTCATTTGCATGTCTTCTTTAACCTGCATGTGTTCCCCATGGAGCTTCTGTAGGCCAGCCCAAAATAGTCTGCATGGATCCAAACAGACTTAATTTTCTGTGTGTGAGGAGACTGAACTTGGCATTTCTGAATCTTAATAAGCTTTTCTTTTTAGGCTTAAACACAGGAAAGACTTCAAACCTCATTTCTCAGCTTATCGTGCAAATAATATTCTGAATCTTGCAGGATCATAACTTTTTGTATGAAGCTTTCCAGCTGTTTTCTGTTGATAAAAGACTTTAGCTGGGCAGCAGGAGATAAGACTGTGGGACTGAAAAATTGCTGACTTAGTCTTGTAATCTTCCAGCACGGCATTCCCATAGGGAAGTTATGGATAGGTGTAACTCTGCACAAGTTAATGTTCTAATCCTTGAATCCCACTCAATGGCTCAGCCACTGAATTTGATGGAAATTCTGGGCACCTGACACGTTTTAGGATTCTGTTTTATACAGAGACTTTCAATTCCTGGCAGATTGTCAGCGTAGAGCTCAAACTGATTCGCATGGGGCTGTTCCTCTGGATTTGAGAATGTCGTGTTCTGAGAGCAAACCTGTCTGGGAACTTCAGTGACACCCTTTGGAAGGACTCTGAACTTCCAGGCTCCAGATCAGGAAAAACTGTCAGGATCAAACATGATTTATAGCATGAAGAGCTTTATTTATTGCCAGCAGAGAATGGCAGTGGAGTTTGGAATAGCTCAGAGCTTTTGTTCTTTGCTTCTGATAGCAAATAGACTGTCCATCCCTCTGCTGGGATAAAGGCTTGTCTTGATGTTCCAGATAACTCTAATTATATAGACAGGGAGATAAAATTAAGACAAATAAACTGAAGATGGAAAATCAGTTAGACAAATGGAAAAAATGCATGCAGATGGTTAGGAACACCTAAAATCCCACATGGTGCAGTGACTGCTAAGTCAGCCAGCAATTTTTTATGAATGAGAAATCTAATAAGGAGGGGAAACCAGTTAAAATTTGCCCTGGAGCAACTGTAACTTCTACACCTCTTTTTTTGGTTCATAAACACCTCTGTCGCCTGCAAAAATACTTGTGAAGATGCTTTTTAATATGGTTTGCTAAGTTTTGTTGCTTGACTTCATTGTTCCTGCAAATCAGCAAATGAATTCCATTCACAGTTCGATTTTTTTTTCCTGAGACAAGGAATGTTCATGCCAGATTGCTGTTCCTGCGTTTACCCTCCAAGCTCATACAGCACTGGAGCAGGAATACACAAGTGGAGGATCCATGTGGAAAGAGCCAGACTATGACAGGTATTTTGCAGTGCTAATCCATTAAGTAACTTGAGACATACATTGAATGGCACTTTTATCTCACATTTAATGGGTAAATACAGGCAGGGAAGTTGTTGGCTGTGTGTCACGGTCCTTTTGTCTCAGCTTCGCATGGCAATCATTCTCTTAATTTCATTTGAGCTGTCCTGCAGCTGATTTATCCCCAGCCCAGCAGATGAGACACTCACAGAGTGACTGGAGTGAAATAATTCCAGTTTGATACCGATGCAAGACAAAGCTGTGTGTTTGAAATCAGATTTTTCCTTAGAGGAGGGAAGAAGAGAAGGTGTTCTCCTCAGCTGAGGCAGCTGGTGGGCTGCTTTGTTTGCTCGTTTATGCAGAACTTTGTGACTTTTTAATATTCCACTCTGTAGAGGACAGTGCTGATGCAAAGTACATAAAGAAAATAAGAAGTCTAAAGTAGAGAAAGTCTAAAAATCAGACAAGGCTTTGGAGCTGGTGAGAAAATGAGAGGTGACATGAGAACAGGAAGGAAAGGGGAAGGTTATGTCATTAGAGGCTGGAATTCAATGTTTTGATGAAACTCCATGGATACAGGAAGGAGCAGGGCGGGTAAAAATAGCTAAATGAAAATGGTATGAGTTCCAAGAATTCAACTCTGAAAAGAAAAAAAAGAAATATTCTTGCTCAAAACCAGGCGGAAAAAGTTATGTGTTCTTATGAAGCATTAGAAAGAATGAAACACAATTTGCTGTCTGCAATTTCTTTATTCTTTTTCTCCAACGAAAACTTGAAATTTTACGTTATTATACGCATCTCATCCAAATCCTCAGTGGCCTGGTTCCCAGGAGAGGGAACACTTTGTCAGGAAAGTCGTCTTATCAGAAGCCCTTGGATGCTGTTCAGATCTGAGGAGTTTTTGGGGCTGAGCACATGCAAATGCTTAGAGACACGAGAATTCTCTCCCTCCCTGAGTGGCAGGAACACTCCTGCTTGCTGCAGGAGGAAATGGCCATCACTGAGAGAACAGTTTACTTTGCAGGACGTCGATTTGCGCAAAGGCAGCAAACAATTACACTGGAGTCTCTATTTTCTTGTACTGAACTCTATGTGCTCACAGCTCCCCTTGGAGATTCACTCTTATCTACAGAACAGAAAGCTCTTACTACGAGAAAAAGAAAGAAAGAAAGAAAATCAACCCATTTGCTTACTTTGATTTTGTTTTTGTTAATTTCTGAACAGATGGTAACATACCACAATGGAAGTTTTATAAAAATTTCCATCTTTTAACTGAGTGCAGGCCTGAAATTTTTCCCTGGTGAAAAAGCAGAGTGTGAGTCATTAAACAGGCTCTGTGCTATCTGCCTGGGATTTTCACTCTGCAGTCAGAAGAGTCAGAGAGCCCTTCCATTACAGTAACCACCTTTTTTTCCCCCTTCACCTGGGCAAATGGCCAATTCCATCATCTCAGGCTCAGTAGGAACAAGGAAGGTACAGTCCGAGGAGGGATATAAGGCACAGATGAGGGGAGAGGCATTGCTACAGGCCAAGAGCAGGAGTCCAGTTGTAGAGCTCAAACAATTGTCAAAAGGAGTGGCCTGATTTATGATTTCTCCCGTCCAGCCTGAATTCAGTAATTGAAAAGTTATGGGCTGGGTTTACAAGGGAGACGTTCTGTTGCCTGCAGAGTGTTTAGCACCTACTGAGTCTTGGCCCCAAATTATCATTATGGAGATAGAGAGCCTAAACTTAATCTTTGTTTGGACTGCGTCTGAAATTTGGCACTGATTGCTGTGGGACAAATAAGGCCCAGAGATGCTGAGTGTTCTTTTCTGCAGGTCCTCTGATGTGACCTTGGAGAGCTGGAGGAGTCCAAGCTCTCTGGTCTCCAGCACTGTTCATCTTAGTGAAGTTACAGAACTTTGCTGAGCGGGGCTGGAAATAAAAAGGGATTTTTACACGGAGGCTTCGGGGCATTTGTAAAATCCTTTGTGTCTCTCCAGGGCCCTGAGTGCAGGCTCTGGTGCCCAGTCCTCACACACAGCATCTCCCTGAGCAGTGCAGCCCTCACCAGCTTCTTCCTTGTCTCAGCCTTTGCAACACCTGTAGAGCAAAATTACCTCAGAAAATCAAACCAGGGTCTGAAATTTGCGTTTTGGAATTTCCTCTGTATCACATCGAGGTGGTGTCTTCATCAGCTTTGGGGTGGAGATGTGACGAGGTTGCTGACAATTAATGGGTGTGTTAGAAATGCAGATGGATGGTTGGATGGATGGATGGATGGATGGATGGATGGATGGATGGATATATTAACCTTCCAGGTCTCTGTCATTCAGGAAAAGATGAGTTAATCCTTCTCAGTCTGTGTGACACTTAATGACATGTCCAAGGGAGGTGAATGGCATCTTGTTGCATAGCAAGGGTAATATAGAACACAATTTCCCCTGAAGAAATAGCTCACATACCTTATATAATGAATGAGCTCATTTTGCCTGTGTTTGCCAGAAACAATAAAAGTTAGAAAATGTCCCAGTAATTAAAATAAAGTGTTACCCAGATTTATGGTGAGAAATGTGAAATGTCAGGCAATTGAGTGCAGCTCCACACTCACAAATAAGCTTCACATTCGTTAGAACAGGTTGCATTCATTAGGAGGAACAGTGTGGGTCCAGTGCTGGCCCCAGAAGGCAAGGAATGGTTTCTCCTGCACAGGGAAAGAAAGCAGAGGGGAGGGAAAGGTGCCAGCTGGCACATTCCCTGATGGATCCTGGTCCTAGTGGTGATGCTGCAGCAGGCACGGGACAGACAGGATCATTGCTTCAAGATGGGCCTTGGATTACATGATGGATGGTAGGGGGAGAGGAGAGGGAGTCCCACTGTCAGTCTGCCACGTGCAGGAAAGAAATCTAATAAAAATTTGTGAAGGGTGGAGATGAAATAGGGAATCTAAGTACAGCCAGCCTTTCCTGCAGTCCTTCCTCTCACAATCACTGTTCATTATTTTCATACAAATGCTGTACCCAGGAATAGTTTAGAAGTTTACTAGATATGAGCTCATCTCTTGCTTAAAATAACCTTAAACCCCAATTATTTTTTCTATGCACCATTCTTTGTCAGAGAGCCATGTAAGTGAGGTGGGTTTAATCTACATAAATACCATTCCTGTAGCCATAGGGAACCCTGAGAGTGCAGAACTGCTGCACAGAACAGAAGTGGAACTCTCTGAAAGTCTGGTGGAAGCTCATTTCAGCAGGAACACCCCCAGTGCCTCTGTGCCCTGTGCAGCTGGAGGAGGGCAGGCTGTGGGAATGTCCTGCTGGGACACAGGGACTGGGACACTGGGACACTGCTGCCCCAACATCTCCTGTCACCAGCTTTTGTGCTCCTCTCTTCTGACACAGCTGATTAAAAATGGAAGAGGCTTGAAATGAAAATGCTTTACATAAAAGCTAGTCTGACAGTTGATGCTGTCTAGAAATGAAAATGTTCAGTGCCTTTTTCCTGAAGAAGAGAACAGGGCAACGTAAAATCAGACACTTCAATAAATACAAATCATGTGGGGGACTTTCACTACCTGCTTCTACCAGACTGAAGTGTCTGCTTCAAAACACAGCCTGTCTTGTCCACTGGAGTATGGAACAGGTCTTATGGACAACAAAAAAAATTCAAACAACCCCAGTCCTCTTTGTTTTTCAGTGCTGGATTCTGTTATTGCATAGTTTGGATTTGAGAGTAGTTCTAGGAATA
Source organism: Melanocharis versteri (assembly GCA_013397845.1). Lineage (NCBI taxonomy): Eukaryota > Metazoa > Chordata > Aves > Passeriformes > Melanocharitidae > Melanocharis > Melanocharis versteri. Next base: position 455,867 of record VZTG01005919.1, on the reverse strand, counting down.
TAATGGAGTTTTTTTAGGAAAAAACCCAATCATGGAGTTAAAAGCAGTTCATTTTAACTTGGTAAAAGATTTGGATTGTGATAAAGATCTGCAGGGTGGCCTTAAGCCAGTTGTATATCCTCTCTGTTCTGCAGTTCCACATCTGTAAAATGACAGAATGAATTTGTTTCATTTTCATTACATGCTTGTAGGAAAAATCTCATTATGCTAATGAGGTGTGCATGTGCTTTAATCACAGGTTCATTCAGAAAGCCCATAAATGAAATAAATATGAGATCAACACATAAGAATTTGTGCAAAAGGAGTAGAAATCTGGGATTTTTAGGACAGCATGTTCTGAATGAGTGAAGTGGTGATGCAAGCACTGATCTGCACAGAGTGCCTGGTGCTCCGTGTGTTATTTATAGGAGGCACAGGCCTCTACAATAAATTGCAGGTTCACCTGTCAGACCAGCAGACAGGGGATCACTTTACAACAAGAGGGAAGAGGTCATAAATTTCAAGCAGACTCATTCCCTGCCAGGACTTTGGGTGTTGAGCTGTTGTAAAGGATGTACCAAAGGACATGAGGAGAGACACCAGCATCGGAAGCTGTGGTGATAAAAACCCAGCGAGCAGATCAGGAGGTCTGGCAGAGTCTTTCTAGCAAAGCTGGCTTGAGCTTACCAATATTATTTGCAAAATACAGATCCTGTGATGATGAGAAATGATCTCAAAGATGGAAGAGGTTACAGACGAGAGAGGTGAATTCCCTGGAGTCTGTGAGAGGCTGTGGTGGGAGGGTGAGGTGGGAGCGAGGCCGTTGCACAGATGCTGTCACAGGTGCTGTCACAGGTGCCCAGCTCTGCTGCCCTTCACTCATCCCAGCAGCTGCAGCAGATCCAGTCAGCATTCCCAGAGCTTCTCCTCGTGGCACAGCGTGTGTGGGAGGGCAGCTCACCCACCTCGTTTGGTGCAGCTCGGGTTTTGCTGATCAGGAGCTCCTGTAGGGCAAGGCTGGCACACTTCCTTTCGTATGGATTGCTTTGGGGTAAGCTGTGGGAGAGAGCTGCTTAAACCCAGGCTTAACTTGGTCTGAAACGAGTTGATTTTTCTTCCCTAGGATGGTGATGGTGGCTCTGGGAGGGAGTGCTGAGGGTGGACAGCAGCAGTTCAGTGCACTATTGACAGGAACAAGGCTTTGGTTTGCTGTTCCTGTCCCTGCCTCTGCTGGATGTGGATGCTCTGCCGTGTTTGCTCATTGCTGGCTGTGCTGAGAAATGAAAGATTTGCTGTTCATGTAAATGGCAAAACGTCTGTGCAGCCCTGACTCCCTACAGGACTGTTCTGTGAGCTCCTTTGGGAATCCCAAGAGTTCCAGCTTTATTCCCTTCTCTGACTCTGGCTTTTCCCAGCGAATTAATTTTTTTATTGGCGGTAGCAAGCATGTTTTTTGGATTTTTTTTTTTTTTAAATGAGGTGTTTGGCAGCGTCCACTGGGACATGTAGGTGCAGAGTGTGTGAAGGAGGGAGGGGCAGCCCTGAGCAACATACCAGGCAACTTGGGACGAAAAAATTCCAAAAGATGGAGAGCTCTTTCATGTGCTTTTAACAACTACTCACCTCCTATGCTTCTTAGGATGCCTGATGATTTCCTGCAAGTTACATATGAATTTTAGGTGAGAGCAGGTCATGTTTTAAGCAGGTCATCTGTTCATTAGAGGTATTCATCATGGATATATGGCCACTAAGCTATGACCAAGAGGTTCTGAACTTGGGAAAGAAATAAAAGATACAGGAGACAGGCTATGGAGCTGAGCTGGAGGGAGCCAAGAACTAGGAAAAGGGTTAAGAAAATAATGGTGATTTCTGAATCCATGGGGTTCTCTAGGAGAAGCTGCTGTGAACATGGTAAAATAAAATCAGTCAGCTGGACCAAAGCCCTAAAACACAGCCTTGGTGCCATTGCTGAAAAGTCCCAGCCACCTCACCGAGCTCTTTGCCCTGAAAGGTGTGCTGTAAATAGTTGACTTTTCTATTAATTAAAAAAAAAAAAAAAAAAGGCTCTTTTTGTTGTCATGAGTCTATTGCTGACCTTCTCAGACGGTGAAAATTTTTGTTTGGTTCATCTTAAATATGATGATTCTTAAAACTTTTTTTTGGTGACTTCTTAGGTGTCTTAAATTCACTTATTTCAGTGCATATCTCAGAGGAATATGTACAAAAAGAAGTGGTGTCTTTAAAATAAATGTTTCAAAATTCATTTTGGCCGAAAAGATAATTTAGTTCACATTTGTGAAGTAATTTTCTGTAAGCGGAATATGCGTGTTGATGAAAAATTGAAATATTTGAATGAAAAAGACCACCTAACTCTCAGATAATCCTTTCCAACAGAGAGTTTGAAACCTTATTCCACAGGTTCTGGATAGTTTGGCATTCCCCAGTTTCACCGTAACTGAACTGATCAGTGAAAATGACGACCTCGATAAATGATAATCTCTAAAGCAAAAGAGGGAAGGAAATATCCTGGCCATGCAGAAATTGTTTGACTTCTGCCACAATTAGCAATGAATATGTACAGTACAAGCATGGAGAAAGTGGGAATTGGCTGCTCCAAGGCCTGTGCTGTCTAATGTGAGCTGCAGCAGGAATTTTGACGTGTCGCATTCGCACCCACGCTCCCCCCCCTTCCTTCTTCACAATCTTCACAATAGGCCCTTCCCAAACGTTTTGTCAAATAGCTGCAATATGCAGCACAGCCCTTGCTAATCCCCAGCTCTCCCCAGGCAGGCAGGCAGTGAGAACCAGAGGGGGCTGGGGGAAGCCTCTCGGAGCACCCTTCTGCTGCGTGTGTACAAACACAGGCACAAACATCCCCCCAGCCCGGGGGACGTGCAAAAGGTGGGACCCGGTGCTGGGGAGAGGCACCGAGGGAAGGCGATGGGGAGGGAAGCGAACTGCCTGTTAAATATGGAAAATGGAGTCTGCTTTTTGTTCTGGGCCTTTGGAATCTGTGGGTGGATTGGAACTGGCAGGCAGGGAGCAAACACCCACCCACCATAGGGCTGTGTGGTTCAGAAGTTTACAAGAGTGTTTGTGTTCCAGGAGCTGTTGGCCTTGAAGCCAATGGAGAGGGGGAGGAGAAGAGGGAGAGAGTGAGAAAAACACTGTGGTGTTAGGGCCCTTCCTCGGAGATATTTTTCCCCTCTCCTTTCTCCAGCTCCAGGGCTTTGGAACTGGAGCAAGACAAACACTTACTAGGGGACAGATTAATCTGATTGTAAGATGCTCAGCGCTCACAGTCCATCATCGAGAGGCAGAGACTTGAGAAGCCACTGCCACCTTAGTGCCACAGGACAGCTCCCTTTGCTCCCCCTTCTCCTGCCCCGCTGCTGTTCAGCTCTGCAGAGTCTGTGGCATGTGAAGACATGGAAGTTTTGCCGTGTTGTTGCTGCAGGAGTTGAAGGTTGGTTTCTGTCCCGTCATAGCTTTCGGTTCGGAAGCTGCCACTCCAATTGCTCACTGTCTGGGTATTGCAGATACAGAAACTGAGGCACAGAGAGACTGAACAACTTGCCCAAGGCAACAGGAAATCTGTGGGAGATCTGGGAATAGACCCCAGATGTCCTGAGTTTTCTGTCTTAACCACAAGACCATCCTTCCTGTCTCTTTGGTAGTCCCCTCTGCTTCAGGAATTCCATTTACAAATTCCACCCATAAACAATCTGTTGCATGATCCAGTGATTTACTTGCATTAAAAAGTCATTTGGAAGAGAAAATGGCACCTCTCTTAAAATGAGCTGCAGCTACTGCTTGCAGTCCTTTCTTTCTAGGGGGTGAAGGAGAGGGAGTGAAAGAAAAACACAGCTTCCAGAGCTGAGAAGCTTTTCCATTGCTATCCAAACTTCCTGCAGGCATTAGTTCGGCTCTTTAAAAGAATCAGGAACTCCATATGTGATGTTGGAGTATATCTGGCCATTTATATTTTAGTGGATTAAAAAAAAGCCTGAAGCTGCACTAAATCCATCTAGGGAGTGATCCTGCTGCTGGTCCCCATTGTATCCGAGTGTCTCTGATGACAGTCTGGTCAACTGCCACAGCCCTGGGGGAATTCACTGTGTGTCTGGTGCTTCTCCCTTGTCACAGTCACAGTCAGAGCTTCTCTAAGAGGAGGCTGAGTGCTGGGAGGGGTTTTCATTCGACCAAAGCACACCCTTTGGTTTGGAAGTGATGGAGTGGATGGATGTCCCTCATATTATCGAAAGGTACCATACATACCTTCTGAAGAATATCACTAAAAATTTATTCTTAACTAAAACCTTTTAGATACTCCTCTTACCCAGTGAGGAACATTCCTAGCTCTGCTTTCACTAAATGTGGTAACTTCTTTAGCATCAGGAATCAACAAGGACTGTATGGCCTAGATTGTTAAATCCCATCTTTAGACCGTGGTATTGTGGTAATATCCGAAAATCCCTCTCGTGGATCACCAAATCCACGTGTGATGGATCATATAAACAGAAACTTCAAGGGTCCTTCTTGCTACCAATGGCTTTCTGTTAAAGCAAATTGGTGAAGATCCTCCTGACCTGGACTGATGTGTTTGGTTCCTGCCTTCTCTGAAGCCATTTAGCACTTTAAGGGTTGATGGTGAAGTTGGGCATGTGAGTGTGGGTTCCTCTCTGGGAAAATCCTAACTTAGGGGCAAGGTCAAAGCTCTTACACAAGTCTGACACCTTTTCCCTTTATTCTGAATGGGATTTCAGAATATAAAAGTCCAAATAAAACACAAGAGCTTGGTGTGTGCCCTGCCCCATTACAATGAGTGAGTAAATCACAGCAGGTTTGTTTTCCAATTGCTCTTTCAAGCACTCTTTGGATATTTGTCTGTTTGCTCCTTCTCTTTTGTGCCGATGTGTTTTTTCTGCTGTTCCACTGCCATGGTGAACTCTTTCAGTGGAGACTGTCCAAAATTCAGTGTCTGTGTCCCTCAGTCACACTCTGTGGATGAGCAGTGCTTAAAGTCCTTGTTGCATTACAAACACTACTAACAATTGTACTGGTGTGAAAGTGCTCCCCAGCCCTTTTTGGCACACGCTGTTGACAGAGCTCTGAGATAACAGTGGAAACCTTTTCAGCTTGTTCCTTATGGTGGTGCTAAGTGGTGATTGAAATGTTTGTTAGAATTCTGGGTGTGCAGTCCATGGAAAATGGGAGAAGACAGTTTTTTTTGCTTTGAAATTTGATATTAATAGAAAGTAAGAGCATCTCACTCCTGATCTGAATAATAAATCCATAATGGAGTTAATTGGCAGTGCTGCTGGGCAGCGGGTGTCTGTCCCTGGACACGGGGTGTCCGTGCCCTGGGCAGTGGTCAGTTATGTCCGTGACCTGGGCAGTGGTGTCCGTGCCCTGGGCAGTGGTCAGTGTCTGTCCGTGCCCTGGGCAGTGGTGTCCATGCCCTGGGCAGTGGTCAGTATATGTCCGTGCCCTGGCCAG
>VZTG01005919.1:421352-448590 GCA_013397845.1 Melanocharis versteri | reverse complement strand
CTTGGTTCGGCTCGGTTCCGTTCGGCTCGGCTCGGCACGGTTCGGCTCGGCTGGACTCGGCACATCCCAGCTCGGTTCGGTTCGGCTCGGCGCGGCCGGGCTCGGATCGGCTCGGCTCGGCTCGGGGGCGCTCGGCTCGGCCGGGCTCGGTTGGACCGGCTCGGCTCGGCCGATCCCGGCACATCCCGGCCGGTCTGGGCGCAGCGCGGAGGGGGAGGCGGGCGCTGTTCCTGGAAGAGCCCGGCCCGGGGAGTTGGTCACATTCTTGGCCGGGATTCAATGACTGAGGCAGACACCAACAAACAGAGGGGGGGAGGCGGAGGGCGGGAGGCTGAGCCCGCCTGCATTAGCTCAGCTCTCAGGCACTCTCAGTCACTGCTGGAAAGAGGAGCTGGGAGGATGTGCGCGCTCTCACCGCGGCTCCCCACGGCACGACGAGAGCACCGGCAGGAATAAGGGGAGGAAGGCGAACCGAGCGCCGAGGAGCCCTCGCAGGCCGAGCAGAGGGACCACGAGGGGCAGCGGAGCCGCTCCTCGCCCGTGCGGAGCCCCCGCGCCGCTTTGGCAGTGCCGGAGATTTGGGCCTTTTCTCCTGCGTTGTTCCTTCCACAGACCGAGCGTTCTGCCTCCTCCTGCTTTTTTACTTTCCTCCCCCGCGCCTTCCCTTGGTGGATATGGACAGAAGGGGGATCACTGCAGAGCAGCAGCAGCCGCCTGAACATATTTGAGCCCCGGGTGCTCGGAGCGTGGCACAGACTTTTTGTGTTTCTGTGGGTGGTGTGTGTGTGTGTGTGTGTGTGAGTGAGTGTGTGTTGGAGGTGTGGGAGGAGGGATTGGTTTGCCTGGGGGTTGGCTGAGGGGGTGAGTGCTCGGATGAAGACCTCTTTTTGCCGTGATTCTGTGCTCCATCGGGGCAGCTTGGAGACTTGGAGGGTTTGAAATTGTAACGCGAACCAAGAGAAAAAGAAAGAAGAGAGAGACACGCATACAAAAGGATTTATTTCCTCTCCGTTAGTGGATTGCTGAGTGAGAAGGAGGAAAAACACAAGGGTGGGTTGTTTTATTTTGTTCATATTTTTTCCTTAAAAAAAAAATCCCTTAAGTGGATTTGCACCAGGGTGGAAGATAACTGGGGATTTTTGCTGTTTGTTTTGGGAATAGAAACTAAAAAATGGAGACTGTAAGTAGAAGCAGCTTCCAGCCTCATCCAGGACTGCAGAAGACCTTGGAACAGTTTCATCTGAGCTCTATGAGCTCCCTGGGTGGCCCTGCTGCTTTCTCAGCACGATGGGCACAGGAGATGTACAAGAAAGACAATGGCAAAGACCCAGCGGAACCTGTACTGCATCTGCCCCCGATCCAGCCTCCTCCGGTCATGCCTGGTCCCTTCTTCATGCCCTCGGACAGATCCACGGAGAGGTGCGAGACCATCCTGGAAGGGGAAACCATCTCCTGCTTCGTGGTGGGCGGAGAGAAGCGGCTTTGCTTGCCCCAGATCCTGAACTCGGTGCTCAGGGACTTCTCCCTGCAGCAGATTAATTCGGTGTGTGATGAGCTACATATTTACTGCTCCAGATGCACTGCTGACCAGCTGGAAATCCTCAAAGTCATGGGCATCCTGCCCTTCTCCGCTCCTTCCTGCGGGCTCATCACGAAAACTGATGCTGAGAGGCTTTGTAACGCCTTGCTTTATGGTGGCACCTATCCTCCCCACTGCAAGAAGGAATTCTCTAGCACGATTGAGCTGGAGCTCACGGAGAAGAGCTTCAAGGTGTATCATGAGTGCTTTGGGAAGTGTAAGGGACTCCTGGTGCCAGAGCTTTACAGTAACCCCAGCGCAGCCTGCATCCAGTGCTTGGACTGCAGGCTCATGTACCCACCTCACAAATTTGTGGTCCACTCTCACAAATCGCTGGAAAACAGGACTTGCCACTGGGGCTTTGACTCTGCAAACTGGAGATCCTACATCCTCCTCAGCCAGGATTATACTGGGAAAGAGGAGAAAGCTAGACTGGGCCAGCTCTTAGATGAAATGAAAGAAAAATTTGACTATAACAACAAATACAAGAGGAAAGCCCCCCGGGTAAGTGGTACCTGTAATTTTAAGGGGGGCGGGGGGAATTTCGGTAACAGTCATCGATATACCCAAATTGTTCCCAGCTGCTTTTCCTTGGAGTCATTTAGCAATTTTAATCGTGTTCTCCATTCTCCCCGCGTGTGTGTCACTGTGGAGGAGCAGTGCTTGAGATGGCACCTTTATTTCTCTGGTTGTGTTCCGACCACGGTGGTTGGAGTTTGTTTAAATTACGTGTATGTATTTGTATATTTTACTATATGTGGACCCTGATCTTTAAAGCCTATCGCACTGCCCCAGACTTTATCTAGAAGTGCATGATTTCGGGTCTTAAAGGCTTCTTCACTCAGGGGTCAAGGCAAGGAAGAAGCCAGAAAAAAAGGAGCAGGTACTGACGGCTCCAGACACAAGTCCATGCACTTTTCTGGTCGACTGAGTGTCGCCAGGGATGGAGGTGCGGGCTGAACGCTCTAAATGCTTGTATGGAAATAAAATGTGCCTGTTAAGAAAAAAAAAATTGTACCAGTAATGCAGGTTACTGGTTTATAGATGAAGTGTGTGGAACGTGAGTGGAGAAGTCCCTGCTTTTAGAGTATCCCTGTGGAGCCTAAATTTCCCCAGCAGACAGGCTTTTGTATATTGGATTATGTATACATCCAGCAAACGATTCTGTCTAGGGCCGGCTGCAGCAGCTTCTTAAGGCATTCCATGCCGTGCTGTGCTGAGCCAGACAGCTAAAGCACATTTTTTTTTAGGTGTCACTTGTTTTTCTTTCAGTCTGGGCTGCCTTTAGATCCCAGAATCCCTGGTGTGTGGGTGGGAGGCTGCCTTGGCACCTGGCACCGGTCCTGCTCCATGGGCAGCAGTGCCACAAGGCCTCGAGGACTCGCAGACACCGGGATGTCTGTCTGGCTCCTGGGATGGTGCAACTGGCTGGGGATGAGCAATTCTGCTTCCTGCTCCTTCCCCCGGTGCGAGGGGAGAGCGAGCTCCTGCCTCCCGAGTTCCCCCCTGCCGGTTTGTTTGTTGGGCTCTGCCTCTCCGGCAGAGATTCCCAAACTTTGGGTTTTTTGTGTCTGGAGTGGAAGGGCAATACACAAGTCTGGGAAAGAGAAGTGATGTTTAAAGCCCACTGTGAAAATTCTGAATTAACTTACCGAATACCTGTGTAAAGGGGCAGACACACTCTGACTGAGGTAGAACTTTTATTTATAAAAAAGTGCAACAAAAATACCCGAACAAAACCCAGCTTTTTAAAAAAATCTGCTATGCCAACAGTACAGTAATTCCACAACCAGCCTAGGAGGCCTAGCGAGCCCATCTGACCGGGCTCCACACTTCTGGATTAAGGAGCAGAGTCTCACTCTTCCAGTCGCAGTTTCCCTCCTGGCCCCCGGCTCAGTCCTTGTCCTCACCCCTCCTTTTCCTCCCCGGAGTGTCAGGACGCTGTGACAAAGCTGGGCTGTAATGAGGCACATTATCCCCGTGGTTGGAGGTGGATGTGTTTTTAATGGCTTGTCTATTCTCCGTCAGTCATGTGCTGAGATGGAATGGTGGGATAGATCTGCATGGATGTGAGAGGAGAATATGGCTCTCAAACTGGAGACATTTTTCATGCTGGGAAAGGAATTTTCCAAGGCATGCTTCGTTTGGGGAGTAAAATTAAGGAATCTCCACATTCTTGTTGTAGAAAGGTCCTGTGCACCTGGGTTGGTCATTTTCAGAGTCTAATTAAAATGTATGTTAGTAGAGGAGTGCTGTCCTTTTCTTGCAAGGCTTTTTCAGTGTTCTCTTCAACTGCATCATTTGTCCAACACGTCAGGCAAGGCTGCAGGAGGAGAACAAGAAAAGGTTATTAAACCTTGGCCGTGCCTCAGTGTTTTTGGGGACCCTTTCATAGGTCCTACTTTAGAACATATGAAACACTCTCCCCTCACTCTGGAATCTGCCTGGAGTGCAGCACTTCTTGCATAGTGAATTAAAGATATCTAATAGTGAACGCCAAAAATTCTGCGAGGAAATGGTGGCCGTCTATTTTTTTGAAAATTTTGCCAGAAATCCATCATGATGAAATGCTAAGTCTCCTCCATAAATTCATGTGGAGGGTGGCAAGGAGTGAGGTGGGGAAGAATAGAGTGGTGTGTGCTCAGATGATGGGGTAGAGAAAACAGAATGTTTTATCTCATATTAAGTTTTAAGTCTTTTGAGCTGCTTTCAGGACTCTTGTATTAAAGCAGTGCAGTCCTGAGGAGACCCTGATGGTGCTGGCAGAGTTTTGTATGCTTATCCTTCCTTTTCCTGAAGTCTTTTTCCACTGGGCTTAGCCAACGGATATCATATGCTAAGGTCATTTGTGTTGTAGCAGTGTGTGTGGATAATTACGGAGAGATTTAATCAGGCTCTAAGATTGGTAGGCTGTGGCCAGGGGCAAGTAATATTGGAGTAAAGTTTAGATGCCTGGTGAGGAAATGACAGGATGGTCCCATTCCGTGTGTGTTAAATCCCGTGTGGGTTTTGTGTGTCTGTGGGGCTCTGGCTGTCTCCGGGGATGAAAGGGTGAAGCACATGTGTCTTTGTGGTGGGCTTCCTTTTTGATGTAGATCTCAGCTTTGCTTTGTTCTGTTTCATACAGAGGTGTTCGTGTTCCTGGTGTGCCATAAGCTGCTGTGTCAGATATTGGGTTTTCTGCTTTCAGGAGTGGCCTTTTTTTTTTCAGTTTCTCAATTTATTTATTTCTCTGTGTGTGTACACACATTGCTTTGTGTGGTGTGTTTTCCCTGGGGCACTGGTAGTATGTTGGTAGCATGGGATGCATATGACCAGTTTTATGGCTGTTTAAGCAGCACTGCGTGTTTTGACCTTTTCATGTGTCTCCATGAGGTTTCTGTGATGAGGTCTGGAGATTTCTGCCAGCACAGCTCTGCCTTTTAAGGGTCTGACTTAAATGGAGGAGCTGGGTTGGCACGAGCCCCTGGTGCAGATTCAGCGTAGTGGCAGAGCTGACTTTTTTTCCTCTCTTTTTTATTTTTTTCCCTTTTCCTTCTTTTTCCTTGGCATGGTTTTAAAGCTTTGCTATGAGGCGTAGCTTTTCCTAGATATTTCATTCCCAGTGCATATTTCTCTATACATCAAGTGTCTGTAGTGCATATCCATCCTTCTGTACCAAGAGATGGATGTGTAGATGCAGAGATCTCTCAGTCAGCTGTGTTGGCTGAACAAGACTCCTGTTGACTGGTCTTGCCAGTTGCAGAAGAAGCTCCTGTCTAGACCTGTGTGAAGTCAGCAAAGGGTCTTAACCAAAAGCTGGAGGGAGTTGTGACAGCTGGAGCCCCAGCTAGAGCAGGGACCATAAAGGCCTCAGTCACTTTCCTTACCGTCTTTTAAAATTTTGGTTTTTATGTCCTTCTTGTTCATGCTTGCATGAGTAACTGACCTCCTGTAAGGTCTTTCACCTTTCTGCCACTTCCCAAAGCTTTTCCTTTTCTTGAGCCACGTAATTTCTCCATTTTACTTATTTTGTGTCCTTCACTGGGTGTTCCACCTTCCTGTGCAGGGTTTGTTGTACTTCGCTTTCTCTCTGCACCAGCACGGCTTTTACTTGTGTGGGTGTCCTGTTTCCCTACCTGTCTCATCCCATCCACCATTACTGGCATGGGGCACAACCATTACATTCTGGGGTATTTCTGGAAATCAAAAATGTGGATAACCTGACGGGGTTGCAAAATAGGGTCCTAGAAATCCACCACCAGTGCCAAAGCCTTTTTCTTGGGCTCAGCCGCTGGTGCCTGGTGCGTGTTGCCAGTTGCAGACGATGTGGCCTCGGTGAGTCTGTGGCACTGCTCTCCACTCCTGTGTGACAGACAGCTCCCTGCTTGCCTCACATCAGGATGCTCCACTCACACAGAATTAGTTCAGACGCAGCCCTGAAGGCTTTGTTGGTTGCTATTTCCAGAAGAGGAGGGTGGGTTCGACCGTGTCTCTTTTGAACCCTTTTTCTCCAATACTGAACCGAGCAACGTTTCACAGCGCTTTGAGATTCCCCACCTGCGTGCCAGACATCTGCACCCTGAGCAGGACTGGCTGTGAGCAGGGCCCAGGAGAGCCAGAGCTGTCCTTGCACGCGTGTGAGCACACCCACACACCCAGCGCTGCCGTGTTCCCACGGTTCAAGTCCCAGCAGCACTTCTATGAAGTAGCTGGAAGCCAGAAGCAGCATTCTGGGTACTGACACACAAATGAGCACATGAGGCCTCCCACTTTATTTCACAATGCCTCCCAACCCAGCGCTGCCACAACATGCAGCTCGCTCAGCTGGAGGAAGGTTTAGCCAGGTCAAGTGTGCAGCCAAATCAAAGAACCCAAATTGCTGCGAGCGGAGCAGCGCGGCGCTGGCGCGGCTGGAGGGAGGACGTGGGCTTTTAGGTGCTGCCCAGTGGCTGCTGTGCTTTATGGCCACCTGAAAGGCTGCAGGAGTAGAGCTGGAATTTGTGTCTTATCCTAAAGTCCTGCCTCCTGGCAGTAGTAACCTTTATTTGCTAATAGGGTATATCCTGTGGTGGGGGTAGCAGAGAGATTCTGAGTTTATTCCCTGGCAGTGGTGTTCAGACTGCAGGACAGATTTATTCTTCTTGGTACAAGTTGGCGTGAGAAATATTGCCGCAAAATTTTTACCCGAGAACTGAGGGTTCAGTTGTTTTCCCATGGAATACTGAAGTCATGTGTTCTACCTGATATACAAGAATTGTTTTAGAGATTCTCCAGTAAAAATTTAGAAGTCCTTAAACCAAAAACGTTGACGTCTTGGGGCAGTAGTTTAGTTCAGAAGCCTTTTACAGCTTAGAAGTTGAACTTCAGAAGTGACACCAGCTTGAACGAAATCCCGTGTACCCAGGGAGATGTCAGTGTTTAAGCAAACATCAGCAGTTTTTTCCAAGCATGCAAACAGTTTTACAGATGTTGTAGATTGAGAACAAAGCAGCAGGTACGTGCATGTGTGTTGGACAAAGAGTTTGCTGCCAGTGATCTAATGGTGTTGAGTCAACCATGGCTCCCTCTTGCTCCAGAACAGTTCCTAAATTCCTCAAGTCAGTTCTCTTGAATTAGGGTGGGAATTATATGCAATCTCTGCTTTTGAAAATCGCTGCCTAAAATATTTAAACCTCTGCCTCTCCCTCCATTGTCTGGGCTGTCTCGCTTGCCTCTCCGTTTCTGTGGTTTCGGGCTTGGGCGTATGTTCTGCCCAAACAGTAGCGCGCTTTGAAGATGCGTGTAAACAGCGCTTATTTTTTGGATGTGCTGGGAGCCCGACACCTGGTCCCTGGCAGGCTGCGAGCCTGGTTATCGCTGGCTGGGGCTGGCTGACCCGGGAGGGTGTGTTTGCACTTGCTGAGAGGCGCCTTTGGATCGGTGTTGTAAAAGCATCTGGAGGCGTCTGCGCCAGGCTGCTCCGAGCGTGTCCGGGCAGCGCAGCAGCACAGCAGGGCTGGAGCCTCTCGTTCCTTATCTGCACCCCCAGCTCCAGCACTGCCAGAGCAGGGGGGCTCCAGGGCCACAGCCACGGCCTCTGGCTATCTGCAGAGGTGCAGTGTCCATGCTCACTAAAAACTCACCTTATGTTCATCTGCAGGCAGAGCAATTTCGCCGAAGCGAAGGGTTTGAATGTCCCGAGTGCAGTAAGGAGTGGGCTGGCTCTTCTGGGGATCCCTGGTGATTGAACTCACATTGCTGGCTCAGCTGGCCAGACTGCTTTGCCATCACATGAGGAGCTCTGTCTCCATGTCCGCAATATTAAGACACAGATTTGTTGTTTTTTTTTTTCCTATATTTGGCTTGGTTTGGTTGTTTTGGTTTTATTTTAAAGCACGCTTTGGACTTGACACTGTAATTCTTACTTAAGAGGGAACTGTCATGGAAGAGTTACACCAAAACCAATAGGGGGATCTTGGAAAAAAATTAGACAAAAATGACTTGTACTGGATTGTGGAGAATCTATTGATGGAATCCCGTCAATTACTAGGCTGATCTATTTTAGCTGAGTGGCCGTAGAGCACTTAATTCAAATTGATCTTCACATACAGGAAGCATTACTTTAAAATGTAGGAATGTAGCATGTTTTTGTTTGAAATCTGTCAATTAGAGCATGTGTGTTAATGATACATTTTATTAGATAATATCTACTTTGCATATGTTTTGTGTTTCTGAGTAATGTGTATTATGAATTAATAAATCAGCACCAATTTTTTAATGCTATTCCACTCTGTCTCTAATACAGGCAGTGTATATTCTTGGAAAATAATTTCAGAGAAGTAAGTTTGCTCTGAAAAGATGTGCTCTGGTCCCTTCCCTCCTCCTTTACACCTTGTGCAATCTTGTATGCCTTACATTTCATTGTCAGCATGGAGATTCAGACTTAGATCGTCCCTGCAATCACCTGCTCCGTATCTTCTGGAACACAGGAGGTTAATCCGAAGGTTTGGGGCTTTGGGGCCGGTTCTACAGCTCCCACTCAAGCAATCAACCCATAGTAATTGGAACCAGTTCACCCACAAACCACAGCAGACTCGTGTGTATCAGACTCCTTCCTGTGCGTTGGCTGGCAGAGACCAGGGGCAGATCTGAACCAGAATGTCCCAGTGCTGAGGCAGAGTGGCTTCACTGAGTTTATGGCCTTAGCTGGTATTTACAGGACTGTGCTGACTCTGAGACCCTGTAGTTCTGCTACTGCAGTATTTTAATTTTGCTCTTGAACGAGGATTTGGGTTAGTAGACATTTGGTGCTCTGATCCTGGTGGATCTTCCTGAATGGGGCAACTGGGAGCTGGCTTCAGACTGAAAGAGTCTTGTCCGTTGGTCACTACATGCAAGATTTGGTTTTAAGGTTATGGTAGAGATCTGTCACAGAGATCTTCTCTTCCTGTATTCAGGATTTGTCAGCTTTCTTTTTTTTTTTCTTTTTTTTTTTGAGTAATGAAGAAGTATGTCTAAGGTTGGGATAAGGACCAGCCTTTTTTGCTGATGCAAATTCAGGGCCCATAAGCTTGGCCTCAGAGTTAAATCAGGCGCAGTTGATTGAGAGTGCAGCTTTCCATGGCGTTGGAGAATCCTGCTGACTGATAGAGACTGGCCCCTCTGCACTGAGATAACGATTTTGCTTTGACTTTTGGTTGGATGAGGTGACGAAAACACTGATACTAATTCGAGCTCTGATCCTGTCAGAGCGTGATGGACAGAGCTCTTCTGGGAGCCAATGGGAATTCCCATGTGTGGAGCTCTTATCATCGCCTCCATCTATGGTTTGGTTGCTGTCACGTAAAATTGGGCTTCTCCAAGCAGTGGATGCATATTAACACAGCCTGATAAAGCTGCACAGACATATGTTCTGTGAAATAAGGCAGGTCCTGCCATCCTAGCTCAGGCAGCCTTGTTCTAACAGTCCTGTTTAAAGAGTCAGGGAAAACGGGCATGAGGCTGGAGATTCTGTGTGTGTGTAAAAATTGCAGCATCATTCTGTATGCTGGAGAGTAAACAGCAAAGGAGCTAATCAATAACCTGGGCTCTGGCTTTGTTGTTTATTGATTTATGTACAGTTACCTTTGCACATGCTTTGTAGAAAACGGGACTTTTATGTTTGGTTTTCTGTAGTTTTTTCTTCTTTTTTCTTAAAAAAAAATGGAAGCTGCTTGTGTTTTGGTATGAGAATCAGTGCCACTGGAAGCACAAGAACTGCTTGGGCTTTAAGGATTAAAAGACAGCAGCAATATCAACAAGATAAGGTAGAGCCTGGTCTTTTCCTGGGGAAGATTTCAGTGATGGATTCGGGGGCCGTGGTGCCCTGTGCTTTGTTCCTCGCCCGCTGCTCACTCAGTGGTATCGTTTTGTAGAATAAGGTCATTGACTTGGATTGCTTCTTGGTTTCTCAACCCTTTTCACCAGCCAGTTTGTGTAATGTCTGTCTGAGGCATTGAGTAAGGGCATTGAAATAGCAGACAGGATATCAAGTGTTCGGAAGTCTGGGTTAAGTATAACAGACAGTTCTGGCTGGCGAAAGGGGAGCAGCCCCTGGAGCTCGCTCACAGCTCAGTCTCTGTGGAAACAGCAGACTTGGGGCTCTGCATCCCTGTTCCAGCTCTTCCCCTCTGTTCCCTCCACACCCATATAATTAATCGTGTGTGGGTGCACCTCTTTTCTAGATATGTCTTCCTTGTTTCTTAGTGGCACAGAATTGTATGTAATAATGTCTCTTTCTAAGGATTACATAAGTTGAAGATGATTTCTCCACTGGGAGAATTATGCAAGTTTAAACTGAAATGTATTTAGAAAGCTTTTATGTGTGTGTTTTCTGACTCGCAATGCAGAGGGTGATTTATTTGCATCCTTAATTGAACAACATCTGTTGGGGTTGGAAGCAAAACCATTTCATACCTTTTCACTGTCATATCCTGCATTTTTATGAAGTCCTCTACCCCCTCCACTTCCCACATTACCTGTGTTACAGGTGCTGATTTTTGTCCAGGTAGATCAGGCAGGCACTCATGTGGGATGTTCTGGGCTCTGCAGCATTGCTGATGCATATCTGCTGTAGTGTTTTCTTCCAGTTGTTGGATTTCACAGAATCACACAGTCATTGAGGCTGGAAAAAACCTCTGAGATCCTCAGGTCCAGGCACTGATCACCACCTTGTCTACAGACACTTGAGTGCTGTAGAAGAAGTCATTGCCTTTATTACCATTAAAAAGTCTGAAATACCTCTCTAATGCTGCCCTTGGTATTCTTTGACCGTTTAGTAAGGAAGTTCCTGCTGCCCTTGAGCAAAATCAAGGTTTTTGTCCCAGGAGAAGAAAGCACTATGGTCAGGAGTGTTTAGTGAACTTGAAGAGGGTGAAACAACTTCTTGTTTCAGTGTGAATTTCTGTGTGTGATGCACTTTGTGTGAGCCTGTCCTGGCACCTGTACCCATCCCAGAGGGTGCACAGGTCTGGAGAGCTGTTCTGCACTTCCACTGGCACTGGGAGAGTCATTTTCTTGCCCTCCCTGTGGAATACTGGAGTGCTGCACTCGTAGTGCTGGGAGCTGCTGTTTCCAGGATCGAGCTCACAAAAATAATTCTGCTGAGTAATAAAAAATGCAAGTTGCACTGGCATCCTGCTGCTTACAGAGACAGAGGTTGCAGCAGTACCAATTGGAAGCAGTGAATTTCTTTAAATAATTTAAAAACTAAGTATTAAAATTTTCTATTTTTCTAGGTTCTATATTTTTTCACCCTACAAAATCCTCAAGATTATTCAGGTTTACCTGTTCATAGCAGTAAAATAAGTTTTATAGCTTTTATTCAGAGTAATGGACTAAAAAAAGGCAGATAATGCACAATATTGAGGCTAAAATATGGTTTGATTTCAGTAACCTTCACTGATGTAATGAATTTCAGACTTACACTTTTGTTATTATGCTTTGTATGTTAAACAGGCTTTTCTGAAGCACTGTCATCATTCCACATTTGGAAAACTTATCTGAGTTGAAAGATAACAATGTCATCCAAAAAAAAAATTGCCATTCTTAACTCCCCACTGGCAGTTCCAGTTTATTCAGTGAATTATCTCACCCATGCTGGTATAATTTAGAAATATTCCTTTGAAATACCTGTGTAGAGTGGTGCAGAGCTGCTGGGAGAAGTAAATCAGCCTCAGAGGAGCACAGACTGCAGCGTCAGGTCCATCATTGATATTTCTTTGTTCCCATTCAGTCACTAATAAGAAACACGCCATGCAACGAGTCCTTGCACTAATATAGCCAAAAATTTAGTTTTATTTGGCTTGTTGCCCTTTTTTTGCCACAACAGTGTAGTTTTGTAAAACCAGTGGACCCAAATAACCTTTGGGCCATATTTAGTGGCAGGCAGTGATAGAAGTGGAGTAAAGTGCTCTGTTTTACTATCAGTGAATATGCAGAACTACTATTCAAAGGCCTTGGCCCTCACAGCCTGCAAACTAGATGCTCCTTTTCCAAAACCTTAATTTCTAAAAACATTTCTGCGACAATCTTTTTTTATAATGGATTTATTGGTCTTTATTTTGCCCTGTTGTTTCTAGAGCAAAGGTATTGTGTTGAAGGCTACTGAGTTCTGAAGGAAAATTTAAATTTTTTATTATTACATAGTTTTATACTTTTATTATGTAAAATTATGAATACAAAATGAAAGTAAATTAGTAATATTGAGGGGAAAAAGGGGTAGAGGGAGTTGGCAGTGCCTTAACTACTATTTGCTGGTGTTTGTTGTATGACTTGCTTCATTATTTGTGGCATTAACTTATTCATGTGCCTTTTAAGTAAATTTGGTCTTTTTGCAGTTTTTTAGCAATTAACCTAGCTGTGATGAGGCTTGAAAGAATATCATCTGCACACCTGTTTAATATTAAAGATGAGGCATTCAGTGCTTTGTGGCTTTAGCTTGAAATTCAAGTTGCTTTGAGTCATCCCTTTAGTCTTTTGTTTGGGTGGAAAAAAGGAGTGGCAGCAAAGGGCCTGCAGCTAAGAAATGAAAGAGTTGAATTAGGTTTTAGAAATGTTAGTCTTGGCATTTGGGCCATTTGCATTTGTAGAGATCGTCACGCTTGGCTTTAGTTGGGGTTGAGCAGTTCGGAGCTGGGGATGGATGGGAATGGAGCTGGGGATGGATGGAGAATGTTCCACATCTCCGTCCCAGTTACTCCACAGGGCACTGGGACAGTGGGGAGGAGCTGGACTGGGAGCTGTGGGCTCACATTTCCACCACATTCCCTCGTGGGGATTATTGCCCCACCTGTGTTTCCATGCCGTGGCACACGGCTGACTCGGTTTTTTCCTGACAGCAGCTTCTAATTGTGTGACCCAGAGGACTCTGCACTCTTAAATCACAAACTGAGTCCATGGGACACAAACTGCCACAAGGGAATCGCGGTGTCCTCTTTGTTTCCCTTGTTTTGGGTTATTTGGTGAAGCCTCCTCAGTTCCTGCAGCTCCAGGAGAAGCTGCAGTGGCACAGGCAGAGGGGATGGTGTGTTGGAGGTTCCCAGCAGGAACATCTTCCCTGGGATCACCGCTGGGAATTGTGTGGCCAGGCTGGTGTGCCATCACTGCACTGCTTAGTCCATGCCCTTAGGTTGGTGTACTCATGGTGAGCTTTAACTCCTGCCATGAGAGAAAAGAGAGGATATCCTAAATGTCCCTGTGCTCCAGACCTTGAGGGCCTTTATCCAGTTCCCTTGGCCTGGGATGGANGGAGCTGGGGATGGATGGGAATGGAGCTGGGGATGGATGGAGAATGTTCCACATCTCCGTCCCAGTTACTCCACAGGGCACTGGGACAGTGGGGAGGAGCTGGACTGGGAGCTGTGGGCTCACATTTCCACCACATTCCCTCGTGGGGATTATTGCCCCACCTGTGTTTCCATGCCGTGGCACACGGCTGACTCGGTTTTTTCCTGACAGCAGCTTCTAATTGTGTGACCCAGAGGACTCTGCACTCTTAAATCACAAACTGAGTCCATGGGACACAAACTGCCACAAGGGAATCGCGGTGTCCTCTTTGTTTCCCTTGTTTTGGGTTATTTGGTGAAGCCTCCTCAGTTCCTGCAGCTCCAGGAGAAGCTGCAGTGGCACAGGCAGAGGGGATGGTGTGTTGGAGGTTCCCAGCAGGAACATCTTCCCTGGGATCACCGCTGGGAATTGTGTGGCCAGGCTGGTGTGCCATCACTGCACTGCTTAGTCCATGCCCTTAGATTGGTGTACTCATGGTGAGCTTTAACTCCTGCCATGAGAGAAAAGAGAGGATATCCTAAATGTCCCTGTGCTCCAGACCTTGAGGGCCTTTATCCAGTTCCCTTGGCCTGGGATGGAGCCTGTTTAACATATAATGCTTAAGAACAGAACTGTAAGTCTGAAATCCATTGTGTCAGTGATGGTTACTGAAATCAAACCGTATTTTAGCCTTAATATTGTGCATTTTCTGCCTTTTTTAGTCCATTACTCTGTATAAAATCCATGTGGCATCAGTGCTGTCAGGGAAAGGGAAGAAATTGGAGCTTCCCTGCCCCAGACCCTGCCATGGAGCCCCCAGTGCCTCACCCCAGCCTCTGTGGTTTGACTCAACCGAGGTCACTGGGCTCGGTCCAAATTTATTAAAATGTGGAAATCACTCCCAAATGTGGCCAGGTTTTCCTCACTGGCAATAATTTGAGGGCCGCATTCTGCTGAGATGTTACCAGTGAAAATTTCAGTAATTGATGGGATTTCAGTGGAGGTTTTCTTTTCAGATGTCTGTTTCAACATTTGAATTGTGCTCTTACAAATTTACATGCAAATTTATAATTTAGGTTTCTAAAAAATTTTATCAAATTTGCCCTCGTTAGCTGGACTAATTTATTGGTGCAGTTTTCTCTTATTATTACTTGATTTGATATCAGTAGAGTCACACAAAACTCTGTATATTCCTTTGTTTCTAAGAGGGATGCTCATTCATGTGCTTTTAAAAGAGCAGCTGGATCCCATCTTGGCAGATGTGAAACCCATACATTGAAATTGCTGTATTTTTTGTATGTGGGTTTTTTCCTTGAAAAAATCTCTTATTAATTAGATCCCCCTCTTTTGAACTTTTTTGCTCCCTCAGCCAAAATCTTAATCTCCTGTGACATCAGAATTAACTGCTGGAGATAACTGTGATGTCACAAAGTCTCAGGGAAGAGAAATACGGAGACACACAGATGCTGCTCAAACCAATTTCTTAACTAAGAAAAGGTTGCTTGGTTTTTGTTGACATTTTAAAGCCAGAAACAAGTTTTGCCTCAGATTATCATGGCAGAGTANCTTTTGCTTCTGGGTTTGACCCCCCTTGTTGGTCTTTTTTTTTTTTTTTTTTTTTTTTTTTTTTTTTTGGTGGGGTGTGTGGTGGTGTTTTTGTTGTTAGGTTTGTTGGTTTGGGTTTTTTTCTCCGAGCTCCTTCTCTAGGCTCTGTGCCCGAGTGCATCTCGGGATTTCCCTTTTGCTGAATGAGCTGCTTGTTTGAGAGGGAGGAAGTAAGGTCCCTTCTGGATTAGGAGGGAATGGGGGTGGAGGGTGGGGAAATGTCCTGTTTCATATGCAAAGCACACTGAACTGAAAAAACCCCACATGAAAACCTTTTAACAAAACCATCCATGTCACAGACTGGCAGAGCAGCTGCTGGCTTTGTTAGGGAGAATATTAATGTTTCAAAGACGTACAGAACCTTTTAAAAATGAGATAAAGAATTGATCTTTTTTTTTTTTTTTTAAGATACAAGCTGAGGTAAAAAAAAAATCTCCTTATCAATATCTGTGGATGGAATGTGCAGTCAACTGATGTGACACCAACTTCCACACAAAGTGGTGAGGTGCTGTGATGATCTACACCCTTCTTTTGGAGACTGGAATGCCAGAGTGGCCCTGATTCTCCAGGTGCTCACGTGTACATTGGTGTAAGAACTCTCACTTGAAAAGCAGATTATTGAAAGGGACTCCTAGAACCGTGTTTTACCTGTGGGGAGGTTGTGTTCCTGACTCTGAGTCTTTACCCACTTTGAAAAACATCATCTGACCTCCTTGGAGCAGGGCTTCTGCCAGGCTGGGTTCATCCTGCCCATTTTGGGTCGTTTGGGAATGATGGGAATGGCAGATAATCGCACATTTTCCTCGTCTGGTTGATCTTCTCCAGGTCTGGAAGTTTGCTCAAACCTTCCTTAAATTCACACTAAGTTTAGTGGCAGAGAGGGACAGACATTGATATTTTTTCTCCTATGGTTATTAAAATAAAGGTGTTGGGGTTTTTCAGGTAGAAATGGATTCTCTTGGATGTAAACCCATTTTTTAGAGTAACTGGGAGCTGTATAGATGAGCAGACAGTGATCATGGGTTAAATAGAAGAGAAATAGCACAGATATAAAACATTTGCTGTAGTTCTGAATATTGCTATTGGAGTAGTAACTGATTGCAGTGAGTTCTGTTCTAATGTTCCTCACAAAACCATGTTGAAAATCTCTGCTGAAAATTTCTATTTCATTCAGAAACTGGCATTGTTTTTTTCCTATAACTTAGTTTATGTTACTGAGCTGCCTTCCTGTACAAGGAAGTGCTTGTGTAATGCCCAAGCCATTGCCATTCCTCACTGAATGATATGCAAATCTAGTCAATTAAGCAGGGGGGATTTAATTAGCAGTTTAAGTTCATGTGTGAAGTGTCTTGCCTTAATTACTTAACAGTTTTGTTGCAAATTTGCTAAGGTTTTTTTTTTTTTCCCACAGAACTAGCAAAACTGTGATTATATTTATTTATTTATTTTATTTTTTTGGTAACATTTTCCAATCCTGAGCATTGTCCAGTGCCTTTAACCTCTGTGTGTGTGCGTCCCCCTCTTTCTGCAGCTCTTTTCAAAACCGGGGGGGACGAAGCAGAACTATGGTTATTGTCTCAGAGCAGAACAACACATACAGAAAAAACCTCAGGAATTTTGGAGTGAATAGCCATTTATTTGTTGTTTTTGGTTTTTTTTTTTTATAGCTAGGTGACACCATTATAGTAGTATCAGTAGCAGCCTCATGTGGTTGTCAGGATTATGTTAAATGGTGGTTTTTATTTCATGTTCTGTCTGGCCAGGGTGCTTTTCTGCAGCCCCACAGAAGCTGGGATGTGTCTGTCAGGGGGTCGCAGTGCTGCAGGTCACTCAGTATTGATACAAACAAGGTTTTTGTGCTGATATCAGACCTGGTGGGTTTTTATTTCACATCTCCTCCCGTGGAATACCTGGGCAGGCGAGGGTGGCCCCAGCAGCTGGGGGACGTGCAGGTCCCTGCTGTTGTGGTTTGTGTGGCAGGAGCTGCTGGCTGCTGGCCTTGTCTTTGGTTTAAGGGTGGGGAACTGTGCCATGGATTGATGTGCTCCTCTTTCACCACTCACATCTGCATCAGAACTATAAAATAGCAGGCTGCTGTAGCTGCATGCTTTGACCCAGAGCAGGAGCAGTGTGCCTGGGACAGTCCCTTGTCCGGGAGGCGCAGGCTGTGCGTGCTCAGTGATCCCCAGGCTCCTTGTGGTGCCCCACTGTGCCTTCTGCAGCTGGAGATGCCACAGGAGACCTCAGGAGGTGGGGGAAGAAGGGTGGTGGGTGTCAGGGGTTGCCTGAAGGAGCCCTCAGGACCGGGTCTGGTGCTCTGTGCCTTCACCAGAGTCCCGGACGGGGTGGCTGCTGTGGCTTTCTGGCCCAAGGGTTTGGCTGCAGCCTGATCCAGGCTGTGGGATGGAGCCACGCTGAGCTCTGGTCCACTGAAGAGCCTTTCTTGATGGGCTGAAGGTGTCCATTTGTATCTCATGGCAATGTGCCAGTTGTGGTCCTTTTACTGCTCCCTGGCTCCAGTTTTGGATGTGTGATGTGCATGCGTGGAGGAGAGGCTGGTGAGGAGCAAGAACAACACTTTCACGTCCAGGGCACTGCACCAGATTTACAGGTGTGATCCAGTGATTGTTTTAAAGGGTCTGTTCTTTAGGATTGACGTAACGTTTTGTTTCCCCATCAGTACCTTGTGAAATTTTTTCTTCCATAATGCACAAACTGCCTTTAACTTCTGTGTGTAGTTGGTGGTGTAGTAGTGACATCCTTGGTTTAGAATTTCTAGACTTGAAAATGGGGTTTCTACCAAGCAGGAGTCTGAGACACATGGGTAGGAAAGTACTGCATTAGTTCTAGTGACTAATTCTCACATCTGGGCATCTTGTAGAGAACAGATTTTAAATAATTCAATGCACAGATTGAATTGTCTGCAGCAGGAGCGTTGTTAGAAGCACTTCAGTCAGCAGACATCAAGTCTGGGCAAAAGGCTGGGGTGCTCATGTTACCTTCAGGTCCTTGGGTTAAAGGATCCTGTTTAAAGATTTACTGTAGCACCCTATGATGGGAAATTCACCCTATTAATAATTCTCTTTATGAAGACAGGACTCCTCATTTCACGTAACTGCTCTTTGTAAATTGCTTTTGTGAAACAAAGCGATCAAAAAGAAAGAATAAAACCACTGCACTTCTTACAAGCAGGGGCTGAAATTCTGAATTATCTCCTCTACCCCAACCCCCAGTATTAGTGAAAATGTCAGAGAATAGTGTAATACAAAGCACTTCTCCCTCTCCAAAGACTTGCAGCACATTTCATATCAGCCCGTTCAGGTCTTACTTCCTAAGCACAGTGTAAGGGGCTCAAGAAAGTAAAAGTTACCAAAAAACACGGAGTGTCCTGACCTGTTTGGTTTCCAAATAGAGGTGTAATGCTGTGATTCACATTTTTCATTTTGCCTTGAAATTTCATACCAATTCTAGAAATAGAACAATATAAAATACCCACTTTTAATTGGATGCGTTCATTCCTTCATTTTTCTCTCTGCTTTCCCAAGCTATGTTCTGGAGGCATTTTCTGCAAATTTATTATTATTACTAATCTTATTAAGATCCTGTGTTGGTGCCAGGATATTTTTAAAGAGAATTTCTTTCCAGTTCAGCCAGGGCAACCCCTTTTGTTGAACCTTCTTTTGGATAGTGTTCCCATGTGCTGCAAAGGCGCTGACACATGACCTCGTTACTCATAGAAAATCCTAAATGTCCTGCCCCTTGCCAAACCTATCACAAAACTACCCATCACCCCCTTTTCAGGATCCCAGATGGTAAATAGCAGCAGGAGGTGAAAGGGGAGCTTTGTCTCCATTCTGAGGCCTGTTTTAAGTATTCTGTGTCTGTCTGTATCCCTCTGCTTTTCCCACTCTGCCCATAAATTAGCAAGCCAGCTTTTCTGACGAGGGAAGACAAAATGTCCATAAGCTGCAGTAACATCACCTACTCAAGAGAGCGTTTTTGAACAGTTCCATTTATTTGATTGTGATCTCTCTTCCTTTTGGTAGAACCTCTGCCTGCCCTGCCCACTGCAGCATGGAGGGAAAGGTGGCTTTTCCCAAATACCAGGCTGCACTTCATAATCTCTGTGCCACACTGGAGTTTACCTACAAACGAAAAACCTGAACCCAAAAAAGAAAAACCCTACACTGATCTGCTTGTCTGGTTCCAGTGTTTTTATAAAGCCAAAGTGGCAGGAGGAGCAGTTCCTGCTGGATGGGGAGTGCTGGGAGCAGCTGGATTTCTCAGGCAGGGGATTTCTCAGGCAGGCAGAGAGAGGAGCAGGGATGTGGGCAGCAAATCTGGGACCATTTTGAGAAGCTGTGGGGATGCACCAAGCAGGATATTGTCTCTGCACACTTCCCATGGAGTTCCCCTCGCTGGCAACAATTTCCTGTCCCTTAGTGCAGGGAAGATGATGCTGATTTTCGTGCAGGGGGGATTGTGTGGTGTGAGCTGTGCTGGCCTCTGGAACAGCCTTGGCAGGGAGGCAGTAGCTGGGTATTCGCCGTGGCTTTGGGCTGGCAGGGGTGAGGGACGTGTGGAATTCATACATGAGCATCTCTAAAAGCCAGATATCAAACTGATCTAAACATGCAGGAATAGGAGACTCGGTGGTTCCCCTGCTCTGTATGGGTTTCACACTGAGTGGCTCCAGTGGCTCCTGCTCAGTAACACTGATTTATGCTGCCCGAGTACATGTCCTTGTTTGTTGGCACAGGTTGTTTGTTTTTCCTTAATTAAGATACTGCATTCTCCTTATTCTCCCTTATAATTCCCCAACCACCCTGCATTCATCCTGAGCTTGGAATCTGGCAGCTTTGTCAGTCTGAGATTAGTCTTTCCTCTGACCTGGGCTGTAGCTGGAGTAATGACTTTCCAGTTTCAGCTGACTGGAAATCAGAGACTGGTGAACTGAAATACTGAAGGCTTAATGAATTCCCTGGATTCCCTGGTGGTTTTTTGGTACATCTTTATTTTAAACTGTTGAATATTAATAAGGAAAGGGGAGTGGGAGTGCAAGGCCCGTTTACTGTCTAGTACTTGAAAGGGATATTCTTTTTTATTTGTTTGTTTCATTTTATGTTGCAAATATTGTTGTAGAAATCCTGTATGTTTGCCAAGTTCCTACCTAGCCTTTGGATGCCAAGTTGTTGTCAGCTGGGAAGCTGCTGGGAGGGATTTAAAGCAATATTACCTCTTTTGCAAATGTGGCTCTCAAAGCAAGAGTGAGTCCACCTTTGACCATTTTTTAGTGAGCCTTCATTTTTAAGTTATGAGGAGAATTAGGAAGAAGAGAGAGAAGAGCTCATGTGTCATTTGCTCCTTTTTTTGGGTACGATTACTCTGCTTTCCACATAGTGAGTTAATTAGCAAAGGTTTTTTTCCTCTTCTGAGATCTCCTATGTTTCTCCTGACCTGTAATTCTATGTATAGTCATCAAATAAACTAGATCTGATGGGCTCAGTTCTGACATGTTGTGTTTTGACAGCACATTTTGTTCATACTGACTCAATACTTTTGAAGCTGTAGTTGCTTGGTCACTTTAATTTGACATATACTTTGTTGCTGCCAAAACTCCTTTTGGCTTCTGTCCTAACACCAGCCTACTGTTCCTGTCACCTTCTTTGACTGTCACTAGTGCTTTTATGGCTGCACAATGTGCAACAACTCACCAGGGAATCAATCTGCCTGAAAAATTGTCGTTATATAAGGGAGAGTCACAAAAATTAACTGAACAAATGTGCTGTTGAGTGCCCAGCAAAAGCTCTTTGGGGTCGGCTGGTTTGTTCACTGGGGTTGTGTGTTGCTGTTTGAGATTGCCAAAGGTGTTAGAGTTTCACTTAAAAGTAGGGTGTGTTCATGTTGATGGTTTATCCTTTATCCTAAACCCAGAAAAGATAAATAACAGACTAAAAATGGTGGGAGTGTGGGTTAGAATCAAATGGGACTTCTCTAAGTACATCTGTAATTTGTTGAACTTTTGTATAGTAGACATGGCTGCTAAAGCTTGGGTCAATGTCTTAAACACCTTATTAGGCTCTTGCTCTAAACCAGGAGCTTCTGGGAATGCATTTTTCAATTTTTTTAGAAAGGCTTTTGATAGATGAAGCTGTAAAATGAATAGAAATAGTGTCTCCCTCTTCCTTTTTCCTCCTACTCAACGCTCACACACAGTCAGCCCTGGGGTCTTTTCTTTCTGTGTGGTTGGCAGAACAGAGGAAAAGAGAGAGAGCAGGAGACTGTCTGGGCCCCTGGTGCTGTCAGGAGAAGAATAGCCGTGCTGTTACCACTAAATCCAAAGGGACAGCCTGGGAGATGTGTGCTGCAGCAGCCAGCGGGCTGAATTAGTGCCATTTAGGCACTGCTAAGAGCCTAATTGAGTCACTGGTACTTGCTGATTAAACCAGCAAATCCAATAATGTATGGATGTGCATGTTTGGGTTTGGTTCTGTGCTCCCTGGAAAATAAGCACGCTGGGTTTGCTGTAACCCCTTCCACTTTGGTCAGGTTCCTCAGAAGCTTAAGGAATATCAAAATATCAAAACGAATGTTTTGGGGAGAGCTGCCTATATTCTGTGTTTCTCTCTTCCTCCTCCTCTTTGCAGTAGGATTGGATGAGAAAGCATTAAAACAGTTCCATTACCAATGGCTGAACTCCACCAGTTTTTAAAACACCGCCTTAAGTGAGCCCTTGGTTTAATGTGGGATAATCCGAACTGGGAGGTGACAGAAGGTAAAGAACTGAAGCCATCCTCGGTGGGTGATACATCCGTGCCACGTGGGGATGACAAACAAAGCCTGGGCTGGAATTTTGGTTGGCAACCATCTCCAGCCACCCCACCTTCTCAGAGGTGTGTTAGTAATGCACAGGTGGTGCTGGCACTGTGTGATAATGAGGATTAGAATGTGGGTAAAGAGAATTCTTGTTTTCAGTGGGTTATAAGGGGAGTTCACCGAGAGTCTGTAAAGCTGACCTAAACTTTAATACACCCTTGCCATGTATTTTCTAATCCATTGTCACTCCTGAAATGTGCCCACAGGCAGGCCCGGCTTCACTTTTGCTCACAGTGGTTGTTATAATGATTGTGGCTTGATTGACTTCAGCAGAATTATTCCTAATTTGCAGCACTCTGACTGGAGAGCAGAATTAGATTCTTGTGTTTTTCTTTGAAGTATGCAGAGCTCTCAGGGAGGCTGTTGTGCTGAGGGCATATTGCTTTCAGTGATTCTTTTTAATTTCGTTTTTAACATTTAAGAAGAATAAGACGCCTCTCAATCTAAACCAGAAGGACTTGTATGAAAAAATAGTGAGACTCAGAGGCGAATGGTGGGTTCAGAACCTTGTGAGTCACTGCGGGGAGATTGACAGTTTGGGAACATGAACGCGGAGGAGTGAGGATGGGATGCTCAGGGGCTGATGAGATAAGGGAGTCTATGGAGTGGCAGCACAGGGGTCAGCAGCAGCGTGCATCTCATTCCAGAGTTAAACTCAGGCATTGGGAAATGGCATTCCTTGATGGCAAACACAATCTGACAGTTCTCAGCTAGCTACAGTATTCACCTCCTCCTCCTCCCCCCAACTGCAGAGCAGTGGGTGCTCCGGAGATCGTGTCTGTTCTTGCCTTCAAAGCAGCAACAAGAAAATATTTAAAGCCACAAGCACACCTTGGAGGCTGAGCAGGGTAAGTCAGGTTAGCGAGACATTTCTGCACTTTTAAAAACTCTGTCCCTGTTGAGGCAGCTCCGTCCTTGGGGCAGTCAGTCTGGTTTAGCTCCTGCTCGGGGATTACGACGCTTCGCTTGATACGGAGCACTTCACTTCTGTCTTTCTTCTTTGTCTTTCTTTCTTCTTTCTGTGTATGTGAAAGAATTTCCCTCTGTTCGTGGGCAGGCCTGAACTGGATCAGCTCCTGGAATTAACTACCTAGGAGTTCATTCATCCCTCCTCTGGAATTACTTGGTGTTTGCTAGGTATAACTTGTTCATGGGTGGTGTTATTGTTATTACCAAAGGTGCAGGGAGGTAATGCTGCCTCAGTGGGTAGGGCAGACGATTGAGGCAAGAGCAGGTTTTTATAGTCCCAGCTCCTGACACCACTTAACTGGGTGACCTTGGGCAAGTTACTTCCCTGGCAAGTCACCTCACTTCTCTGTGAACTGGACTAACAATATTTACTTCCCTGCCCAGCACGGCTCTTAAGAGGAACTTTGTGAAGCATTTAGCGTATAGACAGGAGCGTGTTACTGCTGAGAGTTGTTGTTTCTTTATGAATATGTATGAAAGGTGCCAAGACGTTACCTCACCTTGGCCTTCACACGTTACTCATTACAGGCTTGTGGTTGCTCTGAATTTAGGCAGTGGCAGAGACAGGGAGTGTTGTCCTCAGAAGCTGGTGACGTACTCAGAAGAGAAAGTGCCAAACAATTTCTCCTCTAATTAGCACTGCGTTAAAAGAAAAATGTATTTATTGTGAGTGTGCAGTCCTTCTGGTGACATTTCAGGGATGGGGCCTAGGAAGGCTCCTGTCAAACTAAGTCTGTACTATTTTTCTGTAGAGCTTTTTGTGGGATCCTACAATGCAACTCATGCTGCTGAGGGAGGAGAAATAATGGTGAAACATTGTGCTATAGTTTTATTTTTGATTTCTGACAACTGAGCTTTGACAGGGAAATCAAGAGCACAGCCCCACGAGGAGGTTGCACAAGCGCTGTCTCCAGGGTGTCACTCCTCTGGTGTCAAGGAAAACTTCCTCTTTTCATCAATTCCACGGTGCAGCTGCTCTGAAAGGGTGCTCAGGGCTGGGAGGGTTTCCAGTTTGTAAAGGAGAGACGTGATCCTCATCTCATTGGATCTTTTAGGCAGAGTGGGAAAAGGGCAGGAGTGCTGTAAAGGAGACCATCACGGATCTGGGATGTGGAGGGAGAATGTTCTTAGGAAGAAACCAAGAGACATGGCCTTGTGTAGTGGTGCTCGTGCCCATACAGCCAAACCCTGCTTGTTTTATCATAAATGTGTGTTCCCAGATGCCACATGAAGAATTTGTGAATTCCTTTTTAAGATTTTATAGATGTTATTCTTGAGCTCTCCCAGTATTTCATTCCGTTTCTGTTGTGCTGGCTGTGAAAAAAAAAAAGGAAGGAAAGTTTCTGATGGAGTTGCCGTAGGACTTCATGTTTGGGTTGCAGCTGTTGAAAGGCAGACAGACCTGAGTACCAAGTGCTCTGTAATAACATCCCAGCCCTGCAGTCCAGAGGTCTTCTCAGGTGATGTGACTCAGTGCTATAATGACAGCTCTCAGATAACATCTGTCCCTGCTCAGAGCCAGCAATCTTAGATTTAGTCTGCTGTGTTGGCAAGGCAGGTTTAGGTCAGGGAGAAACCTGTCAAAGCTCTGATCTGAATAGAGAACTGGGCTTCCTCCTCTTCTGACAGCTTTGGGTTGTGCTTTTTGGCCAGGGCGTTAACACTCATCTCTAAAAGCTCATGGTGTTCACTCCACGTGGATATAATGAATTAAAAAGTGAGTGTGTGACACGAAGAAACGTAGAAGGCTGTGGAGTGGGTTAAGCATTGCTGTTGTTCTTACCAGTCTGTAAGAAGTTTCTGGAGTGCTACAGTCTGCTCTTCCACAAGTCCTGTCAAGCCGAATGGTTCAAGAGATGCAGTGGATTTTCACACGTTTTAGGGGAGGGCTGTGATGAATTAATTGGGGTTTATTCACTAGTAAATATTTGGTGGTCAGTTTTCCCCCACAAAACACTCCCCAGTCCTTACACAAATGGATTTCCATGCTGGCTGAGAGCACTGGGGCACTCACAGATCCCCAGCTCCCTGTCCTTTTTCTGGGACTCGTTCTTCCAGCTGCTTTTCACCTTCAATTCATCTGGGACTCCCCGGAGGAGCTCTGTGCACTCAAGGTGTTTTAATCCAGGCTTATGATAAAGGCTGTTGGAGGAGGACGAGTTGCTCAGTTTGGTCACAGAAGTACTTTTGTTTCTAATTTACCACAGGAGCTGTAAAGTAGAAGTGCTTCATATGATCAGAGAGTGTCCAGTCTTTGAATGAACCCCCTGACACCTTCCCAGCCAGTTCCTTGTGCACTTGGTGTCTGAGTTTTCTTATTTCCTTGTGCCATACCGGCTTGGTTGAAATCTTTGACAGAAACAATGGTATTTTTCCTGTATCCATGTGAATTCTGGGCAGATCAGTATCTTCATTTGCATACTTAGAGATTTCACGTGGGGTTTCTCAGTTTTGTGGGTGTTCACATTTGCGGATTTTGTAAGAGTGTGTGTGTGTTCTTATAAAATTCTGTATTGGTGTGGTTAAAATGAAAATGCTGTACCTGGTAAGTGAATGAACTTGTAAGGTCAACTGTTTGTGAAGTGTAAAAAGTACTTAATATAAATAATTATGTGCAGTTTTGGCCCCATATTCAGCTTATTGTTTGGAGAAAGAAGAGTTACTTTCAGTGGTGGAAGATGGAATGAAATTCAAACTTTTTGTTAATTGTTTTTTGTTAATTGAGGACGGAACATACCTTTGCCAGATTGCAAGCAAGGTGCTAGCTACAGAAGTCTGGTCGATTTTCACTAGAGGCAGGAATTGGTGGCTGGATTCTGTCCATTTTAAGGTTTGAGAGGTTTTGTTGTTTGTCATGGCTCTGTGGGCTCTTCTACCCCTGACGTAACCCTGATCCTGGAAGGTCTGTGTGAGCACGATGGGGTGACCTGTACTAAACAGCCAGGGTGGAAGGTTAAAAAATTTGGTGTGACCTGTTCCTTTGTCCTCCCCCTCCTCCCACCCTGACTTGTTGATAGTTTAAAAATAATAGGTTTGAAAATTTTTATTTTACTCATTTTAAAACTGCATTATCAGTAGGCGTCAGGTAGAGGAGTGGTGTAAATCAGAACTTTCCACAGTACTAAAAAAGGTTCACATAAAGAAATACTTCGTTTTGTGGTTTGAAACACAAGCGCACTGATTGGCACTTCCTCTCTGTATTTGTGGCTGACTTCACCTTGTCACATTCGGGGAGATCTGTGTCACTTAGCACCTGATTCTGCTGTGCAAAGGTCAGGCAGCTTTCACAGAGGATCTTTTTGGGATGTACCAGAGATACTTTCCAATAGGCTTACACTCGTTTCATGGCACCTGTGCATTCCTTTCTACTCATCTGACAAAGGGAGTTGAGTGTAAGCGAGAAGTAGTTTGTGCATTTACTAGGAGTAGTATTGCCTGGAAAGCACCACTGGAACAGTGCAGATGCTTACTGGAAAGGTCTCCTGGTTTGAGGTTGGAATTCTTACCTTTGAAAGCAAGAGGGGAATTTGAATATGGGCAATTACTCTATATTAAATGTGCTTTTTTAATTTGTAAAGTGCTTGAAGATGTACTGACATGAATGGCCCTGTGAAAGGGTGAGTCCATGGCAATAAAAAAGGAATTTTGCAGATTTCTGTTCTGTGCGAGGGCTGATTTGACTGGAATGGATTTGTTTAGTTGAAATGGTTCTTGTTCGAGAAAATTAGAAGGGCTTCATTCCTGTCATAACAGAATTGGGTCACTGTCTTTAACTGGGTCAGAGGAGTTTCCAGCATGGGAGGCCTCTTGCCATGGTTGATGAGGGTAAAGTATTAAGCAGCCCAGTCCTGTTAACTCTTGGAAGGTGTTGTGCTTTCTGCCTGAAGTAGTAGAGAGAAACTGCGTGCCCTCCGAAATGCCAGCTACTGCTTTGCCCGTGCTTTTGGTAACTGAACTGGGAGCCGGGCATTGGCTTCTGTTGTGGCCCGAGGCTCTCCTGTGTTTCACTGGGGGAGAGGGAAAATGCAAATATATAGGGAGCTGTGACCTGCATGCTGTGGGCTCACCTATTCCAAAGAATCCTGCTCTAAAGTCACGCTTAGTGAAGCACTGGGTGAGTGCGGGAAGGCTTTAGGAGTCACAGAGCAAACCCCCTCTCATTAGGGAGAGAGGGAGAGTCTCCCCATTTGTCTGCGCGCTCTGAAAAGAGCCAGTGTCTGAAAACCCAAACAAAACCCCCGGAGCACAACAACTGGCCCGGTTCCACGAGGCAGCAGTGCTCCCAGGCTGTCCCTGCTCCGGGAGCCAGCCCTGCTCCAGCCCTGCTCCAGCCCTGCTCCAGCCCTGCTCCCAGCCCTGCTCCCAGCCCTGCTCCAGCCCTGCTCCAGCCCTGCTCCAGCTCTGCTCCAGCCCTGCTCCCAGCCCTGCTCCAGCCCTGCTCCA
>VZTG01005919.1:380477-420486 GCA_013397845.1 Melanocharis versteri | reverse complement strand
CTCCTGCCCTGCTCCTAGCCCTGCTCCAAACCCTGCTCCAGCCCTTCTCCCAGCTCGGCCGGCCGTACCAGGGGCACGGGCTGGCAGGCAGAGCCCGCTCTGCTGTGTCCATAGAACCCTGGCATTCCCGTTGGAGCCGGGAGGCTCCTCGAGTTCAGCTCGGCTGGAACACAATGTTCAAGACAATACTGTGGGATCCAGCTGGAGCTTCAGCGTTAGTGCAGCGTCAGCCAGATGGAAATGAGGTGGAGAGGGCTGCGCAGCGCTGGGGGATGGGGAATCCCTTCCCTTTGCAGGCGGGGGGGAACAATAGTGACTCTGAAATCCATATTCACATGTATCTGCAGAGTTCAGTGCGAGCTCTGATGGGCATGTTGGCAGTCAGCTCGTGCCAGCGAGATGTCACTTGTGCTTTGTGTGGGACTGAGGAAGCAGGGCAGAGACGGCGCGGGGAGAACCTGTGCCACCCCACCCGATGGACACCCCAGAACCAGAGCAGCATCTGCTCCTTGCTTCTGACTTTCAGCAGCCCCCGTGAGTTTGTGTGTGCAGCTGGACGTGCCTGGCGTTGGCCTGCTTTTCAAAAAGTACCAGATGTACGCGTTCTAAAATTGCCAATATTGAAAGGTACAAGCAACTCTTTCAAAACTTTAGAACCGTTTCTCGATGCACCACGCAGCTGGTAAGCAGTGATAGCCCAAATTTGTCCTTTCTGGCACCTTTTATTTCTGCTTTTGTAAATGGATGTGCTAATGGATAGCTGAGCACAGAGCAAGGTCCATCAAGTTTTTCCTCCTTGATTTACAACATTGCTTTATTCTTTGCAATGGCTGTGATGAGTTAAG
Source organism: Melanocharis versteri (assembly GCA_013397845.1). NCBI lineage: Eukaryota > Metazoa > Chordata > Aves > Passeriformes > Melanocharitidae > Melanocharis > Melanocharis versteri. Next base: position 419,641 of record VZTG01005919.1, on the reverse strand, counting down.
GCATCATCTGTTTGGATAAAATGATAGTGAAACGAAGCTCCCATCTCCTATTTGTGCATGTCGATGCAGTTGAAGTTTTAGATCTCTCTTTGCACTTGATGCCAAAATTTGATATGATGAAAGTAATTTCACATTAATAGTTGCTTTGAAGAGAAATCTGTTCTGTTTCATCTCTCACTTGCCATACAAGACTGGAAATTGTGAACTTTACTGAGCCTGTGGAAAATCTGTGTGACTATGGAGAAACTGGGAGCGTTGAGTTCGTGTTTTCATGGAGAAGACAAGGTAACTTTTTACTACTCCCTGCTTCTCAGTCACACAGCCTTGTGCTGCTCTCCTGAGAGAGAGCATAAAATTCAGCAACCTACTGTCCTTCACATCTTGCTTTAAATGAACCAAAATCCATGGAGTTCACCTAAGGATGGCTGAAAGAGCTTGGTAGGTGGTTTTCCATTGGAGTCATGGAAGTTCTTCCCATGGTTTGTGTCCATTTTCTATCCATTTCCCATTTGAACTGAGCAAAAGCAGAACTACCTGAGTGCAGATTGAAAGAGCCAGTTCTGTTTTTACAGAAATAGGGTTTTAACAAGAAGGAATCTCTCCTCCCCTCTTTCTTTGGTTCATTTTGCTCTTTCCTCTTTAAGAGTGGAGGTCAGCAGGTTCTAGTGAACTCTGCTTGAAAAGATTGAGAAATACTTCATGGTCCATTCCTGTAAGCAGGCTTGGTTCAGCAGTGACTCTTAGAACATCTCTGAAAGTGCCCTGGAGCTCTAAACCATGGTTCAGGGCCCTTCTGAGTAACATCAAGCATTAATTTAACATCACAGAGCCCGGATGGCTGCAGTTGGATGGGCAGTGGGGCAGCCTGGATTTTGGTCCTCTGAGGAACGTCTCTGGGGAGAAAACATTTCCTTCATGTAATAGAGGAAACACTTGTAAAGGAAGAAGAAGAAGGAGAGGAAGCACAGAGGTGTTGTACTTACTGGCCTCAGTAGGCAAGAGGAGGTGCATTTTCTCTCCTGGAATATTCCTAGGTCGTTCTCCAAGGGGCTGAAGACTTGCAGTATCAGAGTTGGCTGCAGTCATGTGTTGGATGCTGAACTGTTAATTAAATTATCCACAGCACAGGTCCCTGGCTAAAGCCTTTAAAAGTGTTCAGCACTCTTTGATCTGTGCCCGAGTATCTTCTGGGAGCAGCTTGCAATTAGTCAGATCCTGATGAGAGCTGTGGAGGCTCTCAAGCAGGGCAGCGTTAGTGGTAGTAAAAAGCCAGCGAACTCAGTGATTTACTGGTGGCAGGTCAGTGCTGGGAAAGCCTCTGCTGCTTCTTTAAAAGTCCCTTTTAAAGTTCTCCCAAGCTTGCAGTTCCCGGGCTCCCATTCACGACTCAGAGAATGAATATGTCTCTCTCCTCCTCTCCTGCATGTTCCTGTGGTCCTGCGATCATAAGTTGTGTTGCTGTGCTCCATTTTCCCCTGCCTGTGGCTTCTGGGCTTTTGTGTGACTTCTTTAGAATTTCACAAGTACATCACAAGATGCTATTTTGGGTCTCTACAGGATAAAGAGTGTTTAAGATCTTCAGGATGCCCTTTGCCGCTCCCCATTAAGACTGTGGAGATACTCAGAAAACGAAATGAATAAACCAAAACTCTTGGTAAATCTTGGTTCAGCCTGTTCACTTTTACTTGCATAGATGAGTTCAAAAGGTGTTTTTTTTTTTTTTTTTTTTTTTTTTAACTGGGTTTATTTTGATCCTGGCACACAGTTTTCCAAATGCCTGAGTCAGAGGCATATGCTTAATGAGCCACAGAACTGGAGCGTGTCCCTCAGCCCCTCCGACACTTCTTACACACTGTCCTTGGGCTAAGGAGCTGGGCCCAGCAGGAACAAACACGCTGCAGGGATTTCTGTTCTGTCTGGGGGCTTCTCATCCCTCAGCTCAGGGATCCTGGGATGTGTCTGAGCATCCACCAGGCTGTACTTCGTTCAGGTGTAACTCCTCAGCTCTCTCATACAGAAGAGGCTTCACTTCTCTGCCGAACGCATCCCTTCTTACGCTTGTGGTGCCACCTGCTCTTGGGGATTGGATGTGCTGTGGATAACAGGGGTTGCTGTTGAGGGACAGAGCCCCTGCCTCGCACAGAGCTCTGGAGAAGCACCTGCCTGGCATCGGCTGCAGGACCCCGCTGGCCCCAGCGCTTCCTCCCTCTGTGCCGCATTCCTGGCGGCTCCCGCTCCGAGCTTATGTAACTGGCTCCGAGCAGGAGAGGGGTCACTCCAGGTGGCTGTTTTGATCCGGTAGTGTCTCCTCTCCTCTCTAATGCTGTCTGGAAGGATTTGTTCGAGTCTTTTTTCAGCGGGAGAGGCCGGCCGTGCTCTTTGGCACATGCACACGGAGCCGCTGCGCTGGGATTTAAGGGCAAATGGAAGCCAGGGCTGTGACGGGAGGCGTGATTAGGAACACAATCCTTTCACAGCGCTCTGCTTGTGCATTTAAAGAGACCTGTGTGTGCTCAGCGTTCAGATGGCTGCCCCAGTGACATCCCAGCCTGTCGGGACCCAGTTACAGCAACACCCCCAGCCGCGCTCTGCCTTCCCTGCTTGGTTTGCTGGAGACTGTTGGAACATTTACATGTGTTAAACAGCCATTGTGTGGCCCCGTGACAAAGAGTTTTATTTTATCCACTCCTTCGAGGAGTAAACTGAGACTAAGAACACCCCATGGCTTGTCCATGGCCACACAAGAAGTTTTCTGGTGGACCTGCAATTAGAACCCTCCAGTCCAGGCTCTGCTGTGTCCCGATGACCTGATGAGCTTTTCCTCCTGGCACACAGCCTTCGCCTCCAGTGTGATGTTCTGACCTCTCCGCTGTATCTCCAGACCTGGGTAAAAGCTGGGTGTCACAATTCCAGCCATGAGTGCCTGGAGGAAGCCGTGTGGTCCATGAGGAGGATGCCCTGCCAGCTCCCAGGGATCCCACGCAGCCTGGGATTAACTGAGGGGACATTGGGAGCTGCCCGGATGGAGAAAATCCATGTGCTGCCTTTGGCCTGGTGGGCTCTTGGAAACACTTACTGTTGCCCTTTGTACACAGAAAAAAACTAAGCAGGATCCTGTTAGGTAACATGGTGCCTCTTTGAAGAAGTAGAAAATCCAGAAACCAGCTTCAGTGCTGGAAAGATGAAAGTTTGGATGAGTGTCAAAACGCCCTGAGCTGAATTCAAAGTCGAGTTTCTGACGAGTGTAAATAACGGGGGGGGATTGCACAGCACCAGATTGACACATCTCAGTGGCCTTCCCATACTGCGCTGCCTTGTAAGATGGAAATCGTGTTTAGCTCTGGTTTTCCCCTCAACTGTATTCCACTTTTTTGTGGGAAAAGTATCTGGATGGCATTGCATGTTCGAAGAGCTTTCTGCAGAAACACGCTGTCCAAACCAGCATTTATTTCAATGAAGGTGCTGGTGGGATGTTACTGTACAGAGAAGATGCTGAAGGAGATACTTAACTATTTACCTAAACCTCTTAATTATAACAGAAATCGACTGTAAATAAACTCAAACTTTACATATCTTCCTTTACAGTGAGCCTTGAATGCATGTCCCTTTCCTCTGGTTCAGCTGTCCATAGTTGGACTGGCTCATGTCCCTTCTGGGTTGGGCTGGTTTTGGGATAATTTGTCACATTGCTAAAGAAAAATAAGGGTTATATGGGTAAATTCCTATTTTTTTAAAGACAGTCCAGTTGTTTCCAGGCGCCACTATAAAAGGTATCCACATTCCACATCCCTCTTTCTCAAAATGTTTCCCAGCCCTCTGTTAATTAATAAAAAACCCCTCTTTTTTTCCTCCTGGTGTTAACTCATTTATAGGCAAAGTGCATGTTAAATTCAGTAAATAGCTTCCTGCATTTTTGTAAGTATTTTAAGAGTATCAGACTCTCTGGCAGTGTTGGAGGGATTCATGTGGTCTGTGTTTAGTGTTGGGATGTGAGTTACATGCATGCAGTAAAGAAGAGGGGTGGATCAGCCCTTCTGCTGACCAGATGTTACATGAAAAGAAAAACAGAATACAAAATCCGAAACCGAAAATGGCAGAAAGAAAGGTGTGCAAAGAATTTACTTCTCAGTTCAGTGTAGGTTTTACAGCAAATAGCAAGAGAACTCAGTATGGCCAAAATAATGTGTCCTTTTTCATAGGAGTGAGTAAGGAAAACTCCATCACAGGAACAGAATTAGAAACCCTTCCATTTTTCTGGTAGTAGGGAAGGGGGAAGAGCCAACGAGGATGAAGCTGAATTTCCCAAAGAAATTCTCCCTTCCAGAACAATGTGTACTTCTAAAATCAGAGATGAAGTAAATTCATCCCCAAGTGGGACAGTTGGGAAACTGTGTTCATAGTTTTTGGTTCTGTTCATTATGGAATATTGGACTACACTGACCATTATATTAATTTCTCTTTGCACCTCATTGGTGAGTTATTTACAGTTTTAATTCTGTTGTATCAAACCTACAGAAGTGTGTTTGAAGTTGTCTGATGTAACATATACTGTACACCTCTGTGGGTTTGGTTTTGTTCTGTGATGGTTTACCTGAGGATCCCTGTAAGCATTTGGGCTTGTTACTTAGCAGGAGTCAGATCAGGATCACAGAGAAAAGAAAAATAATGAGCATTGCAAAGTCTTCTGGGTCTGTGTCTTTTTAAAAAATTTTACCAGAGCGGGACGAATCCATATAAGAAGAATAACACTTAAGTGGTGATTGAGCCTGAACAATCCACATGCAAATAAGAAATTCTCTCTAAAACAACCCAAAGTCCTCATTTTGCATGAGAACTGTGGCTTCCTCCCAGCACTGGTGGTTCTGTGCTGCTGTGGTGAGATCTTGTTCTGAACCACACTGACTAAAGACAACACCTAAGGGAGAAGAGGGAGCAATAAAATCCAACTGAAGTATGTGAGAGGAGAATCAATCCCCTAATTAAATCTAGGTGATAAAAATTAAGATACCTTCTGAGTTCCTGCCTGTGCATATTCTAGTAAAGTTCAGCAGAAGTTAAAGTTGCGTGTAATTGAGAAGCACGGAGTTGAGGCTTTCTCTGGGTTTGAAAGGCTGAATTCTTTTCTTTTTCACTTTCTTTCTTTCTCCCCCTTCTCTGCTCATTAAAAAGGTGCTATTTGTGGTCATTAGGAGGCACCCAGAGCAATTAGGTCCAAGTGACCTTCGTGATAGCTATTCAAGAGAGAAGCTGAAGCAGGATTGTATTGTAAACAACCCCAGAAAGGGGGTCACACTAAACTTTATGGCTTGTTGGTATGTCGGGGGGAGATTAGAGGATGATGCAGTCACCATCCCTGTAAATCTTATTTATCACTGATGTGGGGGAGGATGCCATATCTGAGGGGAATCCTAGGACAGTGAGGTTGTGAACTTTGGGGTTTTATCAGTTAAAATGGCAGAGGGAGTAATGGGAGAAGAAGGGAATGAAAACAGAATAAGGCCAAGTGACTCAGCTCTGAGTGTGAACTGCTTGAGGAGTGGAGCTAGAAGGAAAAAAACGCCTTATCAGCTGTGGTGTGTGAGAGTGACCATTCTGCTCCTCCACCTACCCCAGTGCCCTGACCTGGAAGGTGGACAGCAGTGGACAAATGAAGGAAAGAGACTGGGCTGAGCATGCAGAGATGCTTTTCCCAGTATATATTCCCATCAGTCATGGGTGGCTCAAGGGCTTCCTGAGTTGGGAAGTTTGTGTTTAAGAGCCTTAAGGGAATGAATTCCCTCCCTTGAGTTTGTCAGCTCTCCATTTTACTGGTGTTGTCTCCAGCGAAAAGCTGATTCTGATGGAGTACTGGAAAAGTGAAGTTATAGCCAAGCAGTCCGTGGCATTTGAGGTGCCCCATCCTCAGCTGGGTGGGATCAGCAGGTGGGTGTGCACAGTCCCAGCCTGGGAGAGGTGGATCTTAAAAGATACTTGCTTGTATGGCCGTCCTGGCATTTGCAGTGGGACAGCAGAGAGCCCACCTGCTGCAGTGCAGATTAACTGGGGACAGGAGTGCCTTTAGCTTCGTCATCCTGTGGGAAGAACCTTTGGTGTCCAGGCTTTTTTAGCAATAAAGATCTTTGCAGCTGAATATATTGAAAGAAGCTGGTTTGCACCAGCCCTTGAAGCAGAAGCAGCATGTGACACTGCTGAGGCGAGGAAATGGCCAGAGGAACATGGTTAGGGTGTATATCAATAACCAGATATGTTAAAATGGAGTCTTGTGTGGATCCACTGCCTCCCCAGGGGCAATTCCTACTTCTTTGGGAAACGAATCCATGAGATTTTTTTGGGTTTTGGTGGGAGGTTTTCTGGTTTCTTTGGTCTTCGCTGGGGAGAGATGAAAAGGATCTTTGTAGTGCATTCACAAGTTGGATGGTTGTGGTGGTGGGGTAGAGCAAGAGGAAAAAAGGATTCAGAGAAAAGAATCTGGACAGTTGAGGCCAAGCAGGAGAGAGTTGCCTGCAATTGAAATAGGAATGGGAACTGTGTTCCCTCCCTGCTCTGGGCTCTGTGGTGTTGCTCAGTCTTGGCCCCAAGCAGGGGATGCTGGAAGTCCAGAGCTTGTCCATGTGGGGAAACTGAGGGCAGTGGTAAGAAAAATAAGAGGTCAGTCTTCCACAGCAGCTCCCTGCCTGTGATTCTGGTCTGTAATGATGGTTGACTGTATTCCATAGCTCTGCTGTGGAAGCTCCCTGGGCTCTGTGGCATAAAATGCCTTTTATTTGGAGTAGTGTATCCACACACGGGCCATTCTGGAATAGGCGTTGGGATTTTTTTTTTTTGTGCGTCCACAAGCCAGTATCTTTAAAATTGCATTTTTTTCCCCTTGTGTGTGATTGTGTTCATTCATTGCACAGCAATCAAGAGAAATAGTTGTGAAATGCTCATCCCTAAGACCATCTCTACCCCTTGTGTACAGGGCAGTACCGAGGTTTAAATCCCCTTCTCAGAGCAAGGAGCTCATCTGGTGTTCCCCTCCTGGGCTTGCTGTGTACTTTTGGTGGAGTGTAATGTTTTACGAATGGCTGCTGGTTCTAAATCCGGGTGTGAATTCCTTACACAGAATTGGAAACAACGTTGGTACAAATGGGGTCGGCTTCTTTAAGGTTTGGAGGTCTCGGCATCCTCTGTGTGGGATGGGTAGCGAAAGGCTCGGCCCCTTCCAGTTTTATGTGGGGTCAGGCAGTCACGGGGATGAAGAAGGCTCTCAGTAGAGTCCACCATCTGGCAATCATAAAACAAGTAATCAACATTTTTCTGAGGAGGATGGTGAGGAAACAAGCTGCAGACGATTGTCGTGAGATCGCGGCCCTGCACAGACACCTTTATGGCTCTTCTCTGTTCTGGTTGGGTGTCTGCGCTGCAGGTCAAAAGTTCAGCTTGTCCTCTCCCCCTTCTTTTTTCTTCCAAAGATGGGAATTAGGCAGCGGACTGGAATGCCGGGAGACTGTAAAATGGCTTGTCCTCAGCCCCTCCTACCCCTTTCTCCCTGGTCTCCGTGCTGGGAGGAGGTTGGGCAGCGCAGGCTCACAGTGCTGGGGAAGGCAGGGATAAACTCAGCCTCAACTTTGTCAGGGAATACAGGAATAAACTCAGCCTCAGCTTTGTCAGGGAATGCAGGAATTAAACATGGCTTCAACTTTGTCAGGGAATGCAGGAATAAACTCAGCCTCAACTTTGTCAGGGAATGCAGGAATTAAACACGGCCTCAGCTTTGTCAGGGAGCACAGGAATTAAACACGGCCTCAACTCTGTCAGGGAATACAGAAATTAAACACGGCCTCAACTTTGTCAGGGAATACAGAAATTAAACACGGCCTCAACTTTGTCAGGGAATGCAGAAACTAAACACAGCCTCAACTTCGTTAGGGAATGCAGGAATTAAACACGGCCTCAACTTTGTGAGGGAATACAGGAATTAAGCACAGCCTCAACTTTGTCAGGGAATGCAGGAATTAAACACAGCCCCAACTTTGTCAAGGAATTCAGGAATTAAACACAGCCCCAACTTTGTCAGGGAATTCAGGAATAAACTCAGCCTCAACTTTGTCAGGGAATACAGGAATAAACTCAGCCTCAGCTTTGTCAGGGAATGCAGGAATTAAACATGGCTTCAACTTTGTCAGGGAATGCAGGAATAAACTCAGCCTCAACTTTGTCAGGGAATGCAGGAATTAAACACGGCCTCAGCTTTGTCAGGGAGCACAGGAATTAAACACGGCCTCAACTCTGTCAGGGAATACAGAAATTAAACACGGCCTCAACTTTGTCAGGGAATACAGAAATTAAACACGGCCTCAACTTTGTCAGGGAATGCAGAAACTAAACACAGCCTCAACTTCGTTAGGGAATGCAGGAATTAAACACGGCCTCAACTTTGTGAGGGAATACAGGAATTAAGCACAGCCTCAACTTTGTCAGGGAATGCAGGAATTAAACACAGCCCCAACTTTGTCAAGGAATTCAGGAATTAAACACAGCCCCAACTTTGTCAGGGAATTCAGGAATAAACTCAGCCTCAACTTTGTCAGGGAATACAGGAATTCAGCACAGCCTCAACTTTGCCAGGCTGTGCTCAGATGGAGCAGGCAGGCAGCTCCCAAACAATGAGCTGGCAAGGGCAGGCTGGCTGGTTACTCTTTTTTTTTTTCCTGAACACAGTTAGTAGCTTATAAAAGTTCTGCTGCAGCAGCGGACCTTGAAGGAAAACATGAACATAAAAATTTGGAGGTGTGCTGTTCAGAACAAGACATGAAATCTTTTTGAAAGAGATGAGGTGTTGTCACTGGAGCAGTTCGGGCAGTGCTGACACAGGAGCACATGACATTAAGGGGGAAAACACATCAATGATTCAGCAGATCTGATACTTCTTTTAATTACACCAAAGGAAAGTAAAACTTGGAATAACTATATAAGGCTTTCTCTTCTGCTGACTTGCACGTTGTGTGCAGTCACAGCTCCTCCCCCTGAGCTCCCTGGCCATCCCTCTCTGCCAGGGTGAAAGCTGCAGCTGCCCAGATGTGACAGGAGTAACATCTGACAGATGCACTTTGTGCATTGCCACGATGGTTTCATGCTGAAAACAAAGAGCAGGAGGCACTGCTGGGCAGGCAGCTCCATGCAGGGCAGGGCAGGAGGGGGCTGAAGGTGTTCAAACAAGTACAACACAAATCAGAGAGCAGTGTCTGAAACCAGGAGCAAGAATAAAATGCGAGGAAGGTTCAGCTGTGAACATGGAATGTTTTTGAAGTGATGGATGATAGAAGACTGATCTCTTTTTTCTAGAGGAGAGAACCTGATTAATTTCTGGTTCTGAATAATAAAGAGCATTTTAAACCAGCCATACCTGGTTAATATGAATCATTCTATAAACTGTTTTTTCCTCCCACACAGCACAGAACCTCCAGATTAACAAATATGCTGGAATGCAGAAGGCACATCTGGTCTGCATTACTGTGGACCCGGCTGTAATCACATGAGAAAGCTACCTTGGGTTTTTATGTAGAAATGTTTGTATTATACAAACCCCTGTTGCCAAGCAATTTTTATTAAAACAGCCAGTTTATGCTCAATATAGTGTCCTGCTGAGGAGCTCGGAATGCCATGAAAATTTACGCACAGCTTCCCTCCCAGTGCTCGAGTTCCAGGGGCTGAGCGTCACCAGAGCAGGAGGTGATGGCTGAGGTGGCTGAGCTTTGTCTGCACCAACAATTTCCCTTTGGAATCTCCAGCTGTTGCTGCCATCCTGACAGCCTTGCCTTGTCACAGTCACAGTGGATCGCCAAGGAAGCTGGAATTGCAGCCACCATTTTGCCTGGTTATAATGACATGGAAATTAAAATATCACTACCTAGGCTAAGCTAGTACTCCAGGTGGGCCTGGGTTCCAAAAGTGGGGAATTAAACCAAAACATATTGTAGCCAAGGGGAGCATGGCAGGGTTGGTTTTGAGGGCCGGAGGGTTTCTAATGATGCATGGAAGATTAGAAATGCTTACTTTGAAATCCCAATTCTCAGGACATAATTTTAGAAGTTGCTTAGGATAATTCTCTTAGGGACTTAAAATGATTAAGATTTACCATGTGCTTTAAAGATGCTTCACATTAGAATACTGATCTGACCTGACTAGCAGTGCTTCCCAGAACTTGAGTCTAAAAGTGTAACTGTAAATCCAGAAGTTTGGCTGAGTGAAATGTAGGTAAATAAGTATCTGTGAAACTTCTCACACTCAAGGCATGTTCATCTAGGCATGCTGGGGAGATGTCTAGTAGTAGAAAGCTGGAAATAAATACTACAAGATTATTCTCCTTTTATCCTGCAAGACTCAGAACAGTTGGTACTCGTGGTAGATTAGGAAAACTTCCCCGGCATTTTTCAAGATCTGACTCTCCTGAGCTAAAAATGGGTTTTTTTTGCCTTTCCAACTCAGAGTGTGCTTCAGAAATTGTTACACACAGTAAACCTGAACGAGTGGTACTAAAGGTCATGAGACAGGAAGGGGAAGGAGGAGGTTTTTTTGGTTGTGTCAGTCACAACTGTCTGCAGGAAACCACAGAAACCTGCCCCAGTCTGGGGGACGTCCAGTCACAACACACGTCGTTGGCCAAGTGGTTCCTTCCTGTCCAACAATTCTGCATGTCCTCGAACAGGGAACTTTCTTCTCTGCCCCAGCCTGTCCAGGAGGAGAGCTGGGAGCTCTCACAGTGCGTGTGCAAGGTTATATCCTGCCCTGGCAATGATTGCCTTGCTTTAGTTTGCTGTAAAATGCTGTTGCTGGACAAGCAAAGGCTGAGGGATAGAGGGGCTGCAGGTGCTCCATCCCCTTCCAGTGCCCTTTCCTGCATTCCACAGCAGGGACACGGCTCTTCCTGTCCAGACTGGCTGAAAATTGAATGCGTTCTTTCGAAAAAATGTGACAATCCTCAGTGGTTTTTGCCTCCACAAAGTAGTGAGCAGTTTGTGGTATCAGGCCCTAAGATTTTACACATCTGGGATCCGCTACATGCTGTGTCCACATGGAAAATCTGCATAATATTTAACCTAATGGGTGAATTTAAACTCCTGCAGCTAAGTCAGTGCAGCTGTACTTGGAATGTGTGCAAACAGATCTGATAAGAATGGTCTTTTTGTTTAGATTTGTCAGTTAGGAACATCTTAATTTTAAGTACAACACACAAAAAAATACGAGTCTGTTGCTATTGACATCAGTTTGGTTTGAAACGGGTGCAGCTTTTCAGTGTAGGAATGATGTTGGTGTTCCTTTCCTCATGAACAGTTTAATTGCTCTCCTTTAAAGAGAAGTTTAAATCTCCAAGGGAGTGTGTGCCAGACTCCTGACACGCATGACAATTGAACTGTGTCTTTTCCTGCCTGCTATTTAACAACACTATTGGCATATAAAATCACTTAAATTGAATGACTTGGCCTAGCTGAAAGTGGTGTTAGGTGCAGAGATAAAACTGAGGTAATGAAGTTGCCTTGTTAGCATAAAACTGAATTTTGCCTTGATACTCTTATTACAGTGATGATTTAAAAAAACCCCAAACCACCATGCCTGTCCTGTAGCAGGACTTGTACATTTTATTAAATCCATATACACTCATGCAGTGAGGTGCCACTTTCCCTTATTTATACTGAACATGCTCATTATATTTAATTTTTCAGTGCAGGAGCCCTGTTAGAGCTATAGATGTACCACCTTTTTTGAACACATTTTCTTGGCACAAATTGGTGTGTTTTGTTGGTCTGTCACATCAAGCAATATCCTTGTCAGTGCCAACTAATTGCTATCAATCAACTGCTGAGCATGAAAGGCTGGTCTGAACATTTATTAAAGCATGTTAAAAAGCACAGGACACACGATTCCTCCTGGAATAGGAGGCTGGGAGGGTGGTTCTGTAGGAAACAGGCTGACACATCCCCGTTTTGTGTGGCGGGTGGGTAGATGGAGCAGGCGTGAGTGATTTATGTCAGGATTTAGTGCCTGTCACTTGAGAGCGAGTGTGAAAGTGGTCAGGAGGAAACCATTCCTCCCTGATTGCTGCAGGGACCATCAGGGACCATCTGCCTGCTCACACGGGGCTGCCAGAGCTCTGCTGCTGCTGGGGTGCTGGTGCAGGGCAGCGAGGAGTGCAGGTGATGCTGCACGGAGCAGGGCTGGGAGAATCCACCAGCATCCACTCCAGTAATTCAGGGCATAATTGACTCGAGTCTGAGTTTCTCCCTCTCGTTAATTCATCTGTTTGCAGGCTGTTTATTTCAGTGTGTGCTGCCTCTTGGATTGTCTTGGCATCCAACCTGACATTTAAATTGCGTATAATTTATTAAGATAGCAGTAGTCCGTAGCCTGGTTGTCCGGAGCTGTTGCTTTTCCTGCCTCCCTGGTTCCTGGGTGCAGAGCCAGGATCCCTCCAAAGGCTTTGCAAGCCCTGGGTGAGGAGCTGCCTCTGCAGCTGCCAGGTGTCCTTCCCTTGGGACAGTCGTGTCCAGCACCTCCGTGTGGATCCAGGGCCCAAAAGGTCAGAGCTCATGAGTGTGAGCGTTTATTGCCTTCCCTTGGCTTCTCAGGAGTCCCATTTCATGCCCATCATCAGTCCTGGCCAGGGCACCAGGCAGGTCAGGGCTGTTGTCTCTTTTTTTTTATGGCTCCTGGTGTTTTTTTAAGGGAAGCATTCCTTCTCTTTCTCACAAGCTCAATTGAAAGTTCTAGGAATAACGTTGGCTATCGAGGTTTGAAACGTTTTTATTCTTTAAGAGGAGCTGACTGTTCACGTTAATTTTAAAACAAGACATAAACTTCAGAACCTTAAGCAATTGCAAGACTTCACAGCTGTCTGAAATAACAGCCTGAGTGTAGGAAAACGAGCAGGGTTGGAAATAAGGGAGAAACAGCTGTGCCTCGTTTTGGCCTCTCTTTCCTAACAGCAGGAACCCTTTTCCCAGTGAAGGACTTGTAGACTGCAGTTTACTGGTGCCCAGTACACTCATAAACCATTTCGAGGGCTCTTAGGGTTTTTTTTCCCTCGAAAATGCGAAACATAATTCTGGAAAATGTGACTTGCTGTGACAGGAGGCACAAAAAAAAAAGATACACCTAAATTCTGAGGAGATATGAACAGGTTTGGAGAGGAGGAAGAATCACACTCCCTCTCCCCCTTTTTTTAATCTGACTGTGCTGGATCGTGGAGTGGGGTAAGTAATACATATTTTGTGTCTTGTATTTAAATTGTGATGATGGCTTTGGAAGATTTTTCCCAGACAAATATCTTGCTTTCTAACTGGAAGATGTGTTTTGTCCCTGCTGTTCAGTTCTGGAATTCTGTTACCTATCTTCTGTTGTTTTACAAGGGATTCCTTGTGCTTTGGGAACTTCTTATGTAGTAGTAGTTTAGTTCTCCCCCTCTCCTTATTTATTTAAAATAAGCAAACAAACAGAAAGTGGACAAATGATCATTAAAGCACTTGAACACCAGAGCAATGTATTACTCCTTCTTGTTAGAAGGCATTTCTCTTACCATTCATATGCTTTGTCATTATGTTACATTTTAATTTCCTTGTGAATGGTATAGGAAAATATTTTCCAAGTGGATTTCTCGAGAGCTTTGCTGATAACAGGCAGTAATGGGGCATTTTTCTGCAAAAGCACAGCAGAGCTGCTGTTCTGTATCACAGAGTTTGAATGTATCTTTGGAGAAATATCCAAGAGCACTGATTGCTTTGCCCAGGTGGACTGTTAGAGAAGTGCACGTTCCCCAACTGCAGATCAGCTTTCATCATTCACTGGGATCTTTCCTAATCCATCACAGGCGCCTTCAGAGAAAACCCCTGAGAAGCCTGCAGGAGACCTGGGCTTTTGCTGGGGTAGCCTAAGTAACAGAACACAGTCAAAATATAGAAACAGAGCTTTAAATTTCATGTGCTGTTTTACGAACAGGCTAATGTTCCAGGATAGTGTTGGGTTTTTTTTTTCCTTTAAAATTAAGCAATACAAGGCCCAAAAAGAAACATTTGCTCATCAAAAATGAAGGCTATGAACAGGTAAAAAAATGAAGATGTGTTTAATTAAGATAAAGATCTCCATAGGAAAAGCAGAGGGATTACAATGCACTTAAAATCTTCATTTTTGTCTTCTCGTACTTGTAGGGAAGCCCTAGTTGTCTTGACTGGAAGAATTGGGTTTCTTTTCCAGTGGAGCTGGGCTTTGCAGATGATGCTGGATGAGGGGCTTTGCTGAGGTGCTGTTTTGAAAGCAGTGCCAGGAGAGGAGAGGCACAGGCTGGCACAGTCCAGGGTCAGTGTGGTGGGTTTGGGTTTCTCCTTGGAACCCATTTCCTTCAGGCCATGGGGCATTGCTGGGGTTTGCCAGGTGAAGCTTTCTTTGCTGCAGGCTTAAATTGCACTTTTCAAGACATTAATTCAGAAGTATTTCAAATATGCATTTTCCCCTTTTCCCCCCCCACCAGTTAAAATAAGATCAACCTAAACTTTGTCAGCTCTTGAGTTCCCTCCTGAGCTGGATCTGTCCTGGAACTTCCCAGCTCCAGCTTGGTGGTGTTTCAGTGCAACCAGTTGTTCACAATCAAAGTTCAGCATCTTGGCTGCTATTGAACTTTTCCCTTTTTGTCACAAAATATTGAAAGTGAGGAAGTGAGTATTTGTTTTTGGTTGTCCAAACCAAAATCACCTCAAAAGGGTTCAGGTTCTGGGAAGCTGTGAGGCTTGTGTTGGTTTGTAGGTTTGTCATAGAGTGTTCCACAAAGTGTTATTCAATCACTGCCTGTATTTTTAGTCACAGTTTATTTGTATTATGGTAGAAATCGGAGGTAGTAAAAACACAATAGATGTTCCCACTGCTGGGAAGTTTAGTACATAATCCCAGAGAAAACTCACTGGATGCAGTGGGAGAGTGGAGGAAGAAAACCAAGCTCCCCAATGTGCATTGGTAGATGTGTCCTGAAACCAACCCCAAATCCTCGCCAGATTCCATTGGCTTGGTTATCAGGCCAGAGCAATTTCTGAGCTGCAAAAAGCAGGAATGCCATTGTGTCCCAGGAAATAATGATCCTGCAACATTCACATCACACCAAATCTGCCTGTCACTGTTTGAATGTGGAACAGATCTGATTCCCAGCTGCACTTCCAGAGGGAATCTGAAAAAGGCAGGGTCACAGGGAGGTGTCCCTGTTGGCTGTGGAACTGGTTACAAGATTATTTGCTTTTTTTTGGTGTATCCAGTGACAAGAGCCTGGTCTGTATTTGTACACAACTTGAAAGCAGAATGATTTGCATTCGATGGCACAGACACAAAAACGGACATATGGATTGTTTTGAAGGAAGTGAAAGTTGTTTTGTTTCTGCAAACTGGAGCAGTTAAAAATACATTGTCAAAAAAATTTCCAAACCCACTTTTCCTTCAGACAGTTCAGTGAGAGCTTGTTCAGGGGTTAATATTGC
The DNA here is from genome assembly GCA_013397845.1 of Melanocharis versteri. Lineage (NCBI taxonomy): Eukaryota > Metazoa > Chordata > Aves > Passeriformes > Melanocharitidae > Melanocharis > Melanocharis versteri. Next base: position 404,147 of record VZTG01005919.1, on the reverse strand, counting down.
AGGCTCGAGTGACTTGAAGTTGTAAGAACCCTTGGAATGTGTAAAGAGGGGAAGGATTCTGTAGATAAGGCTGAACTCTGAACTCGGGGCACAATCCAGTTTACAGTTAATCTCCCCCAATAAAAGCAGCATCAGCTGTCAGACCCAGCCAGGACACCACTCCTCCTCTTCACCTTGTCCAAATAAAGAAAGTAGGCTATTGCACCTGAGAGGAGGGCAGGGAAGGTGGATTCTGTGATTCCTGAGCTTTGAAGCACACAGAGCAGGAGTGGAAAAAGAAGGAAAAGAGGAAGTGTTGTTCTGAGGTGGCTCGGCCTGCTCGGTCTCATGGAAACTGAGTCCTCTTGCAGGGGAGTTGTTTTTTGTGGGTTGGTTTGGGGTTTTTTATACTAAGCCCATTGCTGTGACACTCCACAATTCCCCCCAGCCCATTTCCATTCCTGGATGTCTTTGGGAGCTCTCAGGGGCTGCATTGTGCAGCTGTGGAAGCAGCAAATTCAGAGTTACCTGTTTATGTGCAAGCAGGGAAGAGAGGGAAGAGAGACATCCATTGCTGCTGTGCTGTCATTCTGAAATGGTTCAGTTTCAGAATGGTAAAAATCTGATGCAGACGTGACTCCAAGTCCAATATTTTATCAGCAGAGGCCTGTTATTTAGTTTGCATGTTAATGTCCTTTCCTTTCTGGGATTGTTGTGGTTCCCTCCTAATTTCACTCCCTCAGTGAAGTTCTGAGGAAGTTGCCCATGTAGTAAAACATGGGAGTGAGTAGGTTTGTATGAGTCTTATTTTCTTACTTTGGTTCTGTGGCAATCAGTCTTGTTCATGTGTTTAATGTTATGTATTTTATGTGAGGGTAACCCCTTTGAGTTGATTCTAGAACACAGAAAAATAGTTTGTGATTATAAACAGAAGCAGGATGAGATTACTGTTGGGTCATACCTGCATCTTGATGAAAATGGTCAGCTTGAGGGTATTTGGAATGTGGACTTAACAGCTGTTAAAAAATCTGCAAGGGAAAAAGCATACATAAACTTTAAATCCAGGAATTTGCGTTCTTTGCCAAAAGCTGATTGTGAATTTGCATGGACTGCCCAAGTAATGACTGGGCAGCTGGTGACAATTAGATCTCTTTATCTTGATTTTAGCACCTGATGTGCATTGACCTTCTGTCTTCCTCCCCCAGAAATGAAGGGATGTGAAATCATAATTTGTTCCCAAAATCTTCAGCCAGTCCCACAGGCAGAACAAACTCGTATTTGATCATTGTACCTGGAGCAACAATTTGTGACCTTACTAAGATTGGGAGGTTGCTGTGTAATTCTGACTATCATTTCCTCAATATCTTCCCTTTTTACATCATTCCAGCTGATTTTCTGGCCTAGGATATCATTAATTTTCTCACACTCAGAGTGTATGGGGGTATTAAGGACTGGGCATGGGTGTGAAGGTCGGGCAGTTGGTTTCTATTTTGGACTGCTGCTGAGTGATGGACTCAGAATCCTTGTCTCTGTTAACCTGCCTGCAAAAATGGAGATAATGCTGCTTATAGACTTATATGAAGCACTTAGAGGGTTATCTTTTTTGATAGGCTGCTTGTTAGGGAAGGATAAAATGGCTTGAGAGCTTGTGCCAAAACTAGACTGCACTGAACATTTGGAGAAATTGATTTTAATTTAAATTTTCACTCTCGCTGCTGGTGGAAGCCAGAAGGGAAGGAGCACTTCAAAAAGCAATTCTCACTGGCTTTTTTTTTTCTTTTTGGGCTCTTTTTGGAAGGCAGGAGTGCAGCAGTTCCCATGGAAGAGGTGCAACCCATGTTTTTAATGACTGAGGCTGGGGGATCACTGATGAGGCTGAGTCCTTATTTAAACTAAGTTTCAAACCCAGCTACTTATGCTGAAGAACACAGCCCTGGGAGGTGGAAAAAACACCCTGTTCTGCCATTCCTTTTCGAATAGGGCCCTGCTAATGCGAGCAGAGGCTCTTGCTTAGGAGATTCCTAAGGAAAGGATTGGACTTTGAAATAGAGACACCAGAAAAAAGCCCTCATAGGACTCTAAATGGTACCTTTAAAGTGTGGAGGGCAGGGGTGGCAAAGCCTTGCTGCTGTCACGTGGAAAATTCATTATTAAGAGGTCATTATTAGGAGTGCCAGCTTCTTTTCAGTGCCAGGCTTGGTGGTGGTGTCAAGGATTCGCTATTCCCACTGCAAGTTCTGTATTGGAGAGAAGCCTCCTGGAATTGCAGTTCCTGTATCCCACTGGGATCACTGGTGGGGCCAGCGTGTTCCAAGAGGCTGTTTGGCTGTTCCTGTGCCCTTTGGAGCTCCTGCAGCCACCCGGGCTCGGAGAGGGGCACGGGAGAGGGGAGGGAGTGTCTGCTTGGCTGGCCCTTATCACCTGCCACCACTTCTTCAAAGGTTGCTCAAGGTTTAAAGTTCTGGGTTTGAGTAATCGGCCCGGGAGGACCTTACAGAAGGAAACAAAGGCTGAATACAAAGCTGTAAATGCTGTCACCAAGGAAGTGACTGGGTTTGTCTGAATTTACAACCTTCTGAGAGAACCCAAAATGCTCTGCTTACATTCTGCCTTTGAAGGGAAAGTGTTCTCTTGGCTCTATTTTTCAGCCCAGTTTCTGCCCCTTTCCCCCCCCATATTTTTTTAAGCCACCATTTTCTTTCTATGCTTGTTCTCTAGGTTTTGTTTTTTTTTTTTGCATTATATCATGTTTTTCTGTGGAGAGGCTTTTTTTTTTCTTTAAAAAAAAAAAGAAAAGCAGCCTCTCATCAGAGGAATGTGCAAGCAGAGTACATTTAAGAGCCACATTCTGTGCTGCCATGGCAACCAGAGTTTTAAAAATGATACCGTCGGTGTTCCAAAATGATGCAACCTACAATGAACATCAGGAATAATTAAGAAAAGTCGTGTGTGCTCTATGCTCAGGAGAAGAAATGATGAGGAGACCATTTCTCTATTGATTTTTCCCCCTCCAAGTGACGTGTGCTGCTGTTTGGGGTGAGTTTTTGCACTGGCAATACTCTCACAGGGGTCACTGGCAGGTTTGTGAGGGACCTCCTCTTTTTTTCCTGAGGGGTTTTCTAAGGTTTTCCCCTGCTGAATCTCTTCATTTATTTATTTATTGCAATAACTGCAGAGCTGGGGTGTAGCTCTGGCATGAAGGTCCTGCCCCAATGCCCCATGTTTGCCTTCTCCAGCCCTTGCTGGTATCCACAGCCGGGAATTCTTGTCACAACATACAGGCTGTGATGTAATAGAAAAGCTCTGCATTTATTATTGTCCCTTTTTAAGCTTCATTTCCATTTTTCATTCTGCTGCCAGTACTGGAGAGGGAGCAGTAAAACCTGGAAGTCCCAGGGGTGGATGCTGGTGCGTGGGGGAGTCAGGAGGGCTTGCAAATGGCAAAGGTCACAGGTTAAGACCCTTCAGTGAGGAGCACAGAAGTCTGAACTTGTTAATGAAATGGCTGGGATTTTTAGCTGGGTCGGGAAAGGGAGGAGATTGGGAAAGAATAGCAGCCCCAGCTTTTGGGAAGTCTCATGAAGCTTAATTGTGAATATTGCTGCTAATCCCATGAACTGGATACCTTCTCCTACCTCATTTTTTTTCCAAATCAAAAATTAGCGTTTTTCCAAATAAACTGTTCAGTCTATTTAGGAGAATAAGACTGAATGCTGCTGTTTGCCAGACATCTAAATAGAAACTGTATCTGCTAATTAAATTACTGCAATCCAAACAGCCATGCAAGTTCCAAGCAGGATTGCTACTCTGGGGGAATTTAGTGCATTTCCAGTTGGAGGAGAGACATTTCTTTAGTGGACATGGAAGGTTTTGCTCTTTTGCTGGTTCTTCAGGTCTTCATTGCCACCTAAACCAGGTATTTCAGACATAGGTTTGTGCATGAAGGTAGTGTAAAACACCAGAATGACTTCTGAATTCCACTTCCTGAAAAAACTGTTAAGTTCATCGTTCCTTTTCCTGCTCTGCATGTGTCTATTTTTTGTGCCCAAACACAGACAAGCCTTGAGAAACAGGTTCTATATCCCTTCAAGGTTGTTTCACGAGGCTCTTCAACAACAACGATAATAAAGAAAAGAAAGAACCCAAACCAATACCCAGAGCAGGCAGAAGTGAATGGTCCAAGGCCAGCTCCCTCCCATCTGTTCCAGGAGGGTGAGATTGCACATCCCAGCAGTGTAATTGCCACCCACAGCTGTACCTCCACACCCCCACGCTCCCTTCCCCTCCTCCCAGCATCCCCTCCCCGAAAGCCAGAAAGAAACAGTTCTGTGGTAACGTGGAGTTTCTTGTTAATTGTCCGGGGTGAATCTGTAAAAGAACACGGAGTTCATGCCCCAACCACTTCCCTAGAGTCTGGTATTATAAGAATCTGATTTCTTTCCTCTTTTGCTGACGAGACAGATTGAAAGTGTGTTTTACGGGCACACCCTTTCAGGTTTCTCTATCTCCTCGCTTGCATTAATTTTTAATCACTTCCTCCAGTTGACATGCAGCAACGCCTCTGAGGACTGGCTGGATTTATTCTCAGGCAGGCGCTGCTCAGCCTTTATCAAAAAATCTAAGGTGACATGACCTTAAAAACTTCAGAAAACGGGTTCTAATTCCAGATAGGCTGCTGTGCACTGGCTTCAGGGGAGCAACACGAGCCTCCCCGGGATGGGAGTCACAAAAACACCCCTCGCATTGGAGAGCAAACTCAGGGTTTCCTGGGCTGTCACGTGTGCCTGTTAGCAGAGGATTCCTTGGGCAATTATGGAATTATGGAAGTGCTGCCCAGTTTTCAGGCAAGAGAGAAAGGTCCTGCTGGTTCATTAACCCTCTTGTTCTGAAGTTTTAAACTCAGTGAGGGAAGGGAATACTGGGGAGGATGCAAATGTCTGTGTATGGATATGTATTCAGAGGGTCTGTATGAAATACTCCATAGATGATTAAAGATGCAGTTTCATTTCCCAGGTGATGTGCCAAATTCATTCCAATTAACTAGAAAACCGGCACGGGGGGGAGGGGGATTTATATATTTAGTGTGAGCAACCTTTTCACATTCTGAAAAGCAGCCAGCACTGCATCCATGAGATCCCAACGCTCTTTAACAGTCATTTCCCAGGCACTATGGGGGCTGATTTTAGCGCTGGACCCTTGGTGTCTGTCTAGCAGCATTTGCCGCTCGTTGGTGGGCTGGGAATTTGGGTCGGAAAGGCGAAAGGAGCCGCAGGTGAGCACCGGCACAGCCCGCAGTCCCGGCAGCAGCTCTGCCCGAGCAGGTGCTCCGTGAGCCGCTGCTGGGGGCTGCGTGTCCTGGAGGCACGAGGGGAAGCCGGGCGCTGCTCCGGGATGGATCTGCCTTGGACGCCGTCCCAGCCGGGGAAATCGTGCGACAATTTTAGGGCAAAGGTTCTCCTTGGGTGACATTGGACAGCGTTTCAAACATCCCGTGCGCGTTCCGCGGGCCGGCCCTCCTCCGCCTGCAGGCAGGTCGGGCCGCGGGGAATTAACGAGCTGCTGGCTGGGGATGTCTCTATTGACCCGGGGTGGCACGGAGGGTGGCACAGAGGGTGACACAGAGGGTGACACGAAGGGTGGCACGAAGGGTGACACGAAGGGTGAACATAGGGTGACACGAAGGGTGACACGAAGGGNACATAGGTGGGCACAGAGGGTGAACATAGGGTGACACGAAGGGTGACACGAAGGGTGAACATAGGGTGGCACAAAGGGTGAACATAGGGTGAACATAGGGTGGCACGAAGGCTGACACAAAGGGTGAACATAGGGTGGCACAAAGGGTGACACGAAGGAGAATAAGACTGAATGCTGAACATAGGGTGGCACACAAAGGGTGAACATAGGGTGGCACAAAGGGTGACACGAAGGGTGACACGAAGGAGAATAAGACTGAATGCTGAACATAGGGTGGCACACAAAGGGTGAACATAGGGTGGCACAAAGGGTGACACGAAGGGTGCCAAAGCGGCGGCGGGTGCGGGCCGCGCGGTGCGGGCGCCCTTGCGGAGCCGCTGCGCGGTTCGGAGCGGAGCGCAGCGCCTGGGAAAGGCCGGGGCACATCCCCCCCAGCGGGATGCCGTGCCGGAAAGGCAGCCAGGGCTGCAGAGGCCGGCAGGGAGCCCAGGCTCCCCCGGCTCCTCCAGGGATGCCTGCGGGATGCGTCAGCGGCGGCAGCCGGGGCGGGCGGGCGCGGGGCGGAACAGCCGCAGTCTGGGCTCCAGCCTCCTGGCTAGACTGGAGAAACTTCTAATTGAGTTCCTGAGCCTCCCCTCCCCTCCCTGCAGCTCAGCTGAAAAACGCCCTGGCTCCCAGCCATGCCCTTTCGCAGTGACCTTGCCTGCAAATAGCGCGCAGGAATTTTTACAGGCGCTGTGCACTTGGAAAAAGGGCTGGGGGGGGTGGCAGCAGGGAGCTGGGGAGGGGGTGCTGGTCCCTCGGCTTTAAAAGCCAAATCCATCAGCTTCCCTTGTCAACCTTCTCCCCTTCCCCCCCCCAAAAAAAACCCCACTGAGGCCATGAATTGCAAATTTCGATTCATTGCGCTTTCTCCTTTTTTACAACGCTATAGATTAATTTCTCTCTCTGATGGTATGACAAATTTTAAGACTCTAAAGATTGATGTAACTGATTGGTTGAAAGGGAATTGTTTTGTGTAGTGGCAGGATGATACACTGCTGAGGTTCGTTGCACATAGAATCATTCTTTGACATGTATGTAAAAAATATGTACTTAAAATGTAGGGAGAATGTGTGTGTGTGGATGTATAAAAATGTTCCTACATCCAGTTATGCATGAACATAATGTAAAATGATCCTGGTAATGGCTGTCTCCTTAGTGTATATACATAAAAAGCAGCAGCAACCACTGGCTAAAAATAACCCCAAATTCTTCTCTCAGATTACATCAATTAAACTTAGAACATTTGATGCAAAAAGTTGGGCTGTTAAATTCTGGTTAAGAATGCCTGGTTCTGGGGCGCTGGGATGCAGGCTGTGGAAATCCCCAGGGCAGGGACACAGGGGACACCCGTGGCTGTGGCTCTGCCCAGGCGGGTGACGGCTCCTCCACCTCCTGTCAGCAGCACTAAGTCAAATTATGAGCTTTTCTGGGAGGGACGAGTATGACCCGTGTCAGCAGAGGTGTCAGAAGGGATATTCCTGCTGGAGCTGCGTCGTGCAGTCTCTTGGATCTGGGGATGTTCAGCACTTTGCAGGATCCTGCTGTTCACACGTTGCCACCTTGTTCTCAGTCCCCGAATCGCCTTGTGTAACGTGTCACTGGTATCACACTCTTCAGGCGTATGTTCAAGCTTCACGGTACAAAAGGGAAAATTGATAATCTAGAAGTGGCTTTAATTAAAACTTGTTTTTCTTGTTCCTTCTCCCGTGTTTGTCTGGGGCAGCCCCACTCCCTGTAGTCAGCAAGCTGCTTTTCCCTGCTCTCAGAAGTTCAACTGTTGCAATCAAAGGTAATTTTGTTTGTGCAAGATACTCATCTCCAAAGGAAGGGCCAAGAATAGGGGTGAAAGAGAGGACAGGAGGCTGATGACTTAAGTGTTCCTGTCAGGCCTTTCTGACAACCCCAATAATTCTTTAATGGCTTCCTAATAAAGGGTAACATCATTATGTCTGAGAGGTTTTTTGGATCGCTTTTCTACTCATTTGTTAAAGGGGATGAATAAGAAGTGGTCAAAACCAGCAGACCTCTGTTGGTGCCTCCACGCTGTGTTGAGAAGATGCTTCAACGGTGTCCAAGTTCTTTTTAGCTTTTATGCAAAAAGGGAGCAATAGACTAAATTTCGTTGCATGTAAATTCAGCAGCAAGATTCCCCAGTACACATTATGCTCCTGGCGCTTTTTGCAGAAGCACCCCAGAGTCTCCCCAGAGGGTTCTGATACCTGAGGGATCCAAAAGGAAAAGAAAAAAAAAAAAAAGGAAAAGGATTCTTCTGTTGCAAGATAGAATTTGCTTAGTGTGACTTTCTCTGAGACATATGGCGCAGCAGCACCTGTTTTGTAAGTATGATCTCAGTGCAGAGAGAGCAGATCCTCGAGAATAGAGGAAATTTCTGCTCTCCTTCCCATAATTCCACCTGGCTGCCACCTGCTCCCACATTTAATTGGCCTTAGTCCCTTGGCTTCCCACTCCGACCACAGGGTAGGCAGGAGGAAGCGGAGACAGACAGTGAGTGTGCAAAGTGTTGTGGGGAAACAAAAGGGACTTGGAAAGAGCAGCTCAGGGAGAAGCTGGGCTGCTTTGTGTGAGCCTCATCATCCCTGGGGACACAGCACAGCTTCTTGTCCACCTGGGCCAAATAACCTCAGCAATTCTACGCCATCCACTGCTCCTGGGTACTGGACTGGTGGTTCTGAAGTTCCCACCTTTCAGATTTGTAGTGTAAGATAGTGGTAATAACAGCTGGGAGTATCCGAGTGTAGCTGGCAGTGATGGAGCCACACACCAGGAATAAACATCCTGACAAAACTGAAGTGTTTATTTGCATGTGGATGTCACTGCCTGGTAAATCCCAACACATCTGGTTACCACCACTGAGATTTGCCAGTAAAAAGGAGGGTGCTCTGCCTCGTTTTTCCCAGAACAAAGCGAGCGTGGCTGCTCATGGAGAGGAGCTTTGAGAAGCTGACACTTAACAGATTTCATTCCTCCTTGGCCGTGTTCACCCCACCCCTACGGAGTTCAACCACCTTTTTTCACTTACTTAGTATGACCACAGATATTTAACCACGGATTCTTAACTCAGTCTAACCACACTGGTAGCCGTGGTGAAGACGAGCAGCTTCGGAAGGAAAAGGTGGTAGTGACACATGAACCTGTGGGGATCTGTCTGCGGAGCTGAGCACTTGCTCAAAACACTTCTTGCCTCTCTACCTCTCTTTTGCACGTGTTCCCTGGACAGCAAGCTGGAGTTAGAGGCTCAGAACACTTGAAATAAGGACTTTTTATGAGGTGGGCCCTGAGTTACAGGCAGAGCTGAGATGGATCAAAGCAATTCTTGGTAAAGCCAGGATTCCTATCAGTATTGTGCTGTAAAGTCAGCGAGCTTTCCCATTCTGGGTGAGGCCTGCAGTTGCTTAGTGTCTTACAGCACATTCTGAAGTGTTCTCCATCCATTTTCTGCTGCTGAAAATACTCAGGTCTGAACTATTCTGAGTTCCTGAAGCCCAGAATTTCACTGACACGTGTTAGGAGATGCTTCTCAAATAGCTCCGGGAAGCCTTTTTCCATCCTAAGGTTTTGCTTTTGCTGTGCAGTGGAGCTTGGGATTTCATTTGAGCACCTGCCTGGGGGTCAGTGGATGGACACCTTCTCCCTCTCAGCGTGCAGGAAAAGGGAGGAGAAGGACATCTGGGGGAACAGAGTGGCTTAGGAGGCGTCCAGATTGTCTGCAGAGTGTGCTGGATAATCTGGGGCCACGAGACACTTCCAGGCAGTGTGAGGTGGCTCTTGCTGATCTGCAGCATTAATTTAAGGTTCTTTCTATGTTAGTGCACTTTCACTTCCTTTTCTAGAAAAACAGCAAACTGTAGCTGAACGCTCCTGTTACTGCCCTGTAGGCCCCTTATGCAGCAGTGGGGAGAGTCTGTGGAGGGAGGAGATGAGAAAACCACCTCACCTGAATGAGAATTAATGGCTTTTGCCTTGGTTCTGGAACATTCCTAAGTATAAGGCTGTAATGGTTACTTTAATATATAGAGCAATATATGAAAATGTCTTTTTTCTCTGGAACCCTTTGAATTTTCTTTAACTTCTGCCTACACGAGAGGTCAGAAAGTGCAGGAAGCAGGGCGGACTGAGCTTTCCACTGCTTACATGAAGGAATATGTGCACTGTTCTTCAGGTCCAGTGCCCAGTTTTCAGTGTTTGGGATGCTGCTGGATTTAGTAGAGGAAGGAAAGAGACCAAGATGACCCTTGTTCAGCTCTCCCTCTGTGATCTGGCTTATAGCTTTTGCCTCTCACCCCTCCGTTCTTAATGGATTTTAGAACAGTTTAAGTAGTTGGACAATGATGGATGTGGGGGCTCACATGTCTGCACGTGTGGAGAAGTGGACATCCACAGGCAGTGTCCATAGCAGACATTCCAAGGTGAGCTGTCTTTTTTTGGTCAATTAGAGCTTTAGAACAGCCTCAGGCCTGCTCTGTCTCAGTTTCTGCATATAGACGTGACCTGGGAGGGTGCAGACACACACACAGTGCATTGTTACACCTGTGCTGGGGCTGAAACAGAACTTGCACCATTACAGAAACCATTTATATAAAATCTGTTCTTACAGGGCCTTTTTGTTTGCTTTGAGGCTGCTTTATGCTGCTGTAAAGAGAGTTTAAGGCAGTTCAGAACGCGCTGCACAGTCCGCCACCAGCCTCCAAGCACACAAACGGGAACATTCCCAGCTGTTTCCTAGTGAAGCTGATTTCCTCAGGCCCACCTCTGCCCCCGTCACGGAGCACAGAGGTGAGAGGGAAATGCAGTAGCAGAGCAGCAGGAGCTGCCCCTCTAAATCACCGTGCAGTCAGGCGGCAGCGAGCAGCGCCGGTGCCAAGTGCGCGTTATCGGCGCGGCTCCGCGGCGCAGATAAGGGAAGGTCAGTGCCCTCGGAGCACTGTTTGCAGAGGTGTCTGCACAGTCAACGCAGCATCTGCTTCTCTGCCTTCCCTCCAGATTTAAGCCCCAGCTAGAACATCTCTGACTCTGCACAGAGGAGCTAAAGTTCTGTGTGCTCCGTGGAGTATCGTAGTGAGGAGTCTCGCAGCCGCTCCAGTGGAAGCTGGGACTAAGGATATGTAAATTTAATTCCTTTGCCACATAAATCCTCTGTAAGTATGATCTAAATCGTGTTAATCCAGATCTGCAAAAAAGGGGCCTTTCTTTTCCTTTTCTTTGGATTTAAACTCTTTGGAATAGGAATTGCTTGTATATGCACGTGCTCGCAGCGCTGTGCTCTTGTTAGAGGTCTGTAAAAAGTTCTGCAGGGTCCCTGCTGAAAGAATGGGATCCATTGGAAGTTTTTAGAGAGAGAGCAAGGTCTTAGTGAACTGAGAATTCTTCCGTCTGCCAAGGAGGAAGCGAGGGCAGAGATAGCCTGGTGCTGTTTGATTGCAGAACAAAGGAGGAAGTCATTAGGCCACACCCTTTATGTGTTCCCTTCCCCTGCACGGATGTGAATTTTGGACCGAGACTTTAAGAATCCTAAAGGTAGGGGTGTATTTGTGCCCTAGAAAAACCGGGCTGAATGGTACAGAGTCCCCACGAGCTGCTGTGCACCCACCGAATCTGGGTTTGCTGCCAGCTGAAACAAGAAGTTACGTATGATGCTGTTTTTCTCCTTTCCATATTTCTTTTTTCCATTAGCTTTAGAGTCAGTTAATGTTTATACAGACTGAGTCACTCATCCCTACCCAGCCACCAAAGAATGCATTTAATTCACAGCTCAAGAAGCAAACTGAATGTTTAAATTGACTCAACCTTTGTGGAGGCTTTGATCCATTCTGGAGCGGAGTGACTAAGTGAAACCAGGGGAAGTCAGATTGCAGTACCCAGCTCACGACTGTTGCTGTGGGATCGTTTTCACAAAGAACCCTGAATGTTACAGCACTTTGGGAGTGGCATCGGGGGTTCTGGGCTGGGACAATGGCTGCTTTCTGCAGGGCACCACAGTGCAAAATGACTGGGCAGCAGCCAGCGGCGCAGACCTTTGGGGCTCTGCAGCCTGCTTTTGGAAATGCCAGCCCCTTCCAGGGCTTGGATCTGGATACCTTGGAGGGATTTAGCTTTACACAAAGTGCTGAATGCACACACTCTGAAAAACAGAGGCGTTGGAAACTTGTCCTGTGCAAAGCCTTGCTTGGTGCCTTTTCAGAGTGTGGTGTTAAAAAAAGTCAATCGAATGTGGCCAAAGACCAGAGCATTAAAAGAAGCCTTTTCTCTGTCGTCCCTATCTCATCTGTCTGTCCTCAATCCCTCTCTCTCATTATTCCCTACGCTTCTGGAGCGCTGAAGGATTTGAATGCAGCTGGATTTAAGGTGTAAATAACTAAGCCGTGTGTGGCTGGTTGTGGGAAGTGTCCTGGATCTCTCCTGCAGGGACTCTGCAGTATCTGGAGCGTGTCCTGTCCAGGCTGTAGTGCCGTGCTCCTGTCTCTGACCACCATTCCATACTGAACCAAGGGCTCCAGAGCCTTGCAGGAAGGGGGGAAATTGTCTCTTTTGAGCCGTGCAATTCCTGTTGTACGTTTTCTGGGGAGCAGCCAGAAATCCCTGCACACTGCCTCTCTCTTCTCCCTCTTATGCACACTCTGTCTCTCTAGCTTTTCCCTTGCCTTTTGTGCCAAGAATGTGGTGGGGGAAGGGGGAACCGCACAGGAAATGCCTCTTCTTTTCTCTAACGACATTTCCAGCTGCATTTGGATGGGAGAATTCGAGGAGGGGGAAAGCATCAAATCAGTGGAAAGTTGTTCAGCTGCCAAGTCAAACTGGTACATTTTAGCTCTGGAGACAGTAGAGCCTTTTCTCCTGAATTTTGGCCCATTTTTAAAGTTCCGTTTTTGGAAAAGCAGGGGGAAAAGAAGTTAGTGACATCAGTGCTCCTGGTTTTTATTTATGTGCGTGTATTTTTCAGCAAAGATGAAGCTAAATTGTAGCTTTACTTTTAAAGGTTGGAGGTGCAGTGGGGTTTAGGAAAGCTCGAGCAGGGTGATGCCTTTTTCTTTCACAGCAAGGAGTGCCTGCCTGCCTCTCCATCTTTTATCATCTTTTATTATCTTTTATCCATCCAGCCGCCCACGTGCAGAGCCAGAACCTGCTGCTCTCATCCTTCTCCTCGGTGGTGGTGTTCAGTAACTCTCCTGCCACACCTGGGGCATGGGCTGGAGCAACACCCTGCAGTGCAGGATCAGCCCTTTTCCAGCAGCTGAGGACTGATCCCTGCGAGGGTGGCCTGGCAATTTATGGGGTGCCCAGGACGCAGAGGGGGTAGCTGCAAAGTGGAGATGTAGATAGGACAGGAGATGAAAGGTGTTCCAGCCAGACAACAGGATTTCTTCTCTTCATCTCAGTCCAACGAGGAGGAGGAGCTCTCCCCGAGTTGTCTGAAGTGTTGCAGGAGATGGGCTTTGCCTGTGGCAGGCTAAATTTGGAGTTTAACTCTCTCCTTGGTTTGGTGCCCAGCATCCTGAGATCTTTTGTTCAACTCGTGTTCAAACAGTGTTTCTTTTTGTGGCCTGTCAGAGTAAAACTTGTGGTGGACCTAACAGAAGTGGCAGGCAAGCACCAGGATCATTCCAGTGGTGCCTGTTACAGTTTTAACAGCTCGAGTGCTGTGGATTTTGCAATTGTTTGCCATATAAACTGTGTTTCTTTGAGTAAAGTGCAGTGAGACATCAAAGCTCTGCAGCAGTTTTACCTTGTGAAAAAAAAATATAAAAGGAGGAGGAAAGAAAAGGGGAAAAAAAAGCAGCTTGTTATTAGCAGCCTGGTTGTCTGCATTTAGAAAACCTATTAAAAATGCATCATGCTGAGGAGACAGTCTGCACAGTGTGTAAAAAAGATGGGTTGCAATAATTCTGTCTCGGTGTTTTGAACCACAGCCTCAGACAACATACACAGGATGGGGAAGGGGGGTTGGGAATAGAATTCTAAGAAAAGTTGTTTATTGCAGTGCAGTCGTATCCTGGACTGGAACCAAATGCGTGACTGTGCCAGGGTCACGGAGGAGCTGCAGCAGGAGAGAGGAAAAGGGGAACAGGATGGTGGGGGGCAGGAGGAGAGATCTCCCCTGAGCTGGGATGATTCTCTGGGGAAGGTACAGGAGAGCTGGAGTTGAGCTCAGCTGGATTGATCCCAATCTCTCTTGAGCTGGGGTAAATCAAAGCTGGATTTCTGGAAGTCACATGGCAGTACATTGATGGGAATCTCCAGTATGACTTAACTGAAACACAGGAGCCGTTTGATTCTTCTTCTCTCTGCATTTGTTGAGGTTAACAGGAGTGCACAGAGGGAGCAGAGTGTCTGGAGGGAGGACGGAAAGCTCAGTCTGTGAATTCTCTGTGTCTGAGGGAGTGTGCACTGCTCTGGATCCTGGTGGATGTCCTGGTGCCTTGTGAGAGGTCACCACCAGCAGAGCAGGTGAATCAGTCACCTGCACAGGCACCATCTTCGTGCCCCTGAGAGCCCTGCTGCTGCCAGGACACAGGTTGTGAGTTCAGGTGTGCCAGGGACCTGGCGGGGTCACAGGCACGGCCAGCAGCATCCCACACAGCCCAGCTGCTGTCCCAGGGCTGTTCCCCCCCCCAAATCTGCAGTTGCTGATAAGTTTATTCTTTCCCTGGCAGCACAGAGGAGCAGATGGGTCTAGTGCAGTGCCAGCTTCTCTGGAGATGCTTTGCAGCCTCCTGTCTCTGTGCTTAGAGAGAGAAGAGGGGAGGGGGTGTTGGAGCTTCCTCCTCTCCAGGGGTGAATCCCCATTTGCCCACCAAAGCTGGAGTCACCGAATTTACCTGGCTGTTGTCACAGCCTTGAGGGTGATGTCCTTGCTGTGAGCAGTCTCTGCCCTTTTTCCTTCTCCCCTCCAGAAACGCTGGGTTCCTTTATCTCTCTGCTGCCCAGCCTCTGTGGCCCTGCTGTCCCTTTCTGCTTCCCCAGGGCTCGGGGAGGCCGGTGAGTGCCCAGGCTGGGCTGGGCTGCTGTTTCCTGCAGATTGGGAGGGCAGGAGCAGCAAGGGAGCTTGGAGCCTGCCCCTGCTGATAGCAGGAATTGTTTTCACTTGGCATTTCCATACTGTAGCTGGGCTGTTTTTCTTACCTAACATTGCTGAAGAAAAGCTGTTAATATTGCAGGGCTGGGAGTTCACTTTCTCTGGTCTTTTTGAAATCTTTTTATTCAAAGGTTTGAAGCTTCTTGCGTTGAAAGGCAACAAAAATACTGCAGAAAGCCCTGAATTGTGATAAATAATTTTTTCCATTTATTGCTTTGTTGCTCTCCCTTTGCTTCAGTTTTTCATACTAAGATCTTTATGAAAATGCACTAATGGAGCACATCATTGTCCAGCAAGGTATTTTCTCACACTCTCTGCACTCAAAACTTCATTTTAACATTGGAAATAGTCTGCTGCTCTTGCAAGCATAAATTCCTTTGGCTTAGATAAGGGAGAACTGTCTGATGGCCACACATGGCCTTGGACACACAGCTGAGCTGTTCTGCTCCTGCACAACAGGTTAGGGGACAGATCTGAATTGCAGAAGAACTGGGGTTTGTTCTTGTATTTGCTTTTTGAGGCAAATTATTGCATCCTCTTATGTCTGTTTCTCCAGCTGCAGAAAGTCAGTTTTAAATGTTTTAAATTTGTGTGCATTTTGGTGTCTGCAGAGTCACACACGAGTGAGGTGTGTGGTGATATTATAACCTGGCATGAAGAACTGCTGCTTCTTCAGTGCCATTCTGGGCACATTATTCCTTCTGCTGTGCTTGATTAATTATCTCTGATGGGTGCTGTTCCATAATGTCATTATTTTATACATGCTGGAGGAGCTGGTGTGGAGCAGAGGGCACAGAATTGTGTTGCTTTCCTGGACAGACCTCACTGGACAGATGGGACTGTGCCTTTCTCCTGAGCAATACCTTGAAGGATCAGATGTGCTTGGCAGCCTGAGGGTATCCTGGACATTTCTTTCCATGTCTCCGTGTTTCTCTTGAGTCTGCCCTGGGCCAGGCTGTGTTTGTGGAGCTGGAGCCTGGCTCAAACTCGCTGTTATGTCGGTTTCTATGGAGGAAAAAAAAAACACACGGGTTGCCAGACCTGGAAGAGTATTAAAAAAGGAGAAGAAGGAAGTGGAGGGAGGGTGATGAGGGGACTGTGGGGTGGAGAAGAAATGTGATCCTCTAGTGCTCTGAAGGTGGAATCTCAATTTCACCCCTCTCTCCCCATTTTTGGATTGTGAGGAGTGGGTTTTGCCCTCCCAGGCGTGCAAACTCAGACTGAAATCTGTGTGTCTTTAACTGGGGGGTGTTTCCAGCAGGGAGAGATCCTGACCATGGAGCGAATTCAGTCGGTGGCTGAGCCCAGCTGGTGTGGGAAACACACTGGGGTTCACCAGCACAGAGGTGATTTCTGCCAGAGCCTCTGGGTGAGCTGCAGAATCGGGGCTTAATGGAGCCAGTGTTCCATGCACGTGCTTCCAAACCCTGCCTTGCCTTCCTCAGGTTTTTCAGTCAGTCTCCACAAGCTCTGCGCTCTGCTTTTCTAGGAGCGGTTTCAAGCTGCTCCCCCTCTCTTCCCATCCACACCGTGGTTACATTTCAGGAGGTGCGTTTCGAGAGGCTCGGCAGCAACCTCTGGCATCAGATAAAAGCCCCTGCACCGTTGCTGTTAATGGCAGTGAGTGGGTTTTATCATCTCCTCTCCATCTGCCTGCTGCTGGAGACGTCTCTGAAGATCCTGGCTCCGGGGAGTTGGTGGAGGTTCCTGTAAAGCAGCGAGGCCTGACGTGTGCTGGGCGGGCTGCAGGGCAGGCACAGCACATCAGCCAGGAATCACCTGCCCCCACGCTCATCCCTGGCCTCCAGCCTCTTGCCACGTGTCCATGTTTAAATGTCTTCATGGCTGTGTTCTGGGATGATGCCTGAAGTTGTTTGGGATGGGTTTGTAGCTTTGTGTTGCTGTATCCCTAAAGAAGAGACCCCCACAGCCTCATCTCACTCATCAAAACAGCCCTGAACAAGAGCTGGTGGTGTCTCTGCAGGGCCCCAAACCTCAGACTAGAAAGAAATTTGGGGGTTTTCAGGTGTCATTGTAATAATTCAAACTTGGACTGAGGTGGTTGAGATTTGGAAGCTTGTTTTGTGACCAGGCTTGGAGCTGGCTTCCAGGGAAGCTGGGAGCAATTTATGGTTTTGTGCACAAACCAGACAGAATTTCTGTGGGTTTTTTTTCCCCTGAGTTTTGGTTTTATTGGCTTCAGAAATAGTCACAGGACATATACAAGCATCTATAGCTGAAGTGAAAAAACCCTCAGTGCAGTTTCTCACGGTAGAATATTCAGTTGTTCCTCATTATAGGGAATATTCCCTCCTTTAAGACCTAAAGGTACATCTCTGAGAAATGCTGAGTCATAGAACTTTGGTGTCTTTGCCTTTAAAAGAAATCCCCAGCTCTAATTTGTGTAAACTTTCCTGTGCTGATAAAAGTGTGTCACATTTGGGGCTCTTCTTGCTTCCACATTTTGCATTCGAAATCAAGACAAATCAAGGAAGAACTTCAGTACCCGTAGGGCTCAGTATAATTGCTTTTACAGGTAGATCATATTCTCAGAAATACTCAAAAAGCATGCTCTATTTGATACATTGCTTTTACAGAGAGAAGATTATTTTTTTTAAAAAGAGAAGGAATCCATCAGAATCTTGCACATTAGTGGCAGTCTTAAGATAAATATATTTGCTCCAAGCAGCTCAGTGTGTCTTTTCCTTTTCACTGCAGGGAGGTAATTTTATTTTCAAACAGTGTTGCATCTGCTTGTTGAATGTTGGTGTTTTTACCTGGGGAAAAGATGGGTGAAAGCCCAGGACAAGGCACAGACACCTGCAGGGGATCCTCACCTGCCTGGCAGCAGGAGGGAGTTCTGTGCTAAGAAGAAGGTGGATGAGCTCACGTGGGATTTTATTGGTGTTGTTTGATGGGTCCACACATCTAATTTAGAATCTGGCTGTTCCTGCTGGGTGTCCTGTGGGATGTCCTGACATTTCTGAGCAGTGTCACTGTGAACAGCACTGTAACTGCAGCCCAGAGGTCAGCACTGAGGAGATCCTGGGAAATGTGGAGCTCCTCCATATAATAGTTGGTTTTAGAACAAAGCCTGGAACACTTGACCACATTTCCCCTTTTATTTTGACCGTTCAGATGCTGACCACAGGAAAGGCAGTTCCAAACATCTTGATTGCAGCCTGGGCTGGAGGAAGAGACGTTTCTGTTGAAATCCTCCTCGTTCCAGCAGCGTGGCCCTGGACTGGTGGGGGAAGGTGTGGTGGTCTCACTCCATCACCTGGTGAGGGATGGGGTGGGATGTTTGGAGCTGAGGTGTGGGACCCAAACAGAGCCCTGTTCAATGGACTCGAGTGTGTGACCACAGTGAATATGACATTTGTAAAAACTCTGCTAATAACCTGTAGCTGGAAAAGTTTGATCAGGAAGGGAAAGGCAGCAGTGGGTCCAATCTGCCTGCTCAGAAATGCTGTGTGGGGTAGGGGGGCACAGCCCATGGGGCTGCTGGAGCTCCTCCACCCGAAAATCTCTGTGGTTCCGAGCACTCCCCTCAGCAAACATTGGCCTCAGCTGGCAGCTAACGCAGGGCAAGAGTTTATTTTTATTTCTTGGAATTCGGTAGACCTGAAATCTCTGTTAAATGTTAACTTTCAAAAGGCACATGCATCAGCATTCTGAGCCACCGCTGGTAGGAAAAAAGAACAGATTATAGAGAACATAAATTAAGCCAGATTTTGGCCTTTCTCAGCCTCCTGTCTTCCCTCTCCTCTCCATGCACGTCTGCATGACCTGACGAACAACCTGCCGACAACTGTTCACATCTAATAACTACTATGGATTGCTCTTAATTTGATCACAGAAGAAACTGTGCTGGCAAGGATCTAATCCCATTCCCTCTCCCGTTTTTTTTTTTTTCAGAATGTTTTCATTTAAGTGAGTATGGTGGTTGCCATAGGAAAAACCCAGCAGTTCGGAGTCAGTTGCTGGAGTGTTGACTCATAGATCGAGTGCTAAAGAGGTGTTTGAATCTGTGGAACTGTTATCAGAAATGGCACAAAATGTCTCTCTTGACTCAGTTTGTAAACTGCATATGCATATATAATGAACAAAGAGACCTTGTTAAATAGACAGTTTTGACCCCAGAAAGGAAAAAAAAAACTATCTGGAATTTTAGCTTAAGTCTAAGCAGTTTCTCATTCAGATTAAGCTTCATTCTGTAAAGACCCCAGAGAAGAAATGTCTCCCTGTTGCATTAGTTTGGTACTTCTAGGGATTTCATCTAGTAATTTTAAGGGGTTTTTTTAGTTTCTTCCCAACAACAATTTGGAATTATTCCAGATTTATGTCAAACTAAATGACAATTGAAAGAATTGTAGATATATTGAATCTTCCCCCACTTCTGAGTATTTGTGGCTGAGGACAATAATCTGTGCAAGGGAGTGGTCTGAATTATTCTCCCCCCCAAGTTTCAGGTTCTATTTCCTACGACAGTTGTGTAAATCTGGACTGATTCCAATTGACATCATCTTGGCATTCATTTGTTGACTTTTGTTTCTCTCTATGCTAATAGTAGTACATCCCTCTCTGATCTCACGCTGTGATTACAGGCTCCATTTCACTGTAACACCAACACCAGATTCATTATTATTCCTGCTGTAGTAGAGGCTGGAAACCAGAGTCATGACCTTCTGTGCTTCATGCTCTGTAAATGCATCGAGAGGCACTGACTTCCTTCTTGAAATCTAATTTAGCAGAAAATGAAGCAAATGAATGAGAGTGTTGAGAGGAGGACAAAGGTAATGAGTAGGTGTAGCAGAGTCGAGGTGGCTGTTGTGCAACCTGATTGTTTTATCATAATACTAAATATATGGATATAAATGTAATCCACACCAACTCCCTTCACCCAGCACAGCCTTTCTGTGTGCCTGAAATCAGAATAGGTATGAGAGCAGGGAAGTGTTCTAAATAGAGGAGTGTAGGGGTTTCAGGGGTGAACTCAGGCAGGAGGGTTGAACATCCTATCCAGTGAACTTTTCCAGGCACAGATGGCACGTGCCAGGCCCTCAGCTTCTGCAAGGCTCCTTCCACAGCCTGGGAGGCTCTGCCCCAAATGCTTTCTGTAACAGAGACTTGGTGAAATACAGTTGTTCCTATTTGGGAAAGAAGTGAGGGAGAATTTTGGTGTTTGGGTTTTTTGCTGCTGTTTGTTTTAAGGATGAATTCCAAAGCACCTCAGCTATGTAGTAAAAATAATAATATCTACTTTGCCCTCTCTCAGTTCCCATGTGAGCTGTGCACTCCTTCGTTCCAGCTGCTCACACTGAACTGGGGCAAAAACATTTGCTTCTCCCAAAGCTTGTTTAGACTAAAGGCATTTGCTACCTTACTGTAATTCCTAAGGGCGATGGGAAACCATTGACAGAATCTAACTGGTCCCAGCTGTGTGGGGTGAGCACGAGCTCCGGGGCTCTGCTGGGATGTTTATAGTGATCCTGGAATCTCAAGTGAGCCTCCTCTGGCTCCAAGTGTCCTTTTAATTTACACAGATGTTTCTTCATCATCTATTCTTTTCGGGCTGTTGGAATGATCAACAATTTAGTCTAATTGTGGCGGCTGTTTGGGTTGTGGGGCTGTTTATTTTGTCTGTGTGTCTGGAATAGTCACTTTTTCAAGGACTCTGCTCCCCAGACCGCACATGATTTAGAGAGGAACGGGTTGTGTTGGCTAAAACCTTGGAGATGCTGTGCCCAAGCCTGATTCCAGGCTCGGATCTGTTCCTGGCCCTGCTCCATGGCATTCCCTCCTCTTGGTGCTGCAGGTGGGAAGGGACAGTGATGGTCCTGATTCCCTGGCAGTGTAATGGCTTGGGGTCAAGGGATAGGAAAGGGCTGCTCACACAGAATAATTTCCCTATTCTGGAGGTGCCTGTAGTCAATCCCTACACTACCGTGTCTTATTTTAGCATCTAGAATTATCTGTGTGGCTTTAGAACAGTGCTGGCAAAGATTACGTGTCCAAGCATCCAGCACCAGTGCCCCCAGTCTGTGTGTCAGCCTGGGCTCCATGGCCATTCCAGTTCAGGGAGATCCTTTCCAGTGCAGTAGCTGCAATTTCTCAGTCGAGTTTGTGTTGTCTGATAAATAACAGAGATGGTTTGCCTTTAAAAAAACCCAACCTTTGGTAGTGTATTTTTTTCATAATTAAGGTATTGGTTGTAGGTAGATGTTTATGACAGGTCCCAAGGCAGGATGGTTTTTCTTGGAGAATTCATCCCAGCACACCTCTGTGACTGGAGTAAGTGCAGGAGATGCTGTGATCCCTGATAAAAATGAATGTTCTTGTAACTGAGGGAGATGAAGAGAAACTAGAAAAGCAATAGAGTAATTGTTCCCTTTTTAACAAATCTGATGGATCTTTAATAGCTGTAGTCAAACAACCTTTCTTCACCTCCCGTGATCATGATAGATAATCAATTGTCTAGGACAACTGATGTGTAATAAAACACCAGTTAGTGCAAGAAAACCCAATGCGTGGAGAAAGAAAGAGCCTTTAATGACTCTAAGACTATTATTTAATCCCAGGATGTTCCTTGGAGAGTTCTTGAGTTTATAGAGGTGTCCCGGCCTACAATACATTAGGTTTGCAATTAATAGCTAGTTTTCACTGATGGAAAGTATTTATAAAGTGACTCAAGTATTGTTTTTTAACACGAGCAGTAAATTTAGATGTGTGTGGCATCAGGTGGTGTTCTTGCCATGGAGTTGTTGGTGTCTGGAGTGTGCACCCAGTCACACTGGGGGAGGTGAGCAAAATGTCCTTTCACTTTTTTCATCTTGAACTTCTCCCTTAGACACTGTGACTTTATTCAGAAAAAGTGTTAGTTTCCCTTAGTACCAAGAATAATAATTTGAAAGCCTGCAGACCACCTGATGGAGGCTGTTTATTAAGTAACATTTGAAATACATAAAGTTGGTGGGTTGGTTTGTCACTTACTGCATTTTTCCACAGCCAGCTATGGGACCTGGGGAGCTTTTGGGAAGTCTGGGAATGTGTGTGTGTGTGTGTCTGTGCTTTCCACCCCACAGCTGGTCAGTGCTTGCATGTTTTCCGAGTTATTTTCAGTGTGAATGCATTACCTTGGTTTGTGTTTTAGTCCTGACCAGCACTTAGATGGAATTTTCCTGGTAATATTGTGGTCGTGGTTGATGGTTCTGCAGGTGTCAGTCAGGTCTGGTGGCTGGAGCACAAAGGGAGTTGTATATTTTATATTTACTGTTGGAAATTGTGGGGCTCGAAGCCAAAGTAAGCAGGGAACATCAAGAGTGACCAGAAATTAGACCTGGTCTTTTCAGGACTAAGAATTAGAGCCAAAGATTCCAAGATTTGCAGCACCAGGGCTGTGGGTCACTGATGATGGGAGTGTGTCCATGTTTCTGGGCAGTAGTAGCCAATAATCACAGCGCGAGCAATGCTTTTGTGGCATTCCAGTGACACAGCCCCCAGAACTATCAGTTGTGGATTTTGGGAACTGACAGCTGCTGTTGGCTTTCCTCATGTCATGAACTGTTCCATGAACTGATCTGGTTTTTAGGTAAAACCCCGTTTGAACAAAAGCATTCAACCATTTTGAAGACAAGCTGTAAAAATGGAATTGCCTCTCACTGGTGCGTTTTGTTCTTTCCTGGGGGTGAAGTGGACAGGACAGCTCTTGACTGGAGTGTCAGAGCTGCCTTCTCAGAGTTCCTCTGGTTGGGTTAGTGACCCACCTTGATGACCATGGTGACATTGCTGGGTGTTTGTTAATCTCTTCTTGCACGGATGCATCAAAACTCCCGTCGCTGGGGCACGTTCCTTTCTTTCAGGGGCCTTTGACAGCAAACAGGTCCTGTGGAAAAGGAAAGAACGGGATGCTGAAATCGAGGTTTTGTCTCCTACTTCGGGTGACTTATATTTGCAAATTGTGGTTTGGTCAGGCAGTCACCACAGGGACTTCCCGAGGGATCCCAAACCACCGGGATGGGATTTCTCCCTGTCTCATTGGTCTGTAACTTGCAGGGCGAGTAAGGCTTGGGATGCATTTTAATGTCTTAACTGGGGGCTGGTATTGTACCTCTGAAATATTTCATTCCCTGTTCTTTCTTTTGCTTTTCTCCTAAAACTGTGAGCAGCAGCACGTCCTTTCCTAAAGTTCCTTGAGTTCTCTTCCCTTTTCTTGTTGCTTTACCTGATGTTTTCTTCCTTCAATTCATCGTTCTATGCCAAACCAAGAATCTTTTGCATGGGGAGAGGGGAGAAAGAAATCAGAGGAAATAAAAGGTTTTATTTTGCATGGAAACTTGGCAGAGCTCGGTGCCAGCTCCCAGACACAACCAGTGCTGGGTCTACCTTGCACGGGGGGTAATTTAAAGAAATCACTTCTTGCTAGACATCCTAGAACTTGTTTTCTTCTTGTGACTCCTCCTTTATCACCTTCGAAATGCTGTGCTTTGCACCAGATTACTTTTCCTGGCATTCCTCTCCCAAGTCTTTAAGACTAATAGCCAGTGGAAAGAGCTCTTTCCTGTTGCTCCTTTTCCTGCGTGTGCAAATAGTGACGGTGCTTTGCAATTCTATCGCTGGAGCTGGGGACACTTGGCAAAGATGTGGTAATTACGGGCTCCCGGTGGGTGCTTTTCAATGGGCTGTTGCTGCAGTGAGCAGAGAAATTCATGGCTCGATTTAAGCCCTGTCCCCCTGTGCTGGGACCCTCAGTGCAAGAGGGACATCGAGGGGCTGGAGCTGGGGAAGGGTCTGGAGCCCCAGGAGAGGAGCTGGGGAAGGGTCTGGAGCCCCAGGAGAGGCTGGGGGAGCTGGGGAAG
>VZTG01005919.1:350839-380329 GCA_013397845.1 Melanocharis versteri | reverse complement strand
CCATGGAAAGGGTGCTCAGGCCTTGGCAGGGGCTGCCCAGGGAGGTTTGGAGTGCCCATCCCTGGAGGTGCCCAAGGAACACCTGGACCTGGCACTCTGTGCTCTGGGCTGGGGACAAGGTGGGCATTGGGCACAGCTTGGACTCTGATCCTGAGGGTCTTTTCCAACCTAAACAATTCCATGATTCATAGTCCAGACTTCACCTAGGACTGGGCAGTATGCAGAATTTGCCCTCTTGCTGTCGTGAGTAGCTGCTGAAGGCAGAACTGTTGGTCCTGTCACAGCTGAATGTGGTACATCTGTATGGAGTCTACAGCCTGTCAGTATTAGCATTCCATGGAAACGTGGCCAGCTGTCCTGAGGCAGTATCAGCTCTCAGGAGGAACGGTGTTTTAACACGCATAATGTTACTTTTCTGATTCTTAAGGTGCTGTAGTAGAGAATCAACATACTGGGGATTTAGATCTTTCTGGTTTTCTCTGTTGGTCTCCCAGAACTCTGAACTGGATTGGGTTAAAAATGTTTTGCAGGCCCTTTATGTATTTCATTTCACTGAAGGTGGCAAAATGTCCAGCCAGTGATTGATGGGTTTTTGGAACTCGTTCAGACCTTTTACTTTGCTGGGATGGAGAAGGTTCTTACCCTAGAATCCAGCTTTCCCTGTGCTCCAAGGCTCCTGCTGGCTTCCCACTGACTTTCTGCTCTTAAATTTATAAAGAAAAGAGAGAGGGGAAAAGCAGCAAAAAGTAGAGCAGACCCGAAGTATTTAAGTTGATTCTGTGTTGAGGATGAAATTTAAAATTTCAGAACAGACAGGTCTGTACTTCCTGCTTCCTTTTTTTCCCTTGTCTTGTTGCCCTGCCTGGGCTCCTGTGTTTGCTGAGATTTTCATCTAGAGTCAAAATCCAGCTGATCAGGTGAGTTAAATATGAGCAGTCAGAGTTAGAGGACAGTTCCTTCTGTGAAGTTTTCAGTGAAAAAAAAAACTTCCCAAGTTCAGGATTTTTGAGGGCCCTGGTAAGCGTTACATGCTAAGCCTGAACTGGGGCCTCATTCCAGGAAAAGGAGATGTGAGCATCCCTGAGGGAGCTTGGGACAGGTGTGTCCCAAAAGGAGCAGATTTTCAACAGCGTAGCGAAAATGATGTCAAAACCCCTCCTGATCTCTATGCAGAAAGGGGTTTGGAAAACTGACTTAGAAGGCAGGCCTGGTGCATCCTTAATGCTGGAGCAGCTTTCAAGCAGCTCTGTAATTTGGAATGTGAGTGACGTCAGTTCTTCTGGCCATCTGGTTAGAAAATCTAGTTGTAACTGAAAATATCCAGCCCTTTTTTCTCCATTGCTAGGTGGTGACTACACACTTATGTAATTTAACAGCTCAAATTCTTTTCCATTCTGGTGATCTCTTCACGAAGCCGTAACGGGGAGGATGCTGCGGGAAGGGGATCAGTGATTCCTCAGCTGAAGGGTCACTGCTCCAGGGGGAAGCACAGGGCTGGGGGTTAGAAAACAGCATCCTGCTTGTTCTGGGGCTGTTTGCTGGGTGACCTTGGACAAGAACGTTCTCTTTTTTCCCTACCTCAGTTTCCCCCACTTATTAAATAGTGCTAATGACACTTCCTATCTCCCAGGCATTGTTAGGATCCAGTGAGTCATGCTAGGGAACACTCAGCAAGGCACAAGGTATTGTTATAATTACTGCCTGTGCTCTTCTGCTCAGTCCCTGCCTTTTCCCCCCCTTTTTTCCTGCTCTGCAAATCCAAACATCCCATTTTAATGCTGTTCTTTAAATACCTGTCGAGCTGCACTGCTCCTTCTGCACAGGTTGTAACTGGATTATAAAATTGTATTGATGGAAAATATGCATGGAAATGCACCCTGTGATAGTGCCTGAAAAATAAGGGGAGCAGATCTGTCAGCCATTTCCTAAAGCCTTTTTAATGGCAAAACTTATGAGAGCCCAAGAACAGGTTGTCAACCTAGAAACTGCATTGCCATATAAACTTAGTGTTCAGATAAAACATTTCTTTTTTTTTTATTATTTACTCATTCCTAGTAAATAACATTTCCAAGCAGAATAACGACAACGCCCTGTGATTCATTTTTGTTTAGCACTTCCTCTAATTCTTGGTGAAAAAGTTAAATCTTTTTGTGTTATTGATGCTTAATGCCAGCAGAGTCCTGGATCAAGCTTCCCTTTAGTGTCCTCCCCTTCACCAGTGACCATGAAAGAAGAGCTGATATCACTGGGGACAGGAATGAGAGAGAATTTGCCAGGGATGAGCTGAAGTTTTAGGATCTAAGGGAAAAAAAGAAAGACTTTCTGCATATTCTTTATAGCTGCTCAGGTCATGCATATTAAACTTGGAAGTTTAATTTTAAACGGGAGGAACGACTCCGGTTTATTATTCCAAAGGTGTGCATGAAGGGGAAATACAAATGATAAATAAAATAGAAACCAACTTGCTTGGTGGAGGTAAGAACTGATGACAGTGTTCTGCCCCCTCCCCTTTTTTTAAAGCAAACACATTACTGCAGGTAAAATGGGGTTTGGATTTGCCTTACAGCAGCTACTTTGGTAAAAGACTTTTAGCTCCTGTAAATACATAAATAGTGGTGAAGGGGAAGCTGAATCACTGAATGCAGAGCTGCCCTGGCCTTACAGGAATATATGTCTGGGCTGTATATTTGCTCCCTGACATATTTGCTTATGTGCCACCACTCCTGTGCTCTTAGGAAATAAATTAAGAAATAAATCAGTTGTCAGTGAATAAATAACAGCAAAAAAACCCCTTCCAGCCTTAAGGAAGGTTGTGATAGGCAGGAAATGCTCTCATTTGTATAATATCAGAACCAGTCACTATACAATAATTTATTTTTTTTTCCCTGAAAGCTTTTCCACCTGTCATGCATAGCTGAAAACTTTAAATGACCGTTCAGCTGGCTCCAGCACCCGCTCCGGGAAACAGTAAATCTTTGTGTTGCATCTCCTGTTACAATGCACCATTTTGGTACATTAATACTGACTCGGAGCTCTAGAGCTTACATTTATTTTCCTAAAGCACTAGAAAGAATGATTTCATATGAGGGGAAAAAAAAAAAAAAAGGAGTGGGAATTACTCAGTCGTTAGGTTTAATTGTTCTGAATCCTTCCAGTGTTTCATGAGAAAATGTACTGAGGAGATGTGCAGTATAGTGGGAAATGTGATGGAAAGGTATAATTTGACCACCTACCAGTAGCAGCTGAAAAGCAATTCCAAGGGCTGCATGTCTATCAGGATTAATCACCGGCTCATTATTGAAAATCCCTTCGTGCTCACTCCTGAATCCTGCTTCAGGACGGGCTCCAGCTCAGCTCTTCCCCTCCCTGGAGGGAGGCTGGAGTTCCAGCCCGGCTCTGTGCTGGGGTTGCACAAGAGCACCTTTTGTTTGGTGCATTTTTGGAGCTTTCTGCTGTGGAAATCGCCGTGGTGGCAGGGCTGCAAGGGCCGGGCACCCCCAGAACAGCATCATCCCTAGACAGTTTATGGCCCCCCTGTCTGGTCATTTACCTCCAGCTGAACTCTGCCGGTGGACGTGGCCAAGTATTTCATTTGGACAAGAAAAAAAAGAGCATTATTGAAAGGGACTGACCTTTCCATCACCCTGTTCTGTCGTCATGGTGCTTTTATAGCATTTCTCTCGACCAACCCCTTCCCTTTTCTCAACCACAATAATTCCCCTCCTCCTCTCCCGTCCATCCTCCCTGGAGACCTGGTGGTTTCTCTGTGTTTCCACAGACACCTGCACTGCTGCCCTCATCCCTGGAAGTCCTGGGGGCTGAAATGATCAGCTTTGGTCCATCAGCAGAGCTGGGAGATGCTGGGTTTCCCCCTGTGCTGCCTTAGGAGAGAGCCCAGGCCACAGGAGCATTGGGAATGGATTTCCTCCTCTGCTCTGGGAAGAGCAGCTGAGGGATTTCGTGGCATTTGTGCTCCTGGAGCATTTGTTCCACAGGGAGACTGGCTGTTCCTTTGTGGGGCGGGGAGTTCAGCGCTTTTCCTCTGCCCTGAAATCCGTTTGGAAGTGGGAAATAATCCCGTGGAGCCCAGCAGTTGTGAGAGCTGAGTGGTGGCTGTGCTGAGCCCCAGGGCTGTGGCACGGAGGGGATAATTCAGGGAGAGAGATCTGTGCTGGGCACGTGGGTGAGCGATGGAGAGAGAACCTGTGGCCATGGGAGAGGTGTGTCATCCTCAGGGAAAAGTCCAGCCTGAAAATGGGATAGCTGATTTTCCCTGAGCACGTAGGAAACGCCGACATTCGTGTTGGTGCAGTGGTAACAGTGAAAATAGCAATTTATTATATGCCATTTTTATTTTCTCTACAGAAATTCTTGGCTGATCTAGAATTTTTTAAAATTACGGATTTACAAAATATTGGGAAGGTGGGGTGTTTCCATTAATTTGTGTTGATAAACACTGCTCAAAGCCATTTTCAGGAGAAACTGAGATGCTTTTGGGGGTGATAATTTACACTGAAGGGTTTTGGTTGCCACTGGATTCCTGGGATTATTTGATATTCTGCGTGGAAAAATTTTACTTGTCCTGCTTCAGTGTATTTTGCACGATTTTGGGGCCTTTTGTTCTGACTGTTGAGGTCACCTGGACTGTACCTACAGGAACCTGGGCATAATTCCAGGTGATCCCTTCTATTGCTGCTGTCATTATTGGACACTCAGTGTTTACTGAGGGCATAACTTTTGGAGACATGACTTGTCTTCTGGATACAACTCCCTTGCACTGATTTTTGAATCTCCCCTGATTTTAGGGTGGAATCCAACCTTTACATTTCCCACAAGATTCTCAAGTAAAGGGCAGCCTCAGAGAGGTGCATGTTTAAATACTGATCACATATTCCTGCTTCAAAACATGGCCGAAAACCTGTGGTGAAGTAAAATTTCAATGAAAGCATCCCACTTGTGCATTCCTTAGTGAAAGATTCATCTCTGTGTGCTTGGACAGGTAAAAACCTGGGTTTTCCTCCAATTTCTGGTGGACATTTTAATTCAGTAATATACAGCTGACAGTGGACTTGGGCTGGAATAAACTGACAGCTCTGTACGGGGCCTCTTTGGCCATTGGAGACATTTTTATTGAAAACCAAGTGTGAAAACCAAGTCAGACAGCTATGGCCTCACCTGGGTTGTGTTCCTGCTATTTCTGCTCTGCACCTCTGCGAATATTAATATTTGTGGTGATCACTCTGCCTGAGCATGAGGCTTGAGGAGGAGCCAGGAGAAGACAGAGTGCTGCTGGTGGCGTATTGATGGAGCACGGGCTGTGAGCCAGGATCCCCTGGCCTCTCCCAGATCCGGGGGGATGGAGCAGGGGGGCCCTGGCACAGCGTGGGAAGAGCCAGACAGGAACATTGATCGTCCCTTTAATGTGATCTGACATCAGGGGAAGTGGGAGCAGAGGACACGGAGGGAAAACTGCAACCTCACCGCTCCGTTAGGAGGCTCTGTGGGATGGGTTGGTGGCCTTGCTCTCCTGGAGATGAGTTTGTGGGATCCTTTCTAGGGAAAAACAGAGTGTGTGTAGTTCAGTTGCTCAATGTCCCATTAGGACTGTGTGAACATTAGTCAGAGCCTTGATGATTCCTGCAGAATTGTAACCTCCTCTTAATAATGCTGTCAATAAACCCATCAGAAAGGGTAAAATCACAGCAAAATGATTCAGGCGTGTGGTTGGAGTGGTAAAAACCTTCCAAACAGTGTAACCTGAGCATGATGGCTCAGCCACCTTTACACAAGGATAACTTGCTTTATTTGTAAGCTGCTTTTTGGGGGCAGTTTCAGGCATTTGCAAGTAAAACATCTTTGCCCACAGGAAGGAGTTGCTTTTCAGTCCCTCATTCCAGCCTTGGGGCTTTCTGTATATGGGGACAAATAAATGTGCCTTGGTTTCCTTGTGGGTCTGGGCCAGATCAGTTTTGCTCTACTGAAAAAGGTAATCATTAAAAGAGAGCCATTCATTAAAATAATTCTTCAGACTTGTTGTTTTGTGTGGAGGAGAAAACACCACAAAAATAAATCTGACTTATGCATGAGGCATAAAAGTGTTGTCTAAGATGTTAACAAATCTCAGTCAGCTGACATGAAGGAGCTGGGAGAAAAGATGCCTAAATATTGCCCCTTTGGAGAGGGACCAGTCTTGTACAGGGGTTTTGAACGGGTTTTTGAGGATATTTAGACATTTATTTCTCTCTGCAGAGTCTTGTCCATGAACCTGGATAAACCCAGGACTAAGTTACTGGTTGGCTCCAGTGTAGGTGTCTAAGTCAGTGCTAACTGATGGATTATCTGCAGGTTTTTAAGCATCTCCCTCAGGGTGAATTGCAGTCCCAAAGTGCCTTTTTGTTGCCTGCAAGAGAATCTGGACAACAACCTCAAACACAGGCAACCCCAGGTAAACATCTGTAAGCAGATGATACCTGTGTGAACCCAATTTTAAATAACCATACTCCACATATCGGTGCTTGGGTTTGAACTTGGCACATGGACTCAGTGTTGGAGAACATAATGAACAGGAATTCACAGGGACGTGTGAGATGTGACAGGAAAAGGAGCAAAAAAAGAACAACTCCTGTGGAGTGTCCAGTTTTGCATAACTTTATCGTAGACTGACTTAAATCTTCTTTTCTATTGAACTCCATGTTTTTATTCAGAAAGATGAACTGAGCCCTTTTGAGTTGTTGGGAGTTTCCACAACTACGTCCTGCAGCAGTTTCCTGCAGCTGTTGGCAAGTTGCAGTCAAAGGTTTGAAAACTGAATGTTCAACGTGTACGAGACAAAACTCATGAGCTGCATCTTGAATTGTTTCCCAGCTGGAATTAATGGTGTTTAACCCTATTAAAGAATTAGGGAAAGGAGGTTCTTTGGGGTTTGTTTGCTATGAAAACATCAGTCTTGTTTCTGTAGTGCCTTCTGCTGGGAAATACCAAACTCCTTCAGAAATGGTGATGCTGTTTACATTTTTTAATGTTTACGTTTGATTTACCTAAAGCCATTCAAATAACGTCAGTGGCAGAGCCAGGAATAAAATGCAGTGCTGCTGACCTTCAGGCATGTGTAACTCCCAGTCCTGCCCTAAAGCTGAGGGACAGATCGTTCTCCAAATGTCACAGCGGGGAGAAGGGGGGTGTGCTCTTGTTTTATTTTGATATTTTTTTTGGGAAAACAAGGAAGAATTATTGGAAATATCCATGAGAAGGGTGCGTGTCCTTCACGTGGGCTACAGTGAGATGAAAGTAGGTAGAACCAGTGAGTTTTGTACACACCCCGAGCCTGTGACCCTGGATTTAAAACGCATGTGCCTGCTTTAGTTCAGCAGATCTTAAAATCGGGCTGTTGGCATTTATTTGTTCAATGTCCTCACTCCCAGCAGTGCTTGAGGACAGCTTCATCTCCCCTTCTTTTGGGTTTAGACTGATAAGCAAACTAAAGAGATTGGCTCCAAAAAGAGTGAAGTTGAGGTTTGGGGGTTTTGGTGGGAATTTTGTCCAGCTTTAATTCTATTTAAAAAGGGGAAGAAAGCACAAACTAATGTGGCTGCTTTCCCACCCATCTGAAGCTGCCTCGACTTGCATTCCACGTGGGTCCTGCTGGCTCTACAATGTCTGCTGCTGACAGCACATGATTTTAGTATCTAATTCTATTAGTCATGACCCAAATCAGCTTTAAAATGGTTAAACACATAGAAGAGGAGTAGGAGTGGAGTGTCAAGAATAGCTTGGAAGAAGATGTTATCCCACATACCAAGGAGCTGGTATCTCAAAGGTGTCACAGTGATGGAAGTGAGGAGAGGGCTGAGCTGCCAAGTCGGCGTAACAAATAAATATTGACTGCCAGTGGAACGTGCACTTCTCCATTAATTCAGAATATCCCGTGGCACTCGTGGGCCAGAGCTTCCACAGAGTTCAGGAGAAGCTGTTCTTGTGCTGCCCCTTTGGGAGCCATTGCCACTCAACCTGGCAGGGAACAGGAGCAGGAGCCAGAACCCAGCAGCCTTCATCCTCAGCTGCCGAGTGAGTCACTTGGCCTGTTTTTGTTGTGCAGGAGGGAGCTGGGATGGGGCTCCTGGATCTGATGGCACAGCTCGTTGGCTCTTCACACGGGTCATGATGTAAAATTAGGCCTCATTTCTGAGACTAATTGTCACTAAAAAGGCATTTTTGGCCTTAATGTTTGGGTTGCTCTGGTTTACTCTGTGTAGAGCTGTGGAAATGCTGCTCCATTTACATTTTTTATATTCCTGTTTCTCACCACTCCCAACATGCTATCGTGCTGTCTTTGGGTGGATGAAAGGAACCACAGACCTACAAAGCAGCAAGTGGAAAAGTGTAGGAAAGAATGTCAGGAGCACTGACAGGGTCTGAGGGAGCTGTGCTGGGAGTTTACCGTGGATGTGTTGGAGTGAAGGGAGTGTCAGCAGACCCACCTTCCAGGGTGTCTCGGTGGTGTTAATGCATTCACATTAACTGCAGCCCTTAATTCATTTGCATTTCTTCATTTCCTGGTACTTGCCAGGAGCTTCGCACCCTATCGAGAGGAAAGGTGACCCAGAAGGAGCAAAAATCCAGGATTTTTTTAAAGCATACGTTTGCCAGGGATAGATATTGCTTCTCCTTGGATTTTAAAGGGGGAGAGCTCGGTTGGAGCTGAGTGTTGGAGCTCTCCCTTTAAGGCTTGTGGTTATAGCCCATGTTTTAATCGCTACGTTGATCTGATTAAATCCTCAGCCATAGAGAAATCAGCTTAGAGAAACATGTCTCCTGTTGAACCTGAGAGCAGCAGCAGTTCAGAAAACCAAGCCAAGCCAAATACCATTAGAAAAAAAATGGAAGCTTTAGGTCTCACCAAGAGTCTGTGGCTGGTGAATCGCTGACACTGCTTTCCAGCTCCAGCCTGCTCCTGGGGATATCCAAACTCCTCTGTGCCTCCATCTCCTGTGCAAACACACCAAACCTGTCCCAGAAGTGAAACCTGGCTTTGGTTGGGTTTTTATTCCTGTGCCTTCTGCCTCTTTGCAGTGTCGGGATCAGGTGTGTGTAGGATGGAGGACAGGGAGGGAGTTACTGTGCTTTGCCTGGGAGTTGGGGATTAAAACTCAAATGAGTTTTAATCTTCTTTCAATCTGTCTGTCACCTTATTACACTCAATCTCCTTTCAAGATGTTACTCAAATCCATATGTGGGTCTCTTTACCAAGATTATGACACAAGAAGTATCCCATTAAACAATTCCGGTGGCATCCTTAGCCTGTGGATCAATATTAAAGTTGTATGGAGAAAAAAAGGAGGAAAACACCACTTAAAACAAGAAATGTGTTTTCCCTGCTTTCAAATTTACCCTAATATTACTCACAGTGCAGCTTTCAGCAGGCTCTGTGTTCATCCCTACTGGTACAGGCAAGGAATGTCTGCCACTGATTGCTGATCTTAAATTAAACTTTTTATGTTTCACCTGATCTTTTGAGCCAGCAGGACTACAACAGTTTCATCCTGGAGAGAAAATGAAGGCCTGTTTCTCTCCAAACTCACCTGAAGCAGAAGTCAGGATACGGGAGTCTTGGTTAGAAAACTTCTGCAAGAAAGCTCAGTCTCTTCTGTCTGTGCCTTCATCTGAAATTCCGAGGAAGCAGTGCAGTCCTTGTTTACACTCTCACTTCAGCTCTGCTAAGCCTGACCAGTTAGACTCCACCATTGTGTAAGAGTTGCCATTTTAAATCTGTTCTGCAGTGGAGTGGGGTTTGCAGCGTTCCTGGGGCACAGCGTGGCTGGATCAGGGTTCAGTGCAGGGCTGCAGAGGGAGGCAGGACAAGAATCATGGTTTCTTTACCGTCGTGGCCAAAATCTTGGCAAACCAGTTTTTGTTCACTAAACTTTGTGAACTGTTAACAGACCCTGTTTTAGCCCTCTGGGGGCTACAAGCTCTCTCGTACTCTGTCAAACAGCAGTGTCTCCACTCCCCTCTGGGGCAGCATTCCTGGCTCAGGAAAAGCTGGGATTCTGACAGGTTTGTCCCAGTGTCCTGCAGCGTGGCGTTAGCTTTGTCCTGGGAGAGAAACTCAGCTGAGGAGAGGGATCAGAGAGAATAAATTGCATGGGATGGAGTCTGTTTTGAGCTTTTTTCTACCCCTTGCTGAAGCCTAAAGCCTCCCCCTGCCTCCCTGGTCAGCTGAAGGTATTGCAGAGGTGCTCAGAGCCAGGCACACAAATGGGGGGGATGGAGGTGTCACTTTTCCTTTTAAAACCGTGGAGCTGCAGGGGAGAAAAGGCCTGTCCAGACCCAGCCCCTGAGCTGCCCCGAGCACAGCCAGCTATTCTGGGAAGGCAGCAGCTAACAAAAGCCATGAGAAAGGCAAGAAGACAGAGGGCCCCAACCTATTGTTTCCCCCGTTCATTCCAAATAATCGTGACTCCCGTGCCCTCCTGGCTCGTTCCCTGCAGTGAGGATTTGGGGACAGCTGCTGCCCCGAGCAGCTGAGCCCAGCATTGTCCGCCTGCATTCCCGCAGCTCCTTCCTCCCACTGCAGCACAGCAGCAGTGGCAGTGATCACCTTCTCTCCCACAAAATTCATCTGTACTCCTTAACGAAGCTTTGGGATTCCGTTTGGTGTTTCGAATGCTTATTCCCTCCCTTCTCCTGGGGTTTGCTGCTTTATCCCCGTTCCCTGCTCCATTTGCAGTTGTTGCTGTACAGCTCAGCCTGTTTCTTAGGGAAGTTGGCTGAACTTGGCCTTGTTGAGAGCAGGGTTGTGATTTTGTCAGAGAGAGTTCAGCAGAGGTGGGGAATTTGCAGCCTGATTCAGTTCTTTTCCCTCCTAAATGGAAGTTTTCTTGCCCTGATTGGAGGAACCTGCCCGAATTTCTTGGACAATAATTCTCAAGCCATGTGTATGGAACAGCTTTGATGATTGCAAAGGATTTTTGCCTTAATGTGTTTGATGCCTTTGAAGCTTTTGGCTGTTGCACCACTTGAATTAGGATTATATCTACCTAAAGGTGATAGTTTTTGTTTCCTTTGGTGGCTGGCAAAATTCTCCTTGAGGTGAGCTTTGATTTTCTCAGCCTCAGTTGTGTTTAGGTGAAAGAAATGTCAGCTTCCCTCTGCTTCAGGCTAAATGTTCACCACAGACACTGTGTTTATACCAGCAGGTTGTTGTGTTTTTACTTGGGGAGCCAAAAATCGACCCTGGCTGGAGTCATCCCTCCATCAAACCCATCTTGTCCCCTTCTCCTTGGGTTCATCACCTTCCCCAGCCTTCTCCTGCCATGCATGGAGAGAGGAGGGATTTTCAGCCAGCGAGTGACTCCTTGTCCCACTGGGAAAGGGACCAGTGGGATCCTTCCCTGCTCTCTCCAGTGCAGGCCTTGGGCTCCATCTGGCACAGGTGTATTCTGTTAAACCTCCAAGTTAACCTTTTTGGGGTTTATTAATGCTCATTCTCAGAAAAACGGGACAGAGAGATCTGTAATGCGAGGTGGGTAAAGATTTGGGGGCTGGGATTGTTGGCATAGTGCCATGGTAAAGCAGGCAATAAATGAAATACAAAGCTTTAGCTGGAACATCTCACTCCTGATGTAACAGTAACACCTGATCCCTGACTTTGTCCAGTCTCTCCTTTTCTGTCGGGTTGCACAAGTGAACGAGGGGATCAGTCTAATTTCAGATTTTTCTTTCATGCTTGACTTGTGCACTTTTTTCCTTTGGTGTTTCAGTACAACGAGAGACGTCAGTGAATGGTGAATTGCACATACGTGAAATCCTTCCAGCAGTTTATTCTCAGAGTTTTGTGCCTCTTTAGACATCCTTTAAAGCAAGTAAAGCTGTGGCAGTGTAAGAATGGTTAAATTATCCTTATGGGGAGCTCCAGAGATCAAAGCAAACCTTGGGATTACCCATCTCCCAGGACTGCATTGTTGTGGATTCTTCACTGGGATGTGACCGATTGTGCTGGCGTGATGAGTGACACTGGTGTGGATGCTTTGCTCGGGTTTCCACTGCTCCTTTTGGGAAGATGTCAGGCCATTTTTCCACACAGACATCTTCCTGGTGCTCATCCCTGTCTCTCTGTAACAAGTGCAGGCTCCTGACTGAGCTCTCTGGTGTGGAATTCATGGTGCACCCACAGGCTGAGTGGCCCTGGAGTACCCAATGTCCTGCAGAGCAGCAGCACAGGACCTTGTGCCACATCTGCCCTCTGGAAAATGACTGGGAGTTCTCTTCTTCCTCCCAGGAGCAAGGGAGTTTGTGTCTGAATGTAGATATCTGGCATTTCTGCTGCCACCCCACAGATCTGAGCTCTTCATCCATGCTGCCACAATTTCCTACAGACTCAGCCTATGGTTATTAAGTCCCTTCTGTGCATGAGCCACCCTCACTTCAGCTCCTGGCATTAGAGAGAGATTCCCTGTCGCTGCTCTAGGTGGATACACACCACCTCCTTCCCTGATTTGTTATTTATTTATCATTCCTCGTGTGCTGGGTGTGTGAGAACAGCGTTGAAATGCAGAGCCTGTGAACCCTCAGTGTCCCCGAGCGGTGACGTTCCTGCAGCTCCCACTGAGGTGACAGCGTCTGCTCTCGAGTCAGGGTCTGAGTCAGGCTTTTCCTTGACCCAAGACTTTTAGGTCAGGCTTTTACTGCCAATTTATGTCACTGCTATGGCCAAAACACATCATGGTTCTACTCTGCCCAGGATATGGAGCACCACAAACCTCTGCTTTCTGTAAGGTCTGGCTTCGTTTGGGCTCAGCTGCTCACGATGGTTTTAAACCTCCAGTACTTCTCAAAGCCTTGTGTGTGTGTCAGTCACTGCATTAGAGGCTGCCTTAGGAAAGTTCAGCCCAGGTGGGTTTGGAGCTTCCAGGTATCAGACAAGAGAAGAAAATGAAATATGAGACCTGGCAGCCTGGAATTCAGCTCTGTGTTGGTCCCTGTGCTGGGTTTGGTGTGGTGTCAGTGTTGTGACAGCACAACCCCACGAGCAGAAAGACAGAAAGAGAGGCAGCCTCAGACTGGTACCTTGGAAATCTTGCTTGCTTTGCAGTTGGGAAGTTGGTTGTGTTGACAATAATAAGAAAAAAATCCACCCCGTGGTTTAAGCAAAGCAAAGTGGGGGAAGGGACGTTGGCATTTAGGGCTCCAAACTTTCCCTCAACCCCTTGCTTTGTGTTTCTGATCTCAGGCTGCAGCCCAGACTCCGTGGTAATTAAACCCAAAGCTTGAAGGTTCCGTGGAGTTCTCACTGCCTACCAGGTCAAACTGAATCTGGTTTCTATCATGGAATATTTCAGTTCAGTTACCCCTTGAGGAAGTCTGGGAACAGACAGGCCATTCATATTGAACAGATGACCCAGGCTTAAAAAAACCCCTTTTTGTCTGTTAAGCTTATGGCTAAGATATTATGAAAACGGCTTAATAATGTGCCCTAACGTTTATACCACACTATTTTCTTACTTTAATTTTCCAGGCAATTAAAAATAATTGAAAGTTACTGCCAAACCCCCTGAAGATATACTTTTTCTTTCAAAGAAGCTTATTTTCATACTTGTGAGGTCACCAGATATTTATTTGACCATCTTTATGGGGGTCAGGCCCGTTCCACACACAGGATGGGGATGTGGAATAGAACTTGCATTGTGGCAGCAGAGTGAGAAGTGAGAGCCAAGCCCAGCACATGTCGTGAGGGGCCGTGTTTATGGCTGGGGCACCACAAACAGGGCTTGTGCATTGCCCAGCCCAGGCCTCAGCTCTGCAGTTCAGCACTAAAAATCTGTGTTTAAGGCCTGTTAATCGTGAATGGAGGCAGATTTGGAGCGCTTGGTGAGGATGAGTTGGGGGGGTTCTCAGTGGAAGGGTCTGGTTTGGGGTGGCAGTGGAGCCTTTTTGGGGGCTCGGGGCATTCTGAGCCCCCCCATTGTCACTGTGGCCACGAGAGGGGATGCAGCAGGGAGGGAGAGCAGCAGTTTTCTTGGTGGAAGTGGAGTGTGCACAGCCAAACCTCCCTGGTCTGCTCTCCTATTAATAGAGTTGTAGCAGACACAACCCATGTGGCTGCACAGTCACGCTGCTCTCAGTATTGCTCAGCCACTTCTCCCCTAAAGGCTTAAAATCTATCATGTTATACAAGAACTGAAAGCCTTCTTGGAGTGTCCCAGATTTCCCCCTCCTGTCCGTCCTATTCCCCTTCCATTTTTCCCTTCAAATTATCTTTTGCTGCCTCATTTGATGTTGCACAAAGTAGGTTTTTTGAAATGTTGTGGCTTTCTCTCCATATTCACATACACGGGGCATTTCCTCTTAGATCTCTTACCTGCAGTCAAAAGGTGAATTTATGTCGGGAAAAAGGAGAGAAATGGGTGGGCTTTTTGTCCAAATTCTGTCTGTTGGATGAGACAATTTGCTAAAGGCTTCTTCTTCAGTGACAGTGTTCACATTGAATGTCTCAATGATATTTTCACAGAATATCCTGAGCGGGGAGGGACCCACAAAGATCATCCAGGTCCCACTGCTGGCCCTGCACAGGGCACCCCAACAATCCCACCACGTGGTTTCGCTCAGTTATTTTAATTTTTTGGTAACTGTTGAAAGTGTTCCTCTTCTCTCAAGGTGACCAGACCTTCTGAAGGACAAAAATCCTTTTCTGAGCGCACCACTCCAGCATGGTGGATGTTGTGGCTAAAATTAATTCTGTTTAGACAAATGGCTCGCTGGAACGTGGAAAGTTCCTCCAGAGCAAACCCTTCCTGACACAGCAAAGCTGCTTTGCTGCTTGGCTTCGGGAGGAAGAGCAAACTCAAGGGCCCTCTCCTCTCCTTCATCCCCTCCTCCTCCTCCTTCCTCCCCTCTTAAACCACCCCTAATTCCCCCTTAACTCGATGTCTGGTGGAAAGAGCACGTGATGCTTATTTCTAAAGGCAGCAAAATAAGCTTTGGAAGTCTAAGACTGTAATTGGTTGTCTGCCTTTATCCCGGGAGCTCTGGGGACGGTTCAGAAGTAATAACTGTTACTTAAAGTAGATGAGCTTCTTGTGGCTTTCTTAGAACTGCAGAGCCCCGTGGTTCTCGGGTGCTTAGGGAAGCATCTGCCTGTCTGCAGCTTTCAAAACATTTTGTAAGCAAAGAATTTCGGTTTTTCCTCTGTTCTGTGTATGGAGGAGTTGCTCCTCAGTGTGTTCTTGCAGCGCTCGACTGAAAACCGAGTTCCTTTGAAGGATATTAAATTTGCTCAGTGACTTAAAGCCATTGGCACCTAAAATATCTGTAACTGTATGGTTACTCCTCCTTCATTCATCTTCTGATAGCAAGACTCAAGGTGTGAGTTTTTAGATATCTGAGGCCTTGCTCTGGTTTTTTTTCACTGGGACTGGGGGTTTTCCATGGCACTGCCTTGTAACCTTAATAGGATTTGTAGCTATTAATCCATGGCCAATGTATTGACTTTCACTGATATTTATGTAAAGCAGTCTTGGGTTTAAAAACTGCGTTGGGCACCGGGTGGAGCAGAAAATTCAGGCTCTGTGGTGATGTTACAGTGACTTTGTGAAG
Organism: Melanocharis versteri; assembly: GCA_013397845.1. Classification (NCBI taxonomy): domain Eukaryota; kingdom Metazoa; phylum Chordata; class Aves; order Passeriformes; family Melanocharitidae; genus Melanocharis; species Melanocharis versteri. The sequence goes on along the minus strand of VZTG01005919.1, from coordinate 364,738 downwards.
GTGTTGGAGGTAATTGCAGTTGTTTCCCTACATCTCACTGTACTTGGGCTCCAGAGCAGAGCCTGGCTCCAGGTCCTGTCACTCCACACACACTGCATCCCCCAGAATACCCTGAAGCTTTTCCTGTGGCCACCTCAAGTAAATGAAATTCAGTGAAAAATAAATGTAGGGCAGCGCTGCCTTTCTGCAGCCTGAGGATCCCAGTTGTTTCGTGCAGTTTTTATTCTGTATGACCAAAAAAACGACCCAGCAGCCAGGCAGATGTGCTGCTGAAATGCATTTTCCTGGAGTGGGAGGGCGAGGGTGCAGAGCAGGAGCCCTGTAAATACCCCAGGTGAGTGTGAGTGTGGGTGTGAGTGTGAGTGTGAGTGAGGCACAGTGCACACCTGGGGGCTGTGCTTGCTGTGCTCCACTGGCTCTCCAGCCCCTGAGGTGATTCCTGGGGATGTCCTCAGGCTCCTGGCCTGGCTCAGGCTGACAAGAGGCTCTGTGCCTTGCCCTCACCAGCAGTGTCACACTCACACACGTGTGCCAGGCCAGGCCAGCCTGGCAGAAACACCAGATTACGTGCTGGGACAAGGGCTGACAGTGAATTCTTCAGCTGGACTGGGAGAATTGTTGAATCAAGGCTGGTTACTGACTTGGCTCTTTTCTGTGCTGTTTGCTTTTCCTCCCAGAATTAAAAAGGTTGGGTGCTGGTGGCTCTGCAGTTGAGTGAGGGGCAGATTCTGTGCCCCAGGGAGCTCTGCAGGCACCAGAGGAGCTGGGGGAGACCCAAATCAGGGCTCTCTGGAGCTTGGCAGCTCCAGGCCCTGGTACTGCAGAGGAGTTTGACAGAAGAGCATCAAAAGCCCATCAGTTTTATCAGTTGTAGGAGCTCCCTCTCTCCTTTCTTGGCTTCCTAAATTGTGCTGGAATTAGTGGAAGTCACAAGGGGAATACTTGTCCTTTTATACAACACTGGAGACTAAGCTGAGGTTCTTGGCTGGCGGAGTGGACGAGTCTCCAGAACCCAGGAGCAGATGCCTGGGAGAGTTTGGAGCTGGGACTTGGGTGCAGTTACAGCAAGGGAGCCTGGCTGCATTGCAGAGAAAAATCTCGTTCACAAACAGCTTTTTAATTACCAGAGCTGTGACCCCACAAACTGGGCAGAGCAAGTCTGAACACAGAGGGAATTTTGCTTTTCCTTGATGAGCCTGATGGCATCGCTTCCCTCCCCTTGGTTCCTTCCCTGTGCCAGAAGTGCTCCCTGTTTTCCTGGGACGCCCATCCTGAGTGTGCAGCACAGATCCCTGTCCACGTTCCCCTGCTCCTGTCAGGGCATCCCGGAGTTCCAGGAGCTGCTGCCAGTGCAGACAGCCAGAGGAAAAGGGGCCGTTCTGTGTCCTCAGCCCCTCGGACCTGGTTTGTGCTGGGCTCCAGCACTGGCTCTGCTCAGCCAGGGGGAAGGGGGAGTTGAGCTGTTTTGTTTTGGTTTAAACCACAGGGCAGGGAATTCTTTTCGAGCTGTAACTTTTAGTTTCCACTGGAAGGGCAAAACAGACTCTTCGCCAGTGGAAAAGAGGCTTCCAGTTGCATCAGCCAAGAGGCAAAAGGCAAGCACATGGTGTAACAAATGATCAGCTCTCTGCAGGGGCTTCTTTACCAGAAAAATCAAAAGAATCTGGGGTGCTTCATTCGAGGGGTTTGACACTGAGGGTGAGGTAGCCACATTCACACGTGGCTTTTCCTTTTTTTCTGGCTTATTTCAGTGTTCCCCTCTGGGCAGAGGTATCACCCCACCATGGGTTTGTGCTCTGCCCATGGCAGAGGGATTTCTGCAGGAATCAGGATCGCTCTGAATGGGAAATACTGATTTTGTGAGCAGCTACTGAAGGTTCATAGAATTTTGAGACCAAGAGAATGGCTATTAAGAAGTCATTATTTGTAGAAGATTTGAAGAGCTGTATGGATTTATAGATCCATGTCTATATCAAAGAGTAATTTTATGTGACGGATGTAGCAGGAGAACAGTGAATTAAAAGAATAATGGTAGAGATCAGGGATTAAACAGCCAGGTGAGCTGAGCTGAGCATTTTTTATCAATGCAGGTTTCCAGGTAGAATCTTCATCGTGTCCAAGCTTCCTGGAACTTGGGAAAAAGTTCACAAGTTGCAGTAAAGTCCCCAGTGGCCCAAAGAATCCCAGCAGCTCTACCAGTGTGTGAGAAATAGAAAAGATTTGCCTTTGCTCCCTGCATTTCAGACTGAAGTCTGTGGCTCTGGGCTGTGCCTGGGAGCTGCTTGCTGGGTTTGAGTAGCACAGCCTGCTAGAAATGCCTGGTGTTTGCTCCCAAGGATAAGTGCAATCAGCAGATGTCATCTGGCCTAATTTTTGTGCTAAAGGAATAAAAGGAAAGAACTGTTGAGACAGGAGAGAAAACGGGTTTTTTTCTTTCTTTTATGCTAGCCAAGAAGCTTTGAAAATGGATGATGACTTATGCCAGGGGCTGTGTAGAGCGTTCTAGAAAATAATGTAAATTTGCCTTTACGAAATGAATTCATCAAAGGGTACTTATAGGACTTTGCTTTAAACTGTGATGCTGTCTGAAGTAAAATAGCCCAGTCCCTTTTCACTTTTGCTGTTGTAAATTTTGGACATGTTTCCATAGAAATCAAAAGATTTTTGCACAGGTGTGAGAAAAACTCAGTTCCCAGTTTTTTTGGGTGAACTTCCCGTGCTGCCACATGACCAAACCATCTCCTCTTTACCTCCAGTTCTTCCAGACCAGCTGGGAAGGTGCGTTTGTGTTAAAAATCAGCCCTTTGCACTGCCAGCAGCCCCCTGTGAGGAGGAGACAAAGCCCCCAGGGCTGATCCGTGGGCAGGGAGAGCAGGGCAGCCCAGGAGGGATTTTTCCACAGCTCCTTCCCTGCCTGTGGTGGTGGAGATTCCCCCCAGGTCACCCCTGGGGGACACTCTGGCAGCCAGCATGTGCTGCGAAGGCAGGAATAGAAAGCAAATACTTCCCGTAATCACACGTCCCAAAATGACAGGGGAAAATGAGTCCCTGTGCTTCCACCAGAGCAGCAAAACACGGGGAGATGGAAAGTCTGGATTCCTGCCCAATGAAACCAAAATCGTAAAAAAAAAAAAAGAAAAATAAAGCAAATGCTACATACGCTCCCTGGAACTGACACTGCAGTGTGGTAGGTTTTTTCTCTTTTAAATATCTACAGTAGACAAGCAGTAAATCTTCTTACAGCTCCGTGGCACGGCTTTATTTTTAGCTTTTTTTATTATGGAGACAACCCTCCCCAGCTTTCAATCTGTACCTGAATATATTTATTCCTCTAATCCACGTGAAAGTGCAGTCCTTACAAAGACCTCTAATACCTTATTAATCACTTCTGGACCACGTCACAAAGAGGCTTTAGGAAGAAGTGTTCTGGCCATGGGCGACGTGCTCCTGGAGGCTTAAAGGATGTGGATGAAGGGCCCTTTTCCCACATGGAAGAAACCTCCACTGGGCATTTTAAAATACGATTTTTAATGGAAATCGGAAAGAAATCTGAAGGCTGTCAGAGCCCTCTCCCTTCTTGTGTAGTTCAGCCTGTTCTTAGAGAGACTCAGGCCTGTGATTCATGAAAGCAGCACGTGGAGAATTCCCAGTTCAGTCCCCAGGTGTGGGAATTGTGCTCTCAGAACCTCCAGAAGCAGATTCGAATCCTTGTCACTGGTCAAGGTGCATTCCTTGAAATGCCATTTTACACAGCTGGGCAACTTCATAATCCCTGTGCCAGCAGGAGCCTGAAAAACGTGTCCTGGCTGCTCCTGGAGGAGGAGTGGCCACTCAGGGCCAGGACTTCGCTGGGCTTAAAATAAAACTCTGCATCCTTGTGTTCCAAGTAAAAGCAGGAGATAAATGTCACGGCAGCCTTTCAAAATGGGTCAGTGGTGTTACCCATTTTCTGTCTGCTGCTCAGCTGGCTGTCACTGCTCTGTGGTCACACAGGCAACCAGGAAAGCCACCTAGAATAGACCCTGGAAGTTCTCTCTCTCGGTTCCACTTGCGTTTCTCAGCGTGGAGCAGGAGCAGGGCTCAGGCACCCAAAAACGTGGTTTTTGCAGATCTTTCCTGGCGTTCCGAGAAATGCAGGGATCGGGGGCACGGGGTGCTCGCTGGTGGCTCTGTGCTGCTCTGGTGTGGATTTTCCCCGTGGTGTCTGGGCCCCAGCAGAGCTCCCTGCCTTTCTCTGCCTTTCTCTGGGTTTGCATCAGCCCAGCGCTGGTGGCTGTTGCCCTGCTGAGAAAGCGGCTGAGGTTTTGCACCCCGACGGGGAATCCGATGGGACAGGAAGCTCCACCCGTTCTCGGGGTGTAGCTGAGCTCCCGGGTGAGAACGAGCAGCAGCCTGAGCAGAACCAGAGGACACTGGAGATTTACAGCCCAGTTTTCATTTGCTCTGCTTATCCCTGCTTTTCCAGCCACGGGTTTTCCAGTGGAATCGTTTCTGATTTCCACCTGCCTTGAGGATACAAAACGGAATTCTTCAGCCTTGCAGTATTCTGCCATTTAATTTTTCAAGAGGTTGGAGTACAGATTTCTCTGTGTTGGGATAGCTCAGTAGCTTTGGGGACATTAAATTTTTAATTTCTGAGGATGCCACACGATGTGCCAGGATTCCTGCAGGTCTGGGGCCCACATTTCCCATCCCTCTAAAGGAGAGGACAAGGCCAAGGGATGGATTCCCCCGAGAAAGCAGCACAGAAGTGCAGTCCCAGCTGGCCTGGGGAAGGTGCCCAGCTCAGATAAACTTGCACCACTGCCCTGTTTTACCAGAACTCTGTCTGCAACCAGGTTTTGGGCTTTATTGCCCAACTCAGACCCAGTTAGGGGAGATTTTATCAGCAGAGGGTAGATCAGGATTTGGAGCGTGGGCTGATTTTTGAAGGTACATTTCTAAGCTATGAATTCCACAGGTATGGAGGCCTCCTAAATATTTTCCACTTGATGTTTTCAATCTGAACAAAGCAAAATCAGCCCGGTTTTCAGTACCACGTGTCGTGGGTTTGGGGCAGAGCAGCAAAGGATGAGGAGGGGAGCAAAAGCCTTTTCTCAGTCCAGGTGTGTGGCTCTGGGACACAGCAAGGAAAAATAGTGAATTATTCAGGAAATGCATTTTGGTAGATCGTCAAGCACCAAGAATCATACCCGTGAGCACTCCCACATCTTAAAATATAAGAATTTTTTCTGGGCTCATTTTCCATTGCAGTTGTAGCAAGAAGTGTTGTTGAGGTGCCTGACCTGGTTCTGCTGCTGGTGCCGAGCTCTGGGGAAGGTTTGTCTTCCTGAGAAGGAGAGGGTCAAAAATTCTTTCCACTGGTCTCATGGTTTGTTACTGTAATACTTAATTGAAGTAGAAAATTTGATCTGACATGTCAAACGTGGGCCTGGCTGGCTGCAGGCCAAGCTGAGCTGCCTAATTTCGGTTTGCCTTAAAATGGCTGGCAAAGTTCACAGGCCCAAATTTCCCTTTGGAATGTACCTCTGAAATCTTTTTTTAGTGACTTTGTAAATCTTTCTGTATCTATTTTTCCCTAAAATTTGCTTGCTTCAGAAACCAACAGTCCCAAAGCTTAAGTAAATGTTTCACATAAGCATTTCTGGGCCCACTTTGTATCCTGAAGTTTCTTCCATCTGTGGATTGGAGAAAATGTTTATTAACAAGTAGCTGTGCCCAGCACAAAGCCCATTTGACAGCAGATTATTAAGTTGCCTCCAATGGAAATAAAAATGAATAGGAAATAAGGAAATTTTTTTTTCAGTCTTTTTGAGTTTTTGTTCAAGTGTTTCATAAATCACTTAGGAAGATGGCAAAAAAGTTAAATTGGATTTTCAGTATTTCTTTTGCAGCTTGGCGGGTTTCATTATTTGGCAAAGAGGCAGAAATGAAATCAAATCATCCCCATTTGAAGCAGTCTCAAGGTTTGCTGGCTGCTGTGGCTGGGCTGGAAGTGGCAGAGTGGGGTATCTTGGTGCCTGGAATCTGTCCTGNGGGATGGGGATGGGGATGGAGAGGTCAGAGGATTCATCACAGCAGCTCCCAGACCTCGCTGAGCCCCGTCCTGACACTCACGTGCTCTGGGCTGGCAGGAGTGGCCAGGGGTGGGAGAAGACTTCAGGTTAGAAAAACCTGCTGGTTCTGCCCTTCTTTCCATCCCTCTGGGGGAGGACAGCTCTGTTTTCCCCTGTGCCCACACCTCCTTTGCTGCTTGTTTCCAGCTGCAGCCCACGTTTCCACATCCACATGGGCTCCTGGACGTGGAAGTGAAGCAGCAGTTCCCAGGTTTTGTGCTCAGACCCTCCTGGTCCTTGGGGTCAGCCTTGACTGGAAGGCAAAAGGAGGACAGGGGAGGAAGCTGGAGATGATTCCTTTAAGAATGCAGACGAGATGGTTCTGTTGAAACGTCTCCCCCCAGCCTTTCCAGGGCTGACCCTCACTCCCCANTGGGATGTAGCAGCTGAGTCACATGGAGAGGAGATTGGGTGTTCAGTCTCTGTCTTGCTCCACATCTGGGTCTCTTCCTGTGGTAGAAACTGCTGGAATTGTTGCATTTTTACGTTGTTAAAGCGAAACCTGAATCCAGGGTGGGTTTTTTAAAGCACCTACCAGGAGGCAGTTCCTGCCTCAACCAGCAGAAGATCTGTGTAACCCAGGTGGGATGGGGATGGGGATGGGGATGGGGATGGGGATGGGGATGGGGATGGGGATGGGGATGGGGATGGGGATGGGGATGGGGATGGGGATGGGGATGGGGATGGGGATGGGGATGGGGATGGGGATGGGGATGGGGATGGGGATGGGGATGGGGATGGGGATGGGGATGGGGATGGGGATGGGGATGGGGATGGGGATGGGGATGGGGATGGGGATGGGGATGGGGATGGGGATGGGGATGGGGATGGGGATGGGGATGGGGATGGGGATGGGGATGGGGATGGGGATGGGGATGGGGATGGGGATGGGGATGGGGATGGGGATGGGGATGGGGATGGGGATGGGGATGGGGATGGGGATGGGGATGGGGATGGGGATGGGGATGGGGATGGGGATGGGGATGGGGATGGGGATGGGGATGGGGATGGGGATGGGGATGGGGATGGGGATGGGGATGGGGATGGGGATGGGGATGGGGATGGGGATGGGGATGGGGATGGGGATGGGGATGGGGATGGGGATGGGGATGGGGATGGGGATGGGGATGGGGATGGGGATGGGGATGGGGATGGGGATGGGGATGGGGATGGGGATGGGGATGGAGAGGTCAGAGGATTCATCACAGCAGCTCCCAGACCTCGCTGAGCCCCGTCCTGACACTCACGTGCTCTGGGCTGGCAGGAGTGGCCAGGGGTGGGAGAAGACTTCAGGTTAGAAAAACCTGCTGGTTCTGCCCTTCTTTCCATCCCTCTGGGGGAGGACAGCTCTGTTTTCCCCTGTGCCCACACCTCCTTTGCTGCTTGTTTCCAGCTGCAGCCCACGTTTCCACATCCACATGGGCTCCTGGACGTGGAAGTGAAGCAGCAGTTCCCAGGTTTTGTGCTCAGACCCTCCTGGTCCTTGGGGTCAGCCTTGACTGGAAGGCAAAAGGAGGACAGGGGAGGAAGCTGGAGATGATTCCTTTAAGAATGCAGACGAGATGGTTCTGTTGAAACGTCTCCCCCCAGCCTTTCCAGGGCTGACCCTCACTCCCCAATTCCAGGGCTGGGGGTGCTGGTGGTGCCGGGCCCATTCCCAGGGCCCATCCCATTCCTGCCTGGACAGAATGTTCAGGACAGACAGACGGACAGGGGGAGGGACGGGTTCCATGCTGAGTCTTGCCACCTGTTGCCTTTTTCATTCCAAGCCCCCCTTCCTCCCCACCCTGCAGCCCGGGCTCCCCTCCCCACACGGCTCCCCATCCCCAGTGGATAGGGCTGGGATCAGGAGCCACTTGCCAAATGCCTTTCTCATGCTGTCACTAATTCTGCACAGGCAGCATCTCCGAGAGCAAAACCAAACCTTTTCCAGTGCATTGTCCCGTGTTTTCTCCAGAAAGGCTCAGGAATGCCTGTTCCTGGTTGTGTCTGAGGGGAGGGCCTGTGCCAGGGCCGGGCAGGAGGCAGCCCTGGGGAAGCCTGAAGCTGTGCCCAAAGAATCCACTGCAAATCCCATGGAGCTGGAATTTGGCACTGGCACGGGCTAATTTTGTCCTGGGGGTTGCACACACACACACACACACACCCCTCCCCTCCCATGTCATCCTCCTTCATCTGCTGCGTGTGGAAAGCTGCCCCGAGCTCTGCAGTGCCAGGGAATTTGTGCTGAGCCCTCCAGGCTCGGCTTGGTGACGTGGCTGGGCACTCTGGGCAGAGAGGGGGTGCTGCCAGATGGGCTGGAGAATCATCTGCCCTGCTCCCAGGGAGCTGCAGGCTCTGCAGGGACGTGAGGCTGTATTTTCCTCCTGTTCGAGGTGCTGACGGGGTGCAGTTAGAGAGCTCTTGGGGAGAGGGGCTGGAGAAGGGTATTTGGACAGTTCTGCAAGTGCTTTTCAGGTAAATCATTTAAATCACAGCGCTCAGGGTGCAGTAATCACCTGGAAAAGCAGCCTCTGAGTTCCCAACTGGGAGTGCCTTTAGGGGACTGGTTTTCAGGGCACAGGACATTGGCAAATAAGATCCTTTGTGTCACTGGGAAGGGCACCTGGGCTGGAGCATTTCAGGCTCCTGGGTTCTCCAGACACACCTGGATCAACACTTGTTTGTCCACAAAAATCACGGTGAGGTGAAAGGGTGAAACAAATGATTGCAAATATGAGCAATTATTAATTACTGCAGTGTGGTTCTGCCACCTTTCTGGGAGCCAGGCGGAGTGGGAATGGGGAGAGATGGAGGGTTCAGAACTGCAAAAAGACAGAAAAAGGCATAGAAATGGGGGTGGGATGTTTCTTTTATTGTTCCTGGTCATGATGCAGCACAAGGTCCAGAACCTTCTCCCTCCCTGCTGTGAGAGGTGTTTGTACTGGCAGGGTTTCAAGCTGGTATCCCCAGTGCACCAGTTAAACCAGTAGTTACCAATTTTTTTGCAAGCCACGCTGGGACTATAGGAATTTTATTCCTTCACAGTGTTGAAGGAAAGGGATTTTGCTTGCCAAAGGGCTTTCTTATGCTTGAGGATGATTTATGGGCCAAGCTGAGCCACTTGTGGAAAAGGCAAAGCAGCTCTTGGCAGCACCCCCAGAATCCACTGCAGCTGTGGGGTAGTGAAGTCATCGGCATAACAACCACTGCAAACAGAATAACAAAGTCTGTTCTGTTCTCGTTTAAAATAATCTTTCCAGTTCAGCAACCACATTAAACTTACCTTTCTGCATACAAAAATCATAAAAGGCCGATAGTTCTCGGCAGCTTGGAGCGAGTGGCTGCCTTTGATCACTGCCCATCTCTCCTGCGCCATCCGCACTTGACCCGGGTGTCTCCCATGCAGGACTGAAGTGTGTTATGTCACAGCCTTGTCTGCCCCTTGTCTGCACTCCTTTGTTTGGCCTTACATTTGAAAAAGCAGAAAAACACCCAGTTTCTTCCTTTTAAATAACAACATTTGCTTCTGCCTTATAACTCGTTTCTAAGCTGATTGCAAAATGAGGAATTCTGACTTTGGTTTTTCCTGCCTTTGTTTCAGGTCTCTTCAGATCCTCCTGCTTCCAAAAAGCCCAAAATAGATGACTCTGCTTCCCAATCTCCAGCTTCTACTGAGAAGGAAAAACAGTCCAGTTGGTTACGGTCCTTATCCAGTTCATCTAATAAGGTGATTGTTGAATATTTTGTAATCAAGAGAGATCAAATTGGCATAAAGCATCACTCTATCGAAACCAGAGGAGAGAATGAGGGAAAGAACATGCCCAGGGTTTCTAAATTAGTAACATTTCTGTCCTTTTCCTAGTCAGCACTGAGCTACACAGTCCCCCCAGATTCCTCGTCACCCTCCAGTGCTCATTGACCTGGATTGTGGCAGGGAAGTAAGGAATTCCCTCGTGCCTTTGAGGTGCAGGAATCCCACGAGGCTCAGGAGCTGTTTGTGATCCCTACAAACCACGCAGAGCTCGTTGGCCAGCAAAACCCACGAGTGCATTTCCCCTCTGCCAGTGGAACCCCTGGGCGAGGAGGTCGTGGCCAGTGGGGAGCAGTTGTGGGGATACCTGAGGGTGCCCTGGAAGCCCCTCCGTGGTGGTTTGGGGTTCCAGAGGCTGTTGGAGTCGCTCATTTCCTGCCCTGTCCCCAGAGCATCGGCTGCGTCCATCCCCGGCAGCGCCTCTCCGCCTTCCGGCCCTGGTCCCCCGCCGTGTCCGCCGGCGAGAAGGAGCTCTCCAGCCACCTGCCCGCCCTCATCCGGGACAGGTAAGGACACAGGGGCGGGGACAGGGCCTTGGGGATGGCACGTGGCTCTGGGTTTGTCCCCGTGCTCAGTCAGAGCGCTCGCAGCTCCGCGGGTTTCATTTGCAGAAAGGAAACGCAAGAAAGCGTTGCTGGTTTGTGCATCAGTGGGGTTTTAGGTGACACCTGCCATAGAAGTGTCACGTGGAGGCTTCTGTGGAGGGGTGGTCACTTGTGGGTACAGCCATCGAAGGGCTTGGGCTTTGCTGCTTAAAGACAGACAGAGTCCCTGTCCCGGGGCAGTGGTCAGGGAGATGCAGCCCCTGCCAGGCCCCTGTCCGTGGTACCTGCAGCAGCTCCCGGGCTGGGCAGTGTTCCCAGCACAGCTCCATCCTCTCCCATCCCCACAGTGCCAGGGAGGCCGAGGACAGCAGAGACTGCCCCAAACCCTCTGTGTGCCCTGGCCCTGGGGGTCCTGGCTCCTGAGCCTGCCAGAGCCGTCCAGACACCGAGGCCTCGCTGTGCTCGAGAGGAGCAGCACGGAGTGAGTCACCCACAGCAGGTGGGACCTCGGTGTCACACTGAGAGCAGAAAGTGTCAGGGCAGCTCGACATCCCTGTGCCAGACTGGAGCTGTGCAGTCTGAAAAACCTCCGAGCCAGATTTCTGCCTGAGGGTGATGATTTCTGTGGAAAGTTTGACTTAAGTGACCAGGTGTTTTTAGGGAATATTATGGAGAACATATTGTGCTGCCCTTATGAACAAGTTTCTTAGAAGCTGTGGGGATTGATTAAAAAAAAAGAAAAATAGAAGGAAGAAAGCCTACCAGCATATCCTAACTTTTAAACTAGGTAGGGAGAGAAATTATGTAAATGCCCTTGGTATCCCTGTGAGAAATTTGGCTGATTTCAGTATTGGATAAAACCCACCTGCAACAGCTCCAGGAGAAGTTTTAACTGATACCTCATCATGTTGTAGGTGCTGAGTTGAAGTTGCAAAGTCTTTGCTTTTTGCAAAGTTCTATGTATTTGATGTTATGGTATCGCTGCCCTCTAACACAGGTTTGTTGGTTGTTGTACTTTTGGTTTTATACTCAGACACTCGAGTGCTGTCAGAATCACACAGGCACAAGAAAATGCTTTTCCACTCCATGATTTCCCTTAAGGAAGTGCTGTTTTGAGATTACAGAACATTCCTGGATAGACACAAGTCCAGCTGTGCAGTTGGGTGAAACAGCAGTGCCATGAAGAGCAGGAGGAAGCAGCTTTAGGACTTTTAGCCTCTGGGAGATCTCATCTCCTTGGTGCTCTTAGGATGTGTGGCACTTGGGATGGGATCCCTTCTCAGGGGCATCCATCGTGCCAGGTTAAATGAAGGTAAAACACTGAAGAGTACCATGGGCAGGTTCTCAGCTGGTGTAAATCAGTGGGGTTCACTGCTATTCCTGCAGCTCCAGTGTGACACTGCATTGGGAAATCCAGGAATGTGACCATTTTCTCCTTCCTTTTGCCTCCCCCTCCGAACCAGCTTTTACTCCTACAAGAGCTTTGAGAACGCCGTGGCCCCCAACGTGGCCCTGGCCCCTCCAGCCCAACAGAAGATGGTGAGCAACCCCCCGTGTGCCACCGTGGTGTCCCGGAGCAGCGAGTCCCTGGGCTCTGCCCAGCCGAGGAAGAGGAAGCACGGCCCGGAGCACGCGCCCGTCACCGAGGCCACCGCCGCCGCCACCGCTGCCACCGCCCCCGAGGAGGACAAGGAGTCAGAGGCAGAGATTGAAGTAGAAACCAGGGAAGAATGTAAGTGACGCTTGTGGCCGCCTTTGTTTCCGTTTATTTGGGCTGGGTTTTTCTGCAGGAGTTCCTGTGCAGCTTGTGTGGGGTTCAGATGGGATTCTGGAAGCCCAGGGCGTCGGTGGCACCTTTGTGACATGAGTTGCACAGTCACAATTCAAACAAATTGAACTCAGTGCCTTCAGTCAGAATTGTGTTTTCATCATATTTCAAGCATCAATGTATAAAATGATGAGTTTAAAAAATTTCTTTCCTTTTTTAAATGGATTATCAAGTGTCTTTACAAAAGGGCCTCAGCACATTTTGAGCTATATAATATATAAAAATACATACGAGTGGTATATAATTATGTATTCATTTTTGACATTTTCAAATTAATTTTCAATGTTTCTGTTTTCCAGTCACCTCCTCCTTATCCTCGCTCTCCTCCCCATCCTTCACCTCCTCCAGCTCTGCCAAGGACATGAGCTCCCCCGGGATGCAGCCCCCGGCCCCTGTGAACAGCTCCTACGAGGTGGCTGCACACCCTGACCCCCACAGCAGCGGGCTGGAGGCCGAGCTGGAGCACCTCAGGCAGGCCCTGGACAGCGGCCTGGACACAAAAGAAGCCAAAGAGAAGTTCCTGCACGAGGTGGTGAAGATGAGGGTGAAGCAGGAGGAGAAGCTGAACGCGGCGCTGCAGGCCAAGCGCAGCCTGCACCAGGTAAGGCTGCCCTGCCCTGCCAGGTACAGCCCAGCAGGGAGCTCTGGAAAAGGAATTGCCTCATTTTTCCCAAATAGCAACAGCCTTTGCTGGGGCTCTGTTTGTAAATCCAGCCGGGAAACCAGAGCACAGGAACCAGTCCTACGTTTTTAAGCTTGCCACCTGTTTTTCCTTGGGTTATAAATCCATGGTTACCAAAATCAACATCTTTTCATTACTGAAAAAATCTTCTAGTCCAGCAGAGTTTATTTTGTTTTCATTTCACTGAACAGGAAACATTTCTGGAGGCTTTAGCTGGAGTTTTAAAAGCTCTGTGAGGGAGGGTGTTCCTGGGACACGGCCACAGCTGAAGTAAGGGCTTTGTCATCCCACTGGCCACGCTGCTGAGCTGCAGTCAGGGAAGCAGCTCCTTATTTCTGGAAATCCTGGATCCATCAGCTGCATCAGTGGCCAGGCAGGGCTGCAGATCAGGACTGAGCACAGTGATGGGTGAACTGGCTTTTGTTTCAGCTGGGGTAAAAAGAGTGCAGAGAAATAGAAGATGGAGCCAGCGTAGAAGATTTGTGTCCCCTCTTTGAATATTTTGTGTGGAGCTGTTCCCAAGCTGGGGCTGGAATCCATGGGATGGAGTAAACAAGGGCCTGGTTTGATCGAGTGGGGAGACACAAAACCAGCACTGGTGCTCCTTACTTTTAGTTACCCTGAGCAAATTGCTTAATTCCTTTGCGTTCCAGTAAATCTAGGTTTTATTTTATGTATTTAAAAGTAAACATTCATGAGTAATACCTAAATAGCGTGCACTTAAGGCAGGAATTACAGGAAGCAGTGGAGTGTTAAATCAAGCCCTGTGTCAGAGGCAGAGGGACTCTGGTGTCCAACCATCATTTTCCATTTGGGAAGGAAAAAGTTCCACACACAGAAGGCCCGTGTGGGTGGGTGTGTATTTCCAGAAGTTGAGTGTGCACTTCCAGAGGCTGTGTGTACATTTCCAGGGGCTGTGTGTGCACTTCCAGAAA
>VZTG01005919.1:319381-350593 GCA_013397845.1 Melanocharis versteri | reverse complement strand
TTCCAGGGGCTGTGTGTGCATTTCCAGGGGCTGTGTGTGTATTTCCAGGGGCTCTCTGCATTTCCAGGGGCTGTGTCTGCATTTCCAGGGCCACGGCCGAGCTAACAATGGCCTGGCTGGGAAGTGAGATTGTCAAAAGAGTGAATTTCCCATGACCCTGCAGTGTTACTTCACAGCAGCCGGGGCTGGAGGGTTTGACTTGGACAGGGAGGAAATGCTGCTTCTGGGGGAAAAAATAGATCTTTAGTTTCTAATTTAACCATTTAGGAAATGTGAGCCACATCTCTGTGCTTGCTATGAACATATATTCGAACAACTTAGGAGTTTCTTTCTTTGTACCTTGAGGTTCCTTATCATTATCATTTCAATTAATGGTTCCCTCATGGGTTTGAGATTCCAAGGCAGCAGCTCCCAGCCTGGACAGGCAGTTCCCAGAGCAAAGTGTGGTTTCAGTTCAGCTTCAGGTTTTAGCCTGGAGTTTTCCAGCTCTTGTGACAGAGCAGTCCTTGGGCTGGTTGTCAGGAGTCTTGGTGCTCACCCTGGTCACCTACAGCACCCCCAGAGCTCGAAAAGACACAGTTTGTGTTTTGTCCCTGCCTTGAGTGGATTTTTTGGGGGGCTTGATAAAATGGAACTGATTTCTGATGTCCTGTCGAGCTTTGCTGTACACAAAGGACACTCAGAACTGCACTTTCCACGCTGTGCATCTTCAGAGCCTTCAGCTGCAGCCCAGGCACTGCAGTCGGGTGGTTTGGAATGTGGAGCTGGTGCTGGAGCTCTCTCCAACTGCAGTTCATCTTTATTCAGGCCCAGATGGTCGCAGCTATTCTGCTTGACAAAGCAAAATGGGGCTGTAGCGCCGAGCTTTTTGTTATCCTGGGCTCCGGGGTAGCTGGAGTGCAGGGACTCCACAGGATTTAAAGGAGAAGGGCTCGTGCAGAGTTCAGAGTGGGGTTTAGCCGTGGGCTGCCTTGGCCACAGGCAGCAGGAGGTGGGAACGGGGTTTGGACGGCTTCCCTTGCAGCTCTGCACTCACTGCTCACCTGCCTGTGTGTCCCAGGAGCTGGAGTTCCTGAGAGTGGCCAAGAAAGAGAAGCTGAGGGAAGCGACAGAGGCCAAGCGCAACCTGCGGAAAGAGATCGAGCGCCTGCGAGCCGAGAACGAGAAGAAGATGAAGGAGGCCAACGAGTCGCGGATCCGGCTGAAGAGGGAGCTGGAGCAGGCGCGGCAGATCCGCGTGTGCGACAAGGGCTGCGAGGCCGGCAGGCTCCGCGCCAAGTACTCAGCACAGGTGAGACCCAGCAGGGGCTGCAGCAGCTCCTCAGCTCCCTGGCCCTGCCCCGCATCCCCTGCTGGGCACTGCTGCTCCCAGCCCTGCTCCTGGGCTGGGACAGGCAGCAGCAGAGGGCAGGGGCCAGCCAGGACTCCAGAAAATGGGGCCTGAATTCAAACTCGTTCCATGCACCTGCCACAGAGGTGTGCAGGGCCTCCCGTGTCGAAGGGAGCCCTCAAACAGCCCTCAAAAGCTACTGTTTAATGTACTTTAATTTGTGTATATTTATATGTGCTTCAAGTACCTCCCATAGTTTAACACAGCCCTGAAAAGCTCGTGGCAGAGGGAATTCCAGGAGTGCTGGAGCAGCCCGGTGTGAGACACAGGTGCTCCTGGAGGTGGGAGCTGCAGGTCCCTGGCGTGGTGGCTTTAAGGGAGGAGGGGAAGAGCAGAAGCAAAGCTCACAATCTCCAGGGCTCTGATAAGGGGAAGGGGAGTGGCTGCCTGCGCCCGCTGAGACACGTCTGGCCAGGAGCAGGAAATGATGTGGGGCTTCCTCTCAGCATCGCAGGATGTCTCACTGATAAGGGCTGATAAGGGGTGTCCAGACTAAACAGAGCCGCCCTGGGGCTGCTGAGCTGGGCGTTCCCCACAGGGCCCTGGGGAGCAGCAGCAGAGCAGGTGGACCTGGGCTGGGCTGGGCTGGGCTGGGGGGCTCAGCTGTGTCCTGGGGGTGACTGTCTGACACTGGGGATTTTCAGTCTCCTAATGCATTTCCTCCTTGGGAAGGAATAGATGAGGTTTCCTAAGCTTAAAGGCTGAAAGTCACCTCAAGAAGAACTCAAGTTGCCAATTATTCGTCTTTTCTGAGGCCAGGCCTGGCAGGTTGGCAGTGTCCCCTGCAGCAGCCCCCTGTCACAGCCAGCCCTGAGCCCCCCAGAGCTGTCCTTGGGCAAAGAGCATGTGGCAGCTCCTGTCTGGGGGCTGGCACAGCTGCTAACACAAAACTCCTGTGAGTAATTCACTCCCAAGGCTGCATTTTATAAGATGTCATTATAACTTAAGTTCTTAAGTTGTGAGAAATTTTAAAATAAAGCTTTATACATCCTCACAGCTACAGCTTGGGGTGCAACAGGAAGTTGGTTACATATTATTTTTGAGGAAACCACAGTTCTCTAGACAGGCTCAGTCTGACAGAAACAGCATCAGGCCAGGGTGGGAGAAGACAACAGAGTCAGGGTGGAAATGTCTGTGTAGGCTTAAAGTATTAGATGTTAATACCCATTGAGGAGCTGTGGTTTATGCCTTCTTTTTTCTTGATACTGCAATCCAAACATGGATGGGGGAGGTTTACCTGCATTTTAGCCCAAAACAGTGGAGGCTTCCTTTCCTTGTTAACTGGCAATCTTTGCTGACTGCTGACATTTCCTTTTTCGACGGGTGCTGTTTCTCTGATGTTTGCACCCTCCCGTCCTGGGGGTTTTCTCTGCCTTTGCTGTCAGAAAGTACCAAACAGGGAGCTCAGGGAGGCCGAGGGCAGCTGCAGGTCCTGCTGGGAGCAGAGTGGGGACACTGCAGGGCTGTAAGGCATAGCTGGGACAGGCCTGGCCCATCTGGTCGCTTCCATTAACAATCACTGTAAAGGAGCTGAAAGTGACTCCCCTGTGCCAGCACCTGGGGTTTGCTTTGCTGAGCTGCTGTCACTGCCTAAAGAATTAATAGCCATGCTTGGAGAGGTGACCAGAGTTTTGTGGCACTAAGGAATTCTTGAACTGTTTCTTAACTCTTCTGGTTTTCACCCTCCTTTCTGGAGCTGGAGTCACTGGGAATATTTAGGTTTCAAAGCTAAGCAGGCACTGTGCTGCAGTAGCGCATGGAAGAAAGGAACAGGGAATTCCTTCCTCGCCTCAAGCTTGATAATCCTGTGCCTGGAGTACATTTCCTTGCTCCCCTGCCTCTGTGCAAGGTCTGGGGTGGGGCACGGGCTGTGTCCTGCCCCCGTGTCCCACAGCCCCGTGTTCCTGTCCCCGCAGATCGAGGACCTGCAGGTGAAGCTGCAGCACGCCGAGGCCGACCGCGAGCAGCTCCGCGCCGACCTCCTGCACGAGCGCGAGGCCCGCGAGCACCTGGAGAAGGTGGTCAAGGAACTTCAGGAACAACTGTGGCCTAAAGCCAGCAGCCAGCCCAGCAGTGAGAGCACCTCGAGCCCCATGGAGAACTGACCCCTCGTCCCCCAGCACAGGGAGGGAGAGAGTGGGACTGGGAGTGCACGTGTGAGTAGTGGTGTCCCGGCACACACTTTAGGAATATGGATTCTCAGTAGTTGGAAGGCAAATGTTGTTACTCTCTAGAACAGAAGCACTGAATTCCGCCTCTTTTTTTTTCCCAATCCATATAGCACAACATCTTACTGTGCCTAGAAAACACAAAGTGTTTGTAAACAAAATACTTTTAAGTCCACAGCAAATTTTCTACTGGCAAACTCCAAGCAAAGCAGCGTGGTCCAGCTAAACCCGGAGTCCAAGGCGAGCACGGCAGTGGCTTTGTGTTCTCCTGCCTGTTGGAACATTTTGGAATTTAAAAACAAACCAACTTTTCTTATAAGCTATTTAAAATAATTCATTACACAGACTTGGTATTATAAAAAAAAAAAATTAACAAGATTTTTATAATGAACCTTTAAAAGCAAAACAAAAAAAAAAAAGACAAAAAAATAAAAAACAAACCTTCGATGCACAATTTTTAATGACTTTATAGGCTTTGGGATTCTTTGTGCAGAAGCCCCTCTGTGGTGATGATGCCATGTCAGGAGCAGTTTTCCAGCCACCTCGGAAGCCATCGTGGTCCCATCCCGTCACGTGGGTGTAGGAGATGTTCAGAGTGCTTTTCCAAGCTGATTTTTTTTCCTTAGGATGAATTATGGCCATTTCCTGCCCTGGACACAGGAAGAAGGGAAGCTGCAGGAGTGTGCAGGGGGTGAGGGGAGAGAAGGGGCTGGGTTGAGAGCCCCAGCCCGGCCCCACAGACCCCCCTGTGTTCAGAGACTTCACCCAGGAGCACTTCAGCCTTGGGAAAAGAAAGCCAGAAAGGAAGAAGGGAAGGAAATGGATGAGCAGTTGGTAGAGGAACAAAGCAGAGACATCTGTGTGTTGAAGTCATTCTGAAATCTTCAGCTTTCAGTTTTCTGGAAAACTCATCTTGTTGCACCATCTTACCATGAATTCAGTATTTCCCAGCTTCCATTCTGAACTGTCAGTCAGGATTTCTGTGCCCAAGGAGAGTCCAATGTCGCAGTGTCGGATACTACAGAACAGAAAACCAACATTTTTGCTGCTGTGAATAAGCCTACATCTTTTTTTAAAAAACTTTTTTGTTTTTAAAAAGAGAAATTACTTTAATTTTGGGATCCAAGCCGCAGCCCCGGGATACAATGCAGCAAACCATCACTGCCTTGGGGGTGGTGCTGAGGATTTTTATAATTTTTTTTTAAAAAAAAACAAACCTGCACTTTGTCAGAATCTTACTCTGCATTTTATTCCCTGTAAAATGTACATGTCAAGCATTTGAGATTCTGCCCCAACAGCTGTGCAAACCATGAACCCAATCTGCCACCACTGACACCTCCCATCAGCATCCACGTAAGCAACGGAGGCTCCAGCAGGTCCAGAATCCCCAGAGCAGGAATTCCCCCTGTGCTGCTGGTTCAGTTAGAACCTGGTTTCGTGGCTGTGTACCTGACCCAAGCTGGGGAGCAGCAGAGATGCTCCCAAAAGTGCTTAACAAATAAAGCTGGTGCTTTACTGATCAAGAGAAAAGTTAATTTTCACCCATAAACACTCACCTCTGACACACTCAAGCAAGTGAAAATGTGATCTGGGGCTGCAGATGTGCCTTCCAGCTCATTTTTCCTTCTTCTCTAGGCAATGCTGACACTTTTTTACCTTAAAAAATAAAAATAAAATAAAAAAAAAAGAGAACCCCCTATGCATCATCATACCCAGAAGTTATTCTAAAAGAAGAAACATATTTCCAGTAACCTTTATTTGCTTTTGGACATTAATGCAAACTACGTAAGCTTCAAAATTATTTCCCAGTAGACAGAAAGCGGCTTCCAATCCTAAAATTATGGTATTTACTTACAGTACATTAGAGAGAGATTTTTTTTTTTTAAACAAGAGCTGTTTGCTTGAAACCATTATAATAACCATTATAGTAACTGTGAGCATTAACAAAGAAGTTCATATATATGTTTTAGGTACAAAAAAGAAGAAATATGAAAGGAGTGGAATTACTGGGACAATGTAAAACTGTTGGGAGCAAGAAACAGTCACACCAAGTCAATGACCTGAACCTGTCTGTGGATACAGGGGTTGGCCCTTGTGTGTTTGGGATGCTGGAGACTGGCTCTAGGTGCAGATCTCCTTCTAAAGTGCAATGCAAAAAGGAATTTTGATTATGCTTGAGCAGGTTGTTGTTTTATTTTTTTTTAATGTGGGGTTTTATTTTCTTTGTATGTTTTTTTTCTGCGATTATTAAATCATATGCATGGATTAAACTCTGCCATATAGTCATTAATGGGCATTATTACTGTCTTATGTAAAGGGGTTCTTTTGTTATGCAGTATGCAGAAAAATGTTCTCAGCCTTATGATTTCCAGATCTGTATTATCCACTTATTTCTTCAAGGGAAACTAAGCAGCTGCAGCTGATCATTTTTGTGCATTTCAAGTCTGTCGTGCTCTGCTTTACTGCCGTGTTGGGAACCACACAGAGAACAGACGCCGCTCCTGGGGCGGCCCATGGAAGCCTGGCTTTGGAAATTTTGCTTGTTTGGGTTTTCCCCCCTGATCTTTGATAGTTTCTCTCCCTTTATAACCCAAGAAAAAATGGCAGCGTGTCCATGTCCAGCTGTTTTTTCCCCCAGGAAAAGCCACTCACCTGAGCACACCGTGAGTTTTCCTTTTCGTGTCCAGGGAAATGCAGTCACTCACTGGGCATGAGGCTCCCATGCTCCTGAAGGAAGGAAATCTGCAGGATTTTCAAAGGAAAAAAACCAGAACAGTAAAACAGTCAGTGATCACCAAGCAGCCTCACCTGTGCTGCACAGGTGGAGAGTGCCAGGGGCAGCACAGAATCTCCCACCCAGAATTACAGCTGGGGCTTTCCTCTCTGCCCCTCTCAGTCACTCCATGCAGGGCCATTCCTGCAGGTGAGCTCCCCCCAAGACTCCCTAGAATTTGGTGCTTGGGAGTGAAAGGCCATTCCTGTCAATTAAGGTTTGAAAGCATGAAGATAAATAAGGTGCAAGAAGAGCAGGAACAAACATTCTCCAGCAGCAGCCACTGCCCAGGAGGGGCTCGCAGGGCTGGGTCTGGCTTAAACTACTGGGCATTTCCTACCCGTGTTTAACAATCAGATTGTTCTTTCTGCAGAGCAGAGCAGTGATTTCTGCAGAGTGTGTAATTAATCTCTAGTTCAGAGGAAGCAGAAGTGTCTCTGTCCCAGCCCCAGAGGCCGATTCTCGCCGGGGGGGCTCTGCAGAGCAGCCCCCCTGTGTGAAGGTGCTCGAGGCCAGGGAGCTCTGGGGTCATTCCTGTGTTTGCAACACCTCAGTAAAGCTGAGCCTGGGCCCATGGAATTCCTCCCTCCCTTCAGCCCCCACTCCCTGCTGCATTCCCAGGGAGAGGGGCTGCCCCTCCATCTCCCCCATCCTCTGTGCTTTAGTTTCCTTTAAGAAGTTCCAAGGGAGAAGAGGTGTTTCATACAGGCTGTTGACTCTCCCTGTACCTACAAATATATTACTACTTGTATATTCAGTTTAATTACTCCTTGTTTCTATTACTGAACGAAGACTTAACGAAGGGAAAAAAAAAAACCAACAGCAATAACATTCATATCTATGGAGCAGCTAACTCTATACATAATATTCTGCTTTTCAAACAGAACTAGCCAATGTAAAAAAACATTAAAAGTAAATTCAACATGTAAATACTTTTTTTCATTTTACACTGTTGTATTATAAGTGTATATGGTGTTTACTTTTTCAAAACTCTTTCTTACCTGGTAGTTGTCTTGTTTTATGAGTTGTGTTTTTAACTGAGAAGAACCTTTGCTGTCTGTTAGGAAAAAACAAAACAAAATCTTTTTGCAAGTTTTCAATGTGGGTTATAACCTTTCTCCATCATTTGCATTTTATTTGTCCTTATTTTCACTGTAAAGTATTTTATTACCAAAAGGTTGATTTTTTGTTCCATTCTGCCCTCTCAGCAGTCCATGTGTTTTAGAGAGAAGTTTTTTGTTGGCTTGGTTGTTGTTTTGTTTTTTGGTTTTGTTTTGTTTTGTTTTTTTAAATCGAAAGAACTCACAGAAATGACATTTTTTCAATTGAAGAAAAATAAATCTTTACATTTATAATAGCCAATAGCATTTCAGCACATTTTTGTTATCCTGGTCTCTCCTATGCTGCTGCTAATGACAATATTATGACTTACTCTACTATTCTAGAACTATTTTTATGTAAGTAATGTATGCTTTCTTGTTTATAAATGCCTGATTTAAAAAAAAATAAGAAAAAAGCTTGGCATATTTATCTATTTCGCTGTGTACCTTGATAGTCCTTTTCCACCCCCTTTTCCACATCCCCTCCCCCCTGATGCAGATAATATTGTAAAATAAAGGACTTTATGAGATTATGTATGAAAATAGCTATGCTTATATACCACAGTGACTGAATGTACAGTGTATAGACGCATTACCGAAAATAAAATTGTTTGTCCAGAAAAAAATAAAGAGCTCTGGGATGTTTTTGGAGTTCTCTGTGCTTTGCTGAGGTGCTGCTCCCCCCTTCAACGTGCCAAGGCCACTGTCCCACAGCACCTGGTTCCTGTTTTCCTGGGCAGCCCAGGAAAAGGAGCCTCCCCAAGGCATCATTTAACACAAAACCTCTGCTGGAAGGAGACTGGAATTTCACTGGGATCTCTGCATTCCACTGCGTGGGGAAATTCTAACACTCAAGTGAAGTTTCTCTGGAATAGTGAGAATTGTAAGCATAGAGAAGTTTGTTCCAGGTCAAAGAAAAAGAAACACAAGAGGGGAAAATGCAAAAAGCAGGAGATGGAAACATATGTCAGAATAATTCTCTCATGGTTTTCTGAGAAGTGGCTGCAGAATTTCCACAGCTCTGGGACATTTCTGAAATGCCCTTGTAAAGCAGTGGAAAAGCTGGAGAATGAGCAAAGAGCTTAAAAAAATAAATCTCTTCTTCTTATTTGTGACTCACCCAGCTTTCCAAGGGGTGGGTTTGTGTCCTAAATGCAGCTCCACATCCATGTCCTTCCACCTGCACAGCTTTACTGGGACTCTGGGTCCTGAAATTAAAAGTTCAAATAACTTTCCTCCTGCTGTTCCTCCTCAGAGAGACTTGTCATGGTATTCCTGTTCCAAACGAAATGGCAAACCAGATTTGGATTGGTAAGGCTTGGTAGCAGAAGCTGAAAAATTATATATTCTGTCACCAAGGACCTCTGAGTGCAACAGCACAGAGTGGTAAAGCCAGTCAAGCTGTCTTGTGTTCATGGTTAGGGGGTAACTAACTGGGTTTGAAAATTCTGGTTCTGCTGACAGAGTAACTTTAGTTTACTAGGAATGAGAAGCATTGAGACCTGAACCTGCTCAGTAACCAAGTAAGCTGAACTGACCCAAACTCAAAGTAGCTGAAATAAATAGGAATAGAAATAAAAATCCAATTTCCTGAGGCCTGGAGTAAAAACTTTTCATGTCTTATTCAACAGCTTGTGTTACCCAGCCATCAGGAAACACCGCTGAAAACCCAAACACGGGGTGTACGTGGCAAATCCAAACCTTGTGTGGGGCACAGCTGAAAGAAACAGCCACGAAATCCCACAAATGGGGTTAAAGAGCACCTCAGTGGTTGCCAGTGTCCTGTGAGCAGCTCCCTCTGATCCCAGCCTGGCAGATGGAGCACAGGGAAGCTCCACACCCACGGATGGAGCAGGGAGAAAAGCCTGAGGGATTCCAGGGAGAAATGAGGGGAGCCCTGTTACTGCCCCAGGGATCCAAACCAGACCTTGTGGGTGCTCCCACCTTCATTTGCTGAAAAGACATTAAAGAAACACATCCTGCAGGGAAGGATACAACGTGTGGAAAATGCCAGGAATCCGGGAAGCAGCAGAAGGCCAGGAATGCCAGAGTTAATGGAGATCTGAGCTCCGAGGCACTGTCAGGAGGAAGAGCACAGCTCTAATAAAACCCAGCTGTGTGACGTACACGCCGCTGGAATTTTTATGAGATGGCTTATGTGCTCTTTAAGTATTACCTGACTGCAATGCAAATTCCCACACACTTTTATTTGGGAGGGAGAAAAGTTTCCCCAGCTCTCTGGGCTGGACTGACTGAGCCGAATTGTTCTGCACAGCATCTGTGGGGTTTCTGGCTCCTCGTTTTGGATTTACTTTTGTATTTGTTTCTGTTGAGTCAGCTCCTCAACCTGGAACCTTGAGAATTTCACCGTTACAGCACTGCCCCAGAGCCACCCTGGCCCAGCCATCCCAGTCCTCTGCTGCTCCCCCTCCCATACCTATGGACCGTTGAGGGAAACTCCATGGAACAAGAGGAAACCTGCATGAGTCAAAGGAAAATGAGGTTTCACTGCTTCAAAGGAGGGCAGATTTGCTCCAGAATCTCATTTCTGCAAACACCATAAGGACCGTAAGTTTGGGTGACCACGATCTTGGGAAGAGAGCTTACAAAGAGCCCTTTACAAACCCTATTTACCCACAAAATGTTTTGGGTTGCTCCATGTGCTCAGTTCCAGACCTGGAACAGGAATTCCTGTATTGTCCAGTTGGCAGAAAAGGTCATTAAACCCTTCCCTTTATGTGGCCAAGGATCCAACAGGTCCCACACAGTGCATGAACAGAGCTCTTGGCCACAGAGCCCACGGGTGAACCCACTTCAGCTGGCACAGACGGATTCCCTTGGCAGCAGCCCAGGTGCCAGTGCCCTGCTGTGGCCTCTCTGCAGCCACATTCCCACTGCTCAGGGTCCCAGCAGGAAGCACCCACCACACAGCTCCTTGGCAGTGCCAGCTGCAGGCCCAGCAGGGCAAAGTGTCCTTTCCCAGGTTGCTGCAGCATTCCTGAATCCAGCTCCTGGATCTCCAGCTTTGCAGAGTAAGTGACCAGTCAGACACAGAGGAGCCAAATTTCCTCCAGTTACCTTTCCAACCCATCAGGTGAGTGGAGCAGCAGATGAAGGCAGGGCCCCAAACCTTCCATGTTGCATTTCCTGGCATGTTAAACTCCCCCACAAACCCTCTGCCCCGAATTCCAGCCCCTCTGCCTGGCAGCAGCTCCCAGCTCAGGATTACACTGCAGTGCCAAGGGATTCAACACACGCAGCATTTTTCAGCAATAGAGGTTTCCTAGTCCTGGCTCTGCAGCCTGCAATTACTGCATCTTTGCTGATGTCAGCCCTGCTGCTTTCCCTACAGCACTCTGAATGGAAAAACTGGGATGGGACTTTGGCTACACCAAAAAAAGAACTCGGGATGGGATTGTACATCAGGACTGTGGCAGACACGAGGCTCTCTCCCACCTGGAGCTGCTGCTGTGGGCTGGAGGTTCTGCATGGGAAGCCCTGAACTCCCTGTGCCCACCCGAGCCCCGCTGGTGCTGGGGGAGGCCCGGGGAGCTGCCAGGGAGCAGCAGCCCAGGGCAGCTGCCACCATCCCTGCCCAGCTCCGGGCACACCACACGCAGCCCCCGTGCAGGGATCCCGTGCTGCTTAATTCAATTTGGCAGATAACACTGGGGAAAGGCATTGATTTCCTCCCCTCGCTCCCTCCTTCCCTTCCATCAATTTTCCCAGATAAGCAGCCTGTGGCTCAGGTCCTGCTGGTGACGGATGCCTTGTAATTGCTCTGAATGGATTATCCCCAGACATGGAGCAGGCATTTACAGTGCACAGCTGTAATCAGAAACACTCGCACCCAGGAGAGGGGCTCTGAGGAGCAGACAGCTGGCTCTGGCCTCTGCCTTGTCTCTCTGCTCTTATATTAAGCCCAACTTTATGTATTTGTATTTTTAATACAGAAATATCCAGGACATCCACTGAAATCAAGGTCCAGATGGGCTCAGTGCCATCCCAACCCTCAGAACTGATCTCTGCTCCTGACAACAAACAGCACAACTCGGGCTACAAAGAGACTGTCCACCCTGCTCACTTCTTTCTAAAGATCTTGCAAATTATCATTTGGCTAAATAAGAATCCACCCACTTCAATGGGCAACATCTCCCCAGACTTGGGAAATCCATGCAGACATATTCTGTCCTGGCAATTACTGGCTAAAAGACATTAGATGAGACAGTTCTCACCTCAGTTTATTGCTGCTTTTCTCCCTCTGCCCGGACTAAATTGTCAGCAGTTTGCTTATCAATATCCCAGTGACTTTCTAATTTGTATGTCTGGGGGGAGAAAACCCGTGAATAACTAAGTGTGAGACAGACTGTTACACAGGAACAAAATACAGCAGTTTGATCCACTGTATTTTAATTTTGTGCAATTATCCACAGCAGCCCAATACCAAGGGGCAGCAGATCCACGTCCAGCAGGCTTAAACTGAAAATCTGATCAACATCAAAGTGTTTTGCCCTGCAAACCTTCATTGAGGTAACTCAATGGATGAAGGAAAACAGCAGAACAGGACTCAGCAAGGCAAAGCTGATCCTGTTCTACATTCCCTGTCACTGGAAGGTGTCACTCACTGGAGTTTCCTCCTCCAGCAATGGTTTTCCTCTAGGATCCCTCCATTAAACAACAGATTGTGCTGGAGGAACCAGGTCTCAGGTGCTGTCATCCCCTTTGGTCTGGTGCTTGTGCCACCCTGGTTTTCATTCTCTGCTCCTGCAGCAGCAGTTTGGTCACCCTGTGCAGGACATGGGCAGTGGCACCTCCACAGGAAAGGTTCGTGTTCAGTATGAACAGTACAAACTTCACTCCTCCAACCTTTAGTTCCAACCAAAAACTAATCCTACTCTGAACCAAAGTCCATCTAACCCCACGTTCCAGCTCCCTCTGCTATCTGTGAAAGCAACAGGAATCCTTTCCTGGAGCAAATGACGCAGTGCTGCTGGAATTGGGAATCCTTCCCCGCACACCCCACCCTCCCTGGCCAGCACAGCCCTGCAGGGCCTGGCCTGAAGTGGTGCCCATTTCCCAGAACTCCAGGGAGTGACACCTTAGAATGCTTCACCCTGGTTTATTGAACGTGCAGGAAATCAACTACTCGAAAAAAAAGCTTTGTTAAAAAACCATACGACACAAACCCCTTTCCCATTTTTGCCCGCCAGAAGCAGCCTGCAGGCAGGGGCAGAGGGGACAGTGGCTTTGGGACCACACGTGCACAGCCAGGCTCGTGCAGCTGGGAGATAATGGGCTTTGCAGGTCACTGGCTCTTGAGCACTGTTATCTCTGTGTAACATACACCTTGTTGTGTCTTACTGCTTAATTACAGCTGATACACAGGCCATAATATTGCTTATCATTAGCCAGAGGATGACAATTACCATTTAAGATTAAACAGCTTGCTTTCTTCAGCCAAGTCTCCATGTGACACTTCCTTGCCCAAGAAAAGATTTGCACAGGCAGAACAAATCCCCAGACTAATTGGGGATGTGCCCCTCACAAGGAGGTGGAATTTTGGAAGCACACGTTGCAGGTGAACATCAGCACCAGTCACTGCAAGGTTCAGCAGAATCCTGAACTTGATGTGAAAACAGCATTTCACAGAATTTGTAAAGTCTCTTGGCTTTATCAGGGCTCTTGTTTCTGAAATGGACACAGTGAACAGAGAGTTGGAAGCAGTTGGAAAGCCTGGACCATTAAAGGATCAGCAAAACTGCTGAGGCTGCACAAGCTGAGCTGTCGTTAAGTGGCTTCGCCCTCTCCACAGAACACAGATGTGTTCCTGTGCACAAACATGGTTTTGTGTTACTGTGCACAGACAACATGAAAACTGCTGGGAAATACTCTGCACTAAAACCCACCAAGGCCGGAGAGGAGATTTCACTACTGATCACCTACAAAAAAAGCAGAAAGACTGAGTGAGAACCACGTCCCTGCACCTCTGCTGAGCATTTCTGAGATTCCCTCAGAGCAAAGCCTTTGCCTCCAGAACATAAATGAGGTAACATACAGTCGTGATGACTCGTAATGTCACAGGTCAAGGGTTTAAATCTCGTGTCCTGTATTTTGTCAACTCCCATTTATCCCACCCAGCACAGCACAAGGGTACCACACATAAATCTTCCAAAAAATGTGTTCTGATCTTTCACCTACAGTAGATTAAAAATAGCCCGGAGCAAGAGCTTTTAGCATTTTGTCATAGCAATTTCTCCATCAAATAAGATGGATCGCCACGGGGAGAGAATGAACCCACCCCGAGATCAGAGCATGGAAAAGGCTGAGTTCCACCTCCAAGAAGGAGGAGTTGTGCTCTGGGTGGAAATCCCTGCTGAGCTCCCCCCACTGAGCCCTGTTGCAGCACAGAACATCCAGGGAGGCTTTTCTTTCCTCCCTGCATAATTCTCATTTAAGCCTCAAAACCATTTGGGGAGCTCAGGCAAAAGTCTCAGGTCCTGGTCTGGATTTTGCAATCCTCCACAGCATGGCTTTGGGCACAACGCCCATCTCAGGTTTTATTTTTAAAAAGTATTATTTGAAGACAGGTGCTAATTTTGGCTATCCAATAAAATTATTAGAGCTCCAGCCACTTGAATTTTCTGAAAACCTAAAGACCAGAAAGGGAATACCCACAACAAAACATCTTCCTCTCATAATTCTGCTGGATTATTCTGTTATTAAGCCTTCTTATTTCTTAGGGTCTTGTGGTGATCTTGCAGCAGTGAGATGCACATCACTGTTACCAAAGCACAGAACACCTGCACAGAGCAAATCTTGACCAAAACCTCTCCTGATCCATTAATATCTGCTGGGCATTAATGGTTCCCTTTCAAAAGTTCAAGACCTAATTGCCTGAAAGTGAATCCACCCTTCTGTTGTTATCAGGTGGTTTGATAAAAGGTCCAGCCTATTGCTGCAACTGGGCTTTCCTTGTGTCTTTATCTCACCACAGCCACAGTTGCCAAAGTGGAATAGATGTCCAAAGGATTTATTCAGGAAACTAAAGCTTCCAAAGTTGCAGCTGCTTCCACATGAATTCAGTGATGCACGGTTTCCCAGCAGCTCACAGAGACTGGAACATCTGTTTACCAGACACCTTTATGACATTCTACCTCAGTGTGCTGAGATCTCGAGTTATCACATTAAATCTTGCAGAGGTGCTAAGTAAACTGCATCCAAAAAAACAAGAGAGAAAAAAAAAAACCCACTGTCTTGCTCATAACCCAGAAAATCCTAAGAAGTCGAGAATTTGTACTCTCTGCCACAATTCAGGGCCCAACTTCCAGGTTTTCCAGAGAGGCTGCCCTTTTATTTCAGGCTGATTGCAGATCCCATTGTCTTAGAACATAAGTAGACATAATATTGTGTATTTTATATATATAAACAGAAAACCAGCACCTGTAACAGAGATGTGCAGCTCTCACTTCAGCAAGTTATCAATGAACACTTCCAGCATTTTGTGAGAGAAACTGGAACATCACCTGTGAGTCAGAACTGGGTAAAGCCTACAGAATTTACCCAGTATTTTCCACTGGTTCCCCTTTTCCAAAACACGTTCTCATTTTAATCAGATTTTACTTTTGCACCAGGGAAAGAGTTTCTGCTTGCTCTCCACTGTCACAGCCGGAACAACCTTCCACATCAGAGATTTCCACACTTTTCTAATGAGATGCTCATCAAGAAAAGAGCCCTCACCTTCCTTCCTCTCAAGCCCACACTGCAGCTCTTGGATTAGAGCAGAAAACATGGGGAAAAACACATTTAGGGTTTGGACTAGATGATCTTTAAAGCTCCTTTCCAACACAAACCATGCTGTGATTCTATGACACTCGTGGTATTTGTGTTTATGTTTTTCCATAGGTTTTTTTAACAGGCCTCAGGGAACCATTTGTGGGGCCAAAGTAATGTGGATTCACATGATCCTATCACATGTTCCTGTTGGTTTTGATGCCAGGATCAAGAGAAGAGATCCTGTGTTATTTTTATGCTTCTGTTACATTTATGTTATTTTAGCCTCGTTAACGGGCCTGGGGAAGGGGAAGGGCCCATGAAAAACACACACAAATGCCAGGACATTGGGTTAATTCAGATTTAACTGAACCTTAAAGTATCCTCAGAGCTCCCTTTGGGGTTTGGGGAGTGGGGCAGGGGGGCACAGTGACGACAGCACAGATTCCATCTGTTGGACACTGCAGCGTTCTCTGGCTACAGAGTCACGGAAGAAACTCCCTGTACACAAAAATCTGCAATTTCACATTCTGCAGCAGTGAGAGAAGACAGAAAACAAAGGTACAGCTGCTAAACTTCCCAATCCAAATGGAGGGAACGGGGTGAGTCAAGCAGGGCCAACAGCAGCGTTAGAGGGAAGATGAGAAAATAAAGGAAAACATGTTCACAGTTATACTGAAAGATATTTGTCATTTTTATCACTCATCTCTCAGTGTGCTGTGGATTATTTACATCTGGAGGACCGAGGTGAGTATGAGATTCAGCCCCACTCCCAGGTGATTTGTGACACCACAGGTAAGGAAGGGCCTGACTCTCCCAACCCCAATCAGTGATGGAAATGAAGATCTCCCAGAGCCATGCAGTCCCTCCCAGCACTGGATCAGGCAGCATTCCCCATTTTCTTCCAGCTGCCAGTCATCATAATACCTTCTTATCTGTATCCTCAGGATAAATCCTTATGCATTAGAGCCCAAAGGGCTCTGACAATTCCAGCTAATGTACACTCCAAGGGGGACTTTTTCCTTCTCTGCAGGGTCTCACACCCCTCCCGTGGCAGGAGGATCTTGGAGCTCAGAACAGAGGCCCAACACTGCCCTCTCTGCCCCTGCCCTTGGTCCCACACCACGCTCATTTTCCATTTATAAGCAGTTTATATGGAGGCAATAAACTATTCTCAGGTGTTATAAACATTTTATAGGCTGGGGCACTGCACACTCTGGGGTGAACAATTATTTACTAAAGCAGCCACTAATCATTTACAAAATGGGTATGAACTGAGGCTGGGTGTAATCCCCTGCTCTGTGCAGTGCCTCTTATCTGGGCTGCCCCACTGGGACTGGCCAAGGATCCCCACAGTTCAAAGATTAACCACACACCTCAGGGAGGAGCAGCCAAGCTCCCCAACAAGGAGCTGTGACAGGCTCACACTTCCCACAGGTTGGAGTACAGTAAATACAGGAAAGTTCACTAAACCTCCTTATCAAATGACCCAAATTTCTCAGTCCTGATTTTTCCCTATCTAGTTTCACCACCTGTTTGTGGGGATATAAAGGATTGTGTCAAAGTTCCAGGATATGGTGCTGCGATCTTTAAACCCCCTGAATTTTAGGTGTCCTGATACGATGGGTGCTTTTCTTGACTACCTGGCAGTGTTTCCTGTCCACTCTGGAAGGACACAAAGGAATAGCTTTATTTCTTTGGCATCTTTAGTGGGATGAGTCACAGAGTCGTGAGCTCAAACTGCTGAACACACTGGTATTTTCAGACACCTCAAATGCTTCTATGACACAAGAACATTATGAAATATAAAACATTTCTTTACTGTCAAACCAACATTGCCTTGTCCTGCCAACAACCTGCCCGCTGCTTGGGGTTTCTGCAGATGTTTTTTTTTCGCTCATCATGAATTCAAATCCTGTGCACTTCTGCCATATTTCAATTATCCATTACATAAGTGATCTTCTTGCATTAAATCTGATTTAGGATGAGTTCACCATTCAGGGCATCTGCACAACAGCACTCCCTTCAGTAAAGCAGCTTCCTCTGGCAGTGTTTTTCATGCTTCAAAACTACTTGTGAACCCCCAGAACTGAGAGTTCCTCTTCCAGCACCTCCTCCTGCAACAGGTGTGTGCTCTCCACGTGGAATTACGCAGCAGAACCTACTTCCCCCTTGACCATTACATCCTGCTCCTGCACAGAAGCTGCCCTAGATGATAAACCAGCCACGCTCGAGCTCTAATCTGAGGAAATGTTCAAGCAGATCCCGGACAAAGCCAAAGGGAACTGCACAGCCACTGAGTGGGACTATTCACTTGCTCAAGCACGTGCTTGAGCACTTTCCTGAATGGAGCCTGTGAAGCCAAGGGCAGCCCGGGCCTCGGTGTAACCCTGGAGACACGAGAAGCGTCCAGGCTGCGTTTGTGAGCCTGATAAGCTCTAATCTGATAAAGACTTCACCACCCCGGCTGCGTCAGAGCCGCGCTGCAGCAAGTGGATATTACAAGGGTGCTGCTTATCTGGCTGAGAACAAATGGAAACTCATTCAAAGAGCTCAGTGCTCAGAGATAAAGCTGGGGAGGCCTTGTAGGGCGGGCACGAGGAGATGAGGTTATCACAGAGACAGACGGGCCTGAAAAACCCCACCTCTTCTTTACAGTGGCAATTAAAAGATAAAAGTCATAGACCTTCAAAAGCTGTAGAGGTGTCTCATTCCAATTTAAATCACTGGACGTAAAGCACTTACGAGCTTTGAAAATCTGGATCCTAATGGCACTGATTTTAAAGGGCAATCAAATTTATATTACACTTTTTAAAAATACCTGTCTGTCCCCGTTCATTCTTCACGAGTCGTTGGAACAAACAAATCTGCAAATTTAGGTTAAAAAGGGAAGAAACTATATGGGAAACATGTTCCATATTTCACACTGTCCCCTGTGATGGACTACCAGCTCCAAGCAGGATCCCAGCACCAAAAATGAGCCCTTCAATTGGGGCAGGACAACAATTAAGACATTTCTGTATGATGAATACCTGTGTACCTCTCCAGCTGACTCAGTGACAGCTACAGGTACCCAATACCTTCAAAAATAATGCTCAGTAACTCCCTAAATTAAGCCACTGATGATGGGCACTGAAATTTCAAACAAAAGTACTTCCCCTCTCAAGATATGCCCAGGCTGAAGGAAATTGAAAATAACTCTTTTTTTCTTCCTATATCTTGAAAACCACTCTGTAACGAGGCCAAACCCTACGGAATGGGCTGTTTTCTCACCCAGTGAAACAGAGCACCGGCCAGTTTCATTTCCCCAGCACTGAAATGCTTAAATTCCCTGCTTTACTGAAGAATTGCAGCTCTGAGCTCCACTCCGTGCACTGTTTCAGTTCTCAGGAGGTTTGTTTCCCACAGCTGCTCTTCAGCCAAGCTGTGAATGAACCTGAAAATTCATTTGAAAACCCCTCTATGGTTTCTCATGCTTTCACAATTACAGTATAGCTCTTTCCTCAACATTTACACCACCCCCTGCAGGGAATTCCCCCGGCGCAGGGCTAGAATTTACCAGGAAGGCTTGTAAACCCTGATAAGCGTTTCATCTCAAAGAAGGCAAAAAACTCGGTTTCAAGCGAGTCTGGGAAATTTTCTTTTGCAGGCTCCGTGATTGTGCTGTGGAAGTTTGGACTTTCAGAGCTCTGCGATGCTCCGGAGCGCTCCGAGGAGACAGGGAGGACTGTCATCAACGTGAGCGTTCGAAGTGCTCCTGTCTGTCACTTGGGCTGTGACTCAGGAGGAAAGTACGAGAGCTGCGGTTGGGGACAGCCCTCCCTGCGCCGAGCAGAGGCTGGCGGGGAGCCCGGGGGACTTTGTGGGGAATGGCACAGGAGCCACTGCCCGGAGCTGGCGTTTGTCCCCTTCCAGCAGACAAGAACAGGCTGTGCAGGCTCGGGGTGTGCAGAATGAGGGTGTGCAAGGATCAGGGTGTGCTGAATGAGGGTGTGCAAGGCTCGGGGTGTGCAGGGCTCGGGGTGTGCAGGACTCAGGGTGTGCAGAATGAGGGTGTGCAAGGATCAGGGTATGCAAGGATCGGGGTATGCAGGATCGGGGTGTGCAAGGATCAGGGGGTGCAGAGCTCGGGGTTTGCTGAATGAGGGTGTGCAAGCTCCGGGTGTGCAAGGATCGGGGTGTGCAGAATCGGGGTGACAGGTCAGCCCCAACTCTTCCCCAATTGCATTTGCATTAGCGATCACTGAGGTCACAGTTCGCACATCAGAGTGACAGTCACCGTGGAAACCGCTGGAAACATCTGCTGGGTGTTTCAGAGAGCTGGGGAGCTGCCTGCCCTGGCCAGGGAAGTCTCCTGCCGGAGCGCAGCTCCCAGCACCGGAGCACTGATTTCCTCCACAGCCCCGTTCCCAGCCCATCCTGGGCTCCCTGGGGCACTGCCACTGCTTTGGTCCCGGGCTAAGATTCTGCCACAACCTAACACAGAGTCAGCCCCCAAATTCCCTCCCTGGAACTCCAAGAGAAGCTCTCATGTGTAATTCACGCTGACAAATCAAACACATTTCAAAATCTTCAGAATGTGTATGCAAAATGTTGGTGGTCATCATCTTATTATAATATGTTATATATCAGTGTATCTTATCTATAAATGTAACTATGTAAAGTCAAGCTAATAATTAAACAAAACCCCGTAAAATGAAAATCCACAGTATGGGTTAGTTTCTGATGAGCCCATACAAAAAAAGATGCCTCCATTCTATACACTGAGCCCGTATCTATTTCGTTTTTACAACTTACAGGTGCCTAGATTTTACACTGGCCACTATCCTGCTTTTCCTAGACCTTTAAATAAACGAAGAGGTGAACCTGGGACACTTCTTCTATGGATTAGCTCTTGAAACTGTGGTGTTTTGGGGGATGGGAGCTTCCTACAACATATAAGCATAGCTCTAGAGTAGTAAATCTTTGATCTTTCCTTATAGCCAGCACATCACAAAACAATTAATATTGTTCAGAAGTGTCTTACATATTCAAAATATGCTCCTGCATAAAGTTCATGCCCGTGCACCCCATTTTAAATCAGTACTTGTGACTGATCAAAGGAAATCACTGACACAGAGTCAGCTACAATGACACTCGCTGGAGCATAATTTAAATAAACACCATGTAAACAACCTCCCGAGACACGTTCACATTCTCTGAGAAGCAAAGGTGACATGAAAGGCAAAAGGGGGGAGGGGTTTAGGCAGATTTTCACTTTGTGTAAGAGATACCGGTCCCAGTACATTAAATGTGCACAGGAATGTGCCCAAACACTGAAGGCAGCTGACACAGAACAGCTCACGCCAGGATTGGAAACCTCTCAGCTCTCTGAATCCGGGTGACTCCATAAAAACCACTTCTTGGGAATGGGCTCTGACTTCAAACCCTACCTGGGAACAGTTGAGACAAATACCAGCCTGCACGGGCCAAAATTCTGCCAAGCAACATTCCAGCACTTCACTAGTACAGTATCATGTTCCACACTTGAGGAACATTCCTGGGAACATTCCCAGGCATCCTTGATTTTACTAGCATGGACACAGCCTAAGATTTCCAGATGCTCACTAGAAAAAGTTTTGTACTTGGACACTGTCATCTGAACAGAGAACCCAAGCAAACAAACAAAATAAAAGCGCTTTATTACGGCAGATTGAGTATTAGAGTTAACAACATTTCCCAGGAGGGATTCCAGGTCCAGTTTGGAAGGAGCATTTGCCAGAGAGCCGTGTGCTCATCAGACCTTCCCTGTACCCCCTCACTGCTCCCCTGCCCTGGAACAAACAGCCACAGCAGCTCTGGCAGACCCCACCCAAACCCCAGGGGCCGATCTGCACCTTGGAACTGAAAAGGGATCTCCAGGCAGAGACCCACCCCAGCCGCGAGGTGAAATCACAAGTGTGAAAGCCCACACAAAACACAGGTTCCTGCCCACGAGCCTGAGGTTTCCCTTTCACCTCCTTCACCCTCCGAGTCCCCTTTGATCGGAACAAAAACGGTGTCACCTTAACCCAGAGAGACACCAACGCCGGCTGCTGTGCACATGCACCTTCAGGCTGGGACAGAAATTTCCAGGAATAATACAAAAATACTCCAGCATGTTAAGAAAGGCAAACAGTGGGAAGAAGCACTGGAAAAAAGAAGAGAAAACAGAGAGCATTTCTTTGTCCCCAGGTAAATCTATGAGCACGCCCACATTTGGGTCCAGTACTGACCCTCTTCCCCATTTCAAAAAATGAAAATAGAACTGGAAAAGACACAGAAAATGGAGGGAAGGATTATAATAATTAATCAGACTGGGCAACACATTTTCTATAGAAATATTTTTAAGTGGTTTAAAAACTTCGGCAATTACTTGAAACAAAATAAAATTTTCATTAGCTTCCTTTGATTTCTAATTCCTGATGTTATTGAATCACGTTTTTATGAGTTTGTTTTTCTCTGACTTCAAAAGCCACAGAAACTCAGCTTTTTAAACACAAAACCAAGAGTCCTATGGCACGAATCTAGAGGTGGGCTTGACAAAAACTCCCAAGTATCACAATGTTAAAAACCAAAGAGTTGGCAAAATACCTCAAATTTGAGGAGGTGAAGAAATATGAGTGGCACTAGACGGACTTGAACAGCTGTACATATTTCAGCCCAAGATTTTAAAGTTTCTGTCAAAATATTGCAGTGAAAAACCAACATTCTCCATGGAAAGCAGCTATTTTCAGTGAAAATGCTATTTTATCAAAACTCTATTTTCCATTAAACACAGTTTTGACAGAAATTTTTCAACTATCCTTATTCAGTGTTATGCTCTGTAGTTGGAAATGTTAGCAGTTTTTAGGCTGTCTCTACAACTGCAAAGATTTATAGGAACTTGGCAAAGATGGAAAACACACAAAAAAAATCTGATTTAAGACTCATCTCTGTCCTTCCATATTACACACACATCCCTGGAAATTATTTTACAGAAGTTTAATAAAACACACAACAGTGACACAGCACAGCAATGCTACTTCAAAGCTATTAATATTTTCCTGATTTTTGTCCCCCCCTAAAAATTATTGGCAAAGCATCTATTCTCTATTAGCCCTGGATAATTCCTTTTTGGCTTAACAAACTATAGGGGCACTTTTCCCCTGGGCAGGTGCTGGTACCTCTGGTCAGTGTGTTGATTTTGGGATTCTGTAGGTGGAGTTGCCCCCTCCTGTCCTTTGGGATTTGTGGACTGTGCAGACTTCCCTGCTGGAATTACGCAGGGCTCCCAGGCTGGCTGCTGCTGTATCACATTACAGCCCGGTCTGAATTAAAACTGGGGGGAAGCAGGGATTCAGAAGGTGTAAAACAGGTATCTGGAAAATCAGAAACCCACTACTGGAGAGGAGGAAGAAGCCCAGAGAACTTCTGAGTACTCTGTGATAAGCAGCACTTTTTAAAAGCTTTCCAAAATGTGTTTACAGGGGTTAGGGGCTCTGCAGCCTCCCCACTGTGTGCTGAACTTTGGCCAAGCCAGCAAATCCTCGGGAACAGGATCCCACCAGTGCCAAGGGGAAGGAGAAGCCACAGCCGTGACCTTCACACAGCCCAGCCCTGGCCTCTGCCTGAGCCTGCGAAGGGACGAGGAACTGCAGAGTCTGGAGCACTGTCCCACTGTCCCACCCTTCCTGTGCTGGGGGGACGCCTGTCCCACAGGAGTAGTGTTGGGATATCAGCTGGTGGAAATCGGGGTGTCTCCACTCGATCTGGGGCCACATTCAGAGCTGCCATGAACCACTGAAACCTTGGGGTCACACAGCGTTACTGAAAACAGGACCTGGATTTTGTTACCACTGTTAAAAGATGTTTCTCTCGCCCCTCCTTCCTCTTCATCTTGCTCAGAACTCACAAGAGTCACAATCATCAGCAAAGGTCCCCGAGCTTGCAGTCAGGGTTATGGGATGTGCAGTCTGTAAGAGCTTTTTAACCCACAATTACTCACACAGCCCATCTGCACACGCCAACCAAAGCCAGGCGTAACCCAGGCACAGAACACCTTGGACCTAAGGGAATGAAAGAGCAAAAAAGAAAACCAAGCTGGAAGCAGATCCAAGAGAAGGAATCTTCCATACAACATCCCCACCTGACTGACTAGAGAAGGATGCAGGGAAACAACAGGCTCCAAATCAGAGATGTGTACACATGTACACTCACAGAGTTTCTGCTAATTGTCTCTGTGGAACCCCTAAATATCCACAATATCATTATAAATCCTTCCTTCCTGCAAGCCAGCATTCCCCAGCCCGTTCCATCTCTCACTTCCCCCACAAAAATGACAGACTGACTCTAAGCTCCCACCTGCATAAATCTCCTACAGACAACCACAAATATTTTAGCTATGCTGATTTATGGAAGCACAAGCAAGACTAAACCAGGAGATCTATCCTCCATGCACGGTGACTGATGGCTCGCTGCAAATCTTTCCATTTAAAGCACTGTCACTTTTGCAGTCCCATAGAGAGAGAGAGAAAAGAGGAATAAAATAACCTGCAGTAATGCAACTTATGGCAGCTCCCGGGGAAAAAAACCCCAAACATTTGTGCAACCTGATTTCTCCCAAGTTTTCCTGCATAAGATCCTTGCTACTAATTGAAGAAATTCTCTTTGAGAGAGGATGTGAAAACAGCTGCAAGACCCCTCAAGTCCTCCTCCTCTCCCCTCTCCCCATTCCATTTTCTAACTTTGACCACGGCAATCCTGATTTGCAGCCAGTGGGAAGCTGGCTTTTTGACCAGTGCTTTGAGGCTGAAGCTTTAGTATCCATGGATTGAAAGAATGAATGAAGATGGGCTTTCCCTACTCTATGAGTGAACAAAATCAGGCTGCAGCTCCTGATTCCAGAGCTGTTAACAGGAAAGAGCAGAAGAAGCTTTGGAGGCCTCCAGGCCCAGGCAACTCCCCTTGACCTCAGAGAACACCCACCACAGATGGGATCAGCCTGACAAGAACGAGACCAGCACGGCTGAGCTTGCTCATGGGAGGTAAACGAAACGAGACAAACTGTGCCCAGCAAGAGCCCTGTCAGCGTCTGCCTCGGTGTCTCACGCTGGGTAACAGCCCCACGGAGGCAAGAGCTTGCGGAGGACACTGAGCCCATTCAGTTGTTTTAAGATCTGTGTTTTGCACAAAGACATCAACAGGGACAAGTGATGCTGTTGTGGTAGCGCTTTACTGCTCCTCTGCTGAGCAGTTTCAAGAGCTGGGCCGGGAGCTGAAATCACAGAGCAAACCAAGAGGTTTCTGCATCCCGGCTCCACCGACACCACATTCCCAGCACTTCCCTTGCACTGGGCTGGGTGGTGGTGAAGGTGCCGGTGTCACCTGTTGTCACAAGCAGGCTGGTCCCTGCAGCAGCTGGCCTCTTGCTGCTCTGCTGTCTCTGAGTGGCAGTGCTGCCTCTGGGGCAGCTCTGAAATTCAACTCACTCACCAAACCTTGCTGGGCACGGGGCAGCTGTGTTCTCACATCCCAGCTCCAAGAAAGAAAGAGGGATAAAGAGAGCAGGAACAGGTGTTTTATCTCTTCGGAATGCAGAGCAGGACAGGTACATCTGAACTGCAGTGGGTATTTCAGGGCATGTTACATTGCCTGCATGGTCATTGTACAGAACCCTGGGCTCAGTTTCCTCTCTAGGATCTCTAAATAATCACTTCCTTTCTCTAGGCCTTAACTTCCTCAGTCAGTAAAATGGGGAAAATTAAATTCACTCTCCCTAGAAATGCCTTTAATGACAAACCTTTGTCCAATAGCTAATTGTGCAATATCATTAATAAAGGAGAGGACAAGCTGCCAAGTTCTTTGGGACATTCCCTTCCATATCAGTGACAAAGTTATACAAGTTTTTCTTTAAGTTTCTCATCCAATACTCAGTAGTGAAACTTGAGAACACCTGTACTAACAGGAACTTTGCCTTTTCTTGCTATGAATTAAAAAAATGAAACAAAACAGTGGTAACATTCTGTACTTTTTTTTTACCAGCCTGTAAATCCAACTCAAAGATGGGAAAAGAAAACCTTGATTTGAGAAGGAACTCAGTGACAGACACTCCAGGAAGGCCCAGGTGACTCTCCTGGATCTGAGGGCTCCCCTGAAGCTGTGCACCCTGAGCCAGCCCTAAGTAAAACCTGAACATGGTTATGCAACTTGCAGCACCTCCAAACAGACAGTACAACAGAAAACCAAAGAAAAGCCCGAGAACAGGGATGAAAAGAGCCATCTGTAAACAACTGGGTAAAACCACTCTTTTGCAGATTATCCTCCTCAAGCTGCAGGAGGAGGCCTTTGTGATGCGGGCCCAGCACACACTCCCTGTGCTCTGTGCACCTGAGCTCCAGCGCTCACACCAGGTGCAGGAGGAGAGCTCTACTCCGCATCCTGAGGCAGGAATGGTGGAATAAATGAGGGGTCCATGGAGTCTTGGCAGTTCACAGGCTTGACCTACTTCAAAGGAGGACCAGGGAGGGCAGTGGCAGGTTCACGCTGTGAAGAAATTGTTGCTGCTCCAACCCACCATGGCAGATTGCAGGATGCTGCTGTGAGGTCACCTGAACAGATTCACCACAGAATTCAAAGCCCCAGAGTGACCTATTTTACGTCTGAAAATGAAATAAGATGCTGGGAATCGTTTCCAGAGAAGTACCTGGTCAGTGACTGCAGTGAAATGTCAGTGCAGTCAGCACAGCCCTCTCTGGTACTGCCTGACCTGCTCAAATACAAAAATACAACCACGCTCACTTTTAACCCATTATTTGTTTACTTTACTTTTACATTTTGAGAGCCTTACAGAGGACATGCAGAGACAAACCACACAAACGTCATCAGAATCGCTTTCTAATCTCAGACTCCTGTAAGTCAAAAGTAACTCCTTAATGAGAACAATTAAAACCAGAAGTTAAACCAGGGGTGTGTTTATGCAGTTGAATAACTGATAAATGGCCATCTGAAAGAATTAAGAGGCAGGAATTTCAAATCAGAAGCAGTAATTTTTGTGCCAATCCTGTTCTTTCTGACTAGCAACCCCTTCACGAAAAAGGTAGTATGTATTCATAGTTCATTACCAAACATTAAGACAAATTTTCCAAATGAGCTCAACTCCCAGTTTAGGTACTTAAATGATGG
The DNA here is from genome assembly GCA_013397845.1 of Melanocharis versteri. Lineage (NCBI taxonomy): Eukaryota > Metazoa > Chordata > Aves > Passeriformes > Melanocharitidae > Melanocharis > Melanocharis versteri. Next base: position 324,211 of record VZTG01005919.1, on the reverse strand, counting down.
CTGAATTTCCAAAAACACATGGGACAAGGTCAAGGCTAAAACAGTGTTTTGTTTTGTTTTGGTCCATAGAAAATGGAGTTTTGGCAAAATCCAGAGGTTTTACTTCAACAGAAAAAGGGAACTTGTTTGCCACGACTCAGGAAATCGGCACTTTCTGACTCCTCCTGCAACTCCAAGGACTTGTTTTTCATCAAAACTTCCTACTTGGAAAGCCAACAGAAGCCAACAGCCTCAAAGGACAAGAAAGGGCCCCAGGAAAGGAATTGCTGGTCTCTCTCCCCTGACATTCTATAACAAACCAAACCCAGACTGTCCTCTGCTCTGCTCCGAGAGTGGAGAGCTTCAGAACATGAAACACAGAGCCCACGGATCACAGAATCCCCACCTCAGTTCTCCTTGTTTCCTCCTAAAGCTGCATGACCTCACTGCTCAGGACTGATCCTGGATCTGTGCAGGGAATGGGTGGGAAGTGGCTGGATCCTGGCTGAGTCGTTAGCACGTTGTGCTCATGCTGCCCAGTGCACTTCTCCCAGCATCCAGTATTTTCGGTTTTGCCTTTAAAACCAGCACAGGGAATGGAAAGGCTGGGAATATTTTCTGTGCAGAGGAGAGGAAAATGCATTTCAAACTGAGCAAGAAAGCTGCCTCTCCAAACGCCGAGAGGGAAGGCCCAGGAAACCAAGCGCACACAGGATTTTGCACATATGAAAACATTCCCACAAAATGAGGGAATCTGTAACTTTGCAGCCTGGGTTTTTCCCTCTGCACAGGGACCAAGGACACTGCTGATGTGCTCCAGGAGCCTGGCATGCCAAGAGGGATGGATTTGTTGAGTATGAGCTGAGGATGCCTCTGCCAGCTCCTCTCGCCGCAGGTTGCAGGACTGATGTTATAACAGGCAGACTTCAAAACTGCAAAGAACATTCCTTTAAACACGAGGGTCAGATGGTTCTGATCAAAAGAAAATAAATCAGAAAAGCAAACAAATGCATTCAGGAGGACAAGTTTCACCATGAAAGGCAAGAGGGTCTTTTTTCTTTGCCTGCTATCGCCCTTATCATCCTGAAAATAATGGTTTGGGAAGCAGATTTCAATATATGCCATAAAAAAAAATCTGTGGCCAGCCTGGAGGGAAGGGTGAACTACTCTGGATGTTCTAACCAATGAAATGATTTAATAACATCAGCTAGTACAGCTCACTTATAACTTTCATAAGCTTTCACACTGTATTTTACTCACTTGAGAATTCTTGACAGCTGTTAAGACGCTTTCCAGGCACCCAATTAGGGCAGACGAATGGTACAAGTCCAAAAATTATTTTCAGAATTTGTCAGAAAATTAGAGTAAATGATCATGACTTTTTTTTTTTTTCTTTCAAAGAAAAAGGTTTGATAGCTGACATTAAAATGTTTCTGGAGGAGCAAATAGTAAGGAAGTGTTTGCACGTGGCAAACAGGCTGAAACGTGGCTAAGAACAGATCCACACCATTCACAGGGCTGAGGAAATCACTTCTCCAGACAGCCACAGACAATCAGAAAGGTCTGTTGCAGGTTTTATTTTTGGCTTGGTTAAATGTGATATATAAGATTATCAGATACACTGCAGGGAGATAAACCAGCATAGAACAGAGGCAAGATCTGGGCTATTTAATGAAACACCTTCTGCTAACAATTCAGCTACATAAGAGGTCTGTGTCCTGCAAACCTCGCCAGGCTGAGGCGAGGGTCTGACAGCAAAGTGGTGTTTGTATTTATTGAGGAGCTCATCTGAGTACAGAGCTCTTCCCACCTCTGGATGAGCAGGAGGACACACCACAACCTGGACAGAACAGGGCCCAGCTCTGTCCTGCTCCTCAGGCTGTTTGTGACTTGGTTCAAACCTGACTGTGCCCCAGACCTGCTCAGCAGAACCAGTACCTGGCACCAGGCACACGGCCTGGGCTTCAAAACTACCAAAAATAGATAGCTCGGGCAAAATGGGATGTGCCCAGCCTTGTTCATAAATTTGGAAGTATCCACACTCCAGCCATTACTCCAAGGTAATGCTGCGTGATTTGCATTTCTGTTACTTATTTGGCTTCAGGACTTTTTGCAGGACAAGGACTTTACAGAAAGTGGAAAAGAAAGCTCCTGAGCTCAGTTTGTGGCTGACACCAGCCATTTCTTGCAAACTTTGTCAGGTCACCCCACTTTCTGCATATAAAGCAGGTTTAAACAATAGTTTCAGATGCATTGGGAGAGCAGGATGAGCATAGAGAGGTGAGCTGAAGTGTGTAAAATGCTTCAGAATCCCTCAGCTGCAGACACCAAAGAAAATATCCATCATGTTAGAACAGTGCCAGCGTTCAGAAAGCTTTATTCCATTCTAACTGGGGAATTCACACATCCAGAGCACACACTGCCCCTTTTCTTTAACCAAATTAATCAGCTACTACTGCAATCACAAAGCCTGGCGTGGTGCTTACATCCCAGTTCATCCCAGTTCCTGGTGTGTTGTGCTCACCAGGACAAGTGCAGAGAGCTGTGAGTGCCAGGAATGGTGAGGGAGCAGGGGCTGGGAAATGGGAATGCGTCACTGCCCCGAGCAGACACAGAGCTGCTGCAGCAGGGCAGGAGAGCCCAGCACAGACCCCCCTGTGATCCCAGTGCCCCTGCACAGATCCTCATCCTGCCAAAGCTCATGGAGCTGGATGTGGCAACAGCTCCTGTGCTCCTCCAGTGGGACACGGAACAAAAGGTCGGAGCAAAACCATCCCAGATGGAAGTCGCTGGTAGTTTGTGGGGTGAACCCAACCACTCTCTAACATCACAGCTGCTCTGGTTGGCCAAGACAGTGACTGTCACAATGACAGGGGAAAAGTGGCATTCTGAAGGAAAACTGAACAGATCTGAAGCCCAGATAGACGTTTTCAAAGGCTGGGCAGAGTGGCAGATGCCTGTCCGGTAATTCCTCCTGCCTTCATCTTCTGAGCTGTGCAGGGGCTGTGACTAATATCAGTCCTCCCACTTCTCCAGCCTAGTCATTTCAGCTGATATTTTAGAGTGTACCACACTGTGCTGACATGCCTCCACCCTCTGCGAGCTTTCCTGTTCTAGAGAGAGACACAGAGAGAATGACTCATGCAGCTCTCCTACTATTCGAGCCTTTTAAGCAAATTCAAAGGAAAGTTTTAAAGGTGCTCTCTTGATTTGGGAATGCCTGGGTGGGGTTTTCTTTTTCTGCGTGCGCTTGTTTTGTCAAATTACATGTAATTTTCCAACCTCTATGATGCTAAGACGTTTTAATAATTCATGAACCTTCCTGACACCGTCAAATTGCAATTTGGAAATGTCAGAGGTACCCACTGGTATAGGCATTTGTGAATGCTACAGGAAAGGAAATGGAAAAGAAGGATGGTAGAATTAGGTTGCTAAATGCCATGTCTGGCTTGTGCTCTGTTTGACAGCCATAATTAAGAGCTGAGGTGGTAGAAAGAGGAAAGTGAAAAACCTGAAAGGAAATGGTATAAAAAAACCTGATACTGATGCTAATTGGTAACTTTGGAACGTTCTGAGGAAAAAGAAATACTGAAGATTGTTATTTAACTTGCAGAATATTTATGCCAGTTTTAAATGCAAAGTATTTTATTACCAAGCCTGGAGACTTTGGGGTAACCTAACTGTGGTCTTGCAGTACCTGAAGGGGCCTGGAAGATAGGTAGAGAGGGACTATTTACAAGAGCCTGGAGTGACAGGACAAGGAAGAATGGCTTCACACTGACAGAAGGGAGGTTTAGGTTGGATATTGGGAAGGAATTCCTGGCTGTGAGGGTGGTGGGGCCCTGGCACAGGCTGCCCAGAGAAGCTGTGGCTGCCTCACCCCTGGAAGTGTCCAAGGCCAGGTTGGACACGGCTTGGAGCAGCCTGGAATAGTGGAAGGTGTCCCTGCCATGGCAGGAGGTGGAATGGGTTGAGCTTGAAGGTCCCTTCCAACCCAAACCAGTCTGGGATTACAAAACCAAAGGTACAACAACACCTAATCCTGCTTGCAATATGAGCAAAGAAACACTAAAACCAGCAGGAAATAAGGACCTGAAAGTATCTCTGTGGATCTGACCAAACTTGAGCTGTTTTGAAGGATCAGGCTGTCTTTCAAATCTTCATGAGGACACTGCAGATCCTGCCTGCAGCTTCACCCAAACACTGCTGATTATAACAGCAGTGAGATCATTCAAAAAAGAGCTGGATCACTAGAAGGCAAATCCTCATCCCTGGCAGGCGCATGCAGCCAATGATGTGCTATGGTCATGTCACCATGAGGGACACTTTGTCATGTAAAAGTGTAACACTATTAAACCAGTGAGGGACACTCCACACTCTCCCTGGGGAGTCTGTTCCGGTGCTGATAAAGAAGTTCTGCATCATGTTCAGGTGGAACTTCCTGGGATCAGTCCCTGCCCGTTCCTTTGGTGCCATTGCTGGGCCATGGAGCAGAGCCTGGGCCCTGCTCGGAGCCTCCCTGCACACAGGGACACCCAGGGACAGGCAGGGACACCCAGGGACGGACAGGGCTGAGGGCCCCTCTCCAGGCTGAACAGCCCCAGCTCCCTCAGCCTTTCCTGGGCACGGAGATGCTCCAGGCCCTCCCTCAGCTCCGCAGCCTCCACAGGCTCTGCTCCAGGAGCTCCCTGTCCCTGCTGTGCTGAGGAGCCCCGGGCTGGACACAGCACTCCAGAGGTGCCTCAGAGGGCTGAACCCAGGGCCGGGATCGCTCCCCGTCCCGCCGGGAATGCTGTGCCTCCCAGGGCTGAGCCCAGGGCCGGGATCGCTCCCGATCCGCCGGGAATGCTG
>VZTG01005919.1:231072-319114 GCA_013397845.1 Melanocharis versteri | reverse complement strand
CTCCGTTCCTCCGGCTGGAGATCTCCATCCCTCCGTTCCTCCGGCCGGGAGCCCTCCATCCCTCCATCCCAGACCTCTCCGCCTCCCCCTCCGGCCGGGAGCCCTCCATCGCTCCAGGCCAGACCTGTCCGCCTCCCCCTCCGGCCGGGAGCCCTCCATCCCTCCAGGCCAGACCTCTCCGCCTCCCCCTCCGGCCAGGAGCTCTCCATCCCTCCAGGCCAGACCTGTCCGCCTCTCCCTCCGGCCGGGAGCTCTCCAGCTCTCGGCCCGCAGCTCCGGGGTGGTTCCCCCGGTGTTTTTTTACAGCCGTCGGGTCCAACCCGCGGATTTTGCCTCATTCAATCCCCCCGGGCCTCGCACCGCGCCCCTGCCCGCTGTGAAAGACGGGAAGGACGGGTCGGTGTGTCCAGGGTAGGACACAAACCCTCGAGTCACGACTCGAGCACAGAAGTGGGGATGGCACTAAGGCTCTTCTGAAGATGCACAACAAACTTCCCCCAAACCTCTTCACAGTTACCGCGGGTGAAACACTGGGAAAGCCTTTCCAATTCATTCCCCGCCCCAGTCCCTTTGACGGGGTAAATTTTGTTGCCATCCCACAGCCAGGCTAAGCCGTGAGCACGCCCGTCCTCCCAGCTCCGTGTCGGCAGCGCCCAGGAGCAGCGTCTGTCCCAGTGGGACTCCGAGCCGACATATGTCAGTGACTCACCCAGGCGCCTGCCGGATCATTAGACCATGAATACTTCCCAAAAAAAAAAAAGGAAAAAAAAAGGGGAGCCCAATAGCAGCTTCTGAAAAAAAAAAAAAAAATAAAGGGACACCAACAAACAGCATCAACACTCCCAGCCAGCTCAGCCCCCCTCACAGCCGGACTGTTTGTCTGACCTGGGAGGCAGCATTTTATCACTTAGAGATTGCAAGTTCGATTGCAAAGCCTAGGCTGATGGCTGGCTGGATAATTTGTCTCTCAGCTCCGAGAGAAATGATGGAAGTCAATTTGACAGCTGCGAGGCTCCCTAAGGATTCCAGACCCAAAGTGCACGGAGCAGTGACAGACACGCCGATGCGCTGAATATCAATGAAGCTCTGCCTGGGAATAATGCTGAGGCAATACGAATTGCACATGTTCAGCTGGAAGGTTATCACTATCATTAGAGTTATTAATTATTGTTATTATTATTTCTATTATTAAGATGTAACAGGAGCCAAAAGCTCCTCGTGGTCTCGTAGAAAGCAGATGAGTTCCCAGCTCTGACCGACACGCTGCTCTCCAGGTCACGCAGCACATGGATGGAATTACGGAATCACTGAGGTTGGAAAAGTCCTCCAAGACCATCGAGTCCAACCTGTGACCCATCCCCACCTTGTCACCAGCCCAGAGCCCTGAGTGCCACGTCCAGGCCTTCCTTGGACACCTCCAAGGATGGGGACTCCAAAACTTCCTGGGAAGCTCCTTCCAAGGCCTGAGCACCCTTTCCATGGAGAAATTCCTGCTGGTGTCCATCCTGAGCCTCCCCTGGCCCAGCCTGAGGCCGTTTCCCCTTGTCCTGTCCCTGTTCCCTGGGAGCAGAGCCCGACTCACTCTGGCTGCCCCCTCCTGTCGGGGAGTTGTGGAATGCAAGGGCGTGGAGCTACAGAAGATGAAGATCCTGCACCAGAAACAGCCACAGAGCTTTCCACCAGCTGGAGAAGCAACAGTCCTGGGGTCAGGGAAGAAATGGACTCATTTGGACCAACTTTCCTGGGAGTGGAAACTCCATTGCCTTGTCTTCTCACGGTGCAGGGAGCTGCCCTGTGGATCTGGGACTGATCAGGCAGGATGCACAGCCAGGAAAATCAGAACCAAGGGGCGAGGACAAAAGTGCTCATGGCCGTGTGTTTAAACCAACAACACAGATCTACTGAGCTGGGAACAGCAGAACTTGGCCATCAGTACCTATGAGACTGCACTTTATAAGCTTAAAATAATAACATTCAAGCTCCCATCGCTCGGTTTCTGGGATGGGTGGCAATAAAACTGAACATCCTTTGCTGTCACTCTCAAACACAGGTGTTCTCATGTGAAAGCCAACTTAGATTCTTTGCTTATTCTGACTTCTCAGGCTCCCTTGGCAAACCTTGGGCAGTTGGCTTAAAAGATCTTTAAATTTGAAGTCAAATGCAGCATTAAAATGAAGGAGGGAAAGAAAAAGAACCCCCACCTCTAAGCAAAATGGCTTTTGTGCTCATATTCAAACCATCCTTTTTTTGCCATTTGGAGGAAGAGGGGTCAATAAAAGCAATATACCATAACCTGCTTACATAGCAAATTCATTCCTGAAAAACAGATTTACAAGGGAAACTCAGCTCAGTGGCAACGCCATCAATTCAGTCTGAAGCAGCACGATTGTTTGGCTAAAACTATGGCAACTGCACAGACACTAACATGCAATCCTGCTTTATTAAATCAAACCTCCAGTGAATCTGTTATCACCATAGTAACACTTAGTTATTACATGGAAACATGTGGAACTACAGTTGGATATTAGCATCTGGTTAGCATCTGCACAGTCTCTTATTCACATTACTAAAATTATAATCCAGGCAGTGAAAAACTTAAGTAAAACTATAGCTTTAAAGCCAAGTCCTGGTCTCAGGTGCATTATATTTAACGTACAGGTCCATGGTACATTCCCTATATCTGGGTTTATAATTAGGGGCTTGGGGTGGTATTTAGAGGTTAGTTTATGTATCTCCTAGGATGTAAATGCACACAGTGTTGGTTGTAATAACATCCAGGCAAAAAATTGCAAAACCATACGATAATTGCAACTGACCTTCCCCCGAGTGCTCTCCCAAGCAGGTTTGCAGGGCCTGCTTCGAGCATTCCCGAGCTCTGAGCACTTCCAAGCAGAGCTTGTTTGAGTCTTATTTATTTTAAGCCACCTGCCACAACATTTTTCCTGTCTTCTTCCTCCCACATAAAGTGTGGCACTTTGTATTCAGGCCAGTGCCATTTTGTGAATAAAGCTCAGAATTCCGCAGGCTGAGGGAAGGGGTAGGTTTAAGGCCCAAAGATCTACACACAGTCGGGATGAGAAGTGGCTGAGTTGTATCACTAGAAAGAGAAATTCCTGGGCTAAAAAAAAATAGGAATAAAAAAGGAAAACTAGTGGTTTTCTTCTGGGCTAATAATAGATTGTGATATGCTTTTTCCCCCTCTGCCACTGAAGCCCACATACTTCAACTCTCACTAATCACGTTTCTAGATTTATAGAGAGAAGATGGAAACTAGTAAATATTCTCTGTTATTTAAACATGATTTCTCATTTTTCAGGCTACAGCAAGTAGAAAATACAAGATGGAACAAAGTGTTGCACACGATTCCAAATATGCCTCTCCTTGCCTGAGCAAAGTTTGTCATGCCAAAGGAAGCAACGGTTTCAAGCACACTTAAATTTTAAGGAAGTCAGTAAATTGAGACATGTATATTCATGATGAGCCTTTAACTGCTACCATGGAAAGTCTGATGGAGGTTTTGGGTGACAAGAAGACAGAAGAATACTTGAATCCATAAAATATAGAGCTTCCTGATCTTTCCAGGTGCTTACTTTTTGACACAGCCCAAAGAGCTGTGGCAGCCCCAGAGAGATTAAAGGGGTTTTGTAGGTTCCCAGATGACCAACCTGGAGAGCCTCTTCAAGGGCAATTCCTCCTCTTTCCTCCACAACCCAGGTGGAGCAGCTCCCTCAGTCATTAATTAATTAGTGCCAATGGAGAAGAGACTCTCCCCAGCTGGGTGAGGGAAACCAGCCAGGCTTGGTGGAAACCACATGGGGGAGGTCTGAATTGCACCAGCAGAGCAGGTGAACAATGCTGGCACTATTTGGGGATGACATTAACATTACTGGTGTTTCACACACACTTACTTTCTTCAGTTTGCAATAAAAACAGTATTTTGGCTCAAAGTACTGCCAGAAACTGGAATTCAGAGCAACAGGCCCTTCAAGAGGCAGGTGCAGGCACAGAGCTGCACCCATTGCACTCTGCAACTGCATTTTGGTTAAATAAAAGTGCCAGTACACAATTCAAAAGTAGCACAACACACACCACCACTAAGGCAGACAACAGAAATAACAATGACTGAGACAGAGATTAAATAAAAATCTGCAGAGTTTTTACACTTTTAGTCACATGTCAGGTTCATAGATGCTTTTTGTCTTTTAATAAAAGTTCTATAACTCCCTCCTGACTCCCACATAAAGCAACAGGCTACAGACAGTTAAAGACACGATCCTTCTCTGGATAAGAAGCAGCTTTAACATCCCCAAAGTTGCACCAGTAAGAAGCAACTAAGAACAGTTGCACCAGGGAGAACAGGTCAGACTGTGTGTGTTACTCAGGAGTCCTTGTGAAACTCAAGCCCCAGTGGCCCGAGGCTCGCAGACTCTGCAGGGAGAGCACACGGAGCCCCGGGGCTGCTCCTGCCTCCCCAGCAAAACTCAGGTGCTTTTGTGTGTTCACTGGGCTTCCCCCAGCTCAGCTCTCACACAGTGGCCATTTCAAAGTTACTTCTTGCTTGCCCTTTTTTTTTTTTTTCCTTTTTAAAGAGAGAAAGAAGCCCAGCAAGGACCCACACTGGGCAACCCCAGGTCTAAAAGTAAAAACATGCTTGGTACATACCCCTGCTAAAGCCAAAAGCAGCAGCACAGCAGGACTGATCCTCCTCCGGCTCTGATCTTTGGTGCTCCCTTCCCCACTATTCAGTTCACCTTCCAGGAGAACCTGCTGCTTCCAAATGGCAATTTCGTAAGCACCTGTGAGAGAACTTAATTGGAACTAATTATCTGTTGGTTGTCTGGGACCTGAGGAGTCACAGCAATTACTTCAGTCAAGAAACAACCTGGGGGAGGGCGTTGCTTCTCTTCAGAAAAATGAACTGAGCTTCTCCCTGAAGGAAAGTTCTTAAAGAGATGGAACCTGTCAAATGCAAGTTAAATACAAGTCAGTGAAACCACACCAACCAATGATTTATTTCTGCCATTAATAAACACATCTCTAACAGGAATCCGCATGTGCTCATCAAAAATAGGTTTTTCTGCCAGTTTTGATGTGATTACAGAATTGTTTGTTATCAAGACACTGTCATGAAGATACATAAACAAAGGGGAAAAGATGATAAGCAACCTGGCATATTTGGGCAGTGGTCTAATTGGAACTTACTTATCTCCATAGAGAAAAAAGGAAAGGCAGAAGCGAGCAGTTAAAGAAGGAAGGAAGCTTAGCAGAAAAGGCTGTGAGTTGGAAGAAACAGTTATGAGCCTAAAGCAGAAAGAATTCAATGAAAACTGCAGAAAATTCTCTGGTGATTTATAACTGTACAGTTCTCATTCTATGAAATAATGATAACTGAAATTAAGTCCTCTTTCAACACTACAGGACATTTCCTTTGTGATGGAGATGAATCCCGTAAGAGCCCCAGTGAAATATTACGGTGTTGGCCGAGAGAGAGCAACAGCAACTCTGCAATATCTGTTTGCCTGTGTAGCACAGGTGCATTTTAACCAAGTCTCCCAGGAGATTTGCCTAAGGCCAGACTGTTGCTGTAGAAAAAGACTAGAAAAGAAATATGTTTAAGTCAAAGCAAAGGTAAATTTGGCTGGACTGCTGCCTAATGGGAGGAAGAAGGAATAACATAACTCTTTAAAAGCAGCTCTCCAGTGGTTAGATTTCCCTGCAGCACACGTGCTTGGGAAGATGCAAGCCAGGTATTTACTTTCAATTCTGTTGAAATGCACAAACAAAAAGAAGATGGCCCTCCTGGAAGCATAAATAACAAATTCAGGACAAAGAAAGTTTACAGAGTACCCATTTTTAGGAGCAGCCAAAGTGGAGGCTGTAAATGATATCAAGAAGCATTAATGTAGTATTTACACATTCTTAAGCCAATTTAGCTCTGACTTTGGTGACTGTGGAAGCAGAAGGTGACCAAAGAAGGAGAAAGTGATGGTATTCAGTGATGGAAAAAAATGCCAGTGAAAGGATTAAAATTGTGGTTAAGTTTTTAGGGCAGGACTTGTTTTGATGGAGAGTGCCTGTGTCAGTGTTGGTTATGGCTGGATGACAATAGGCAAAATTCTCTTCAGGTCCAAAATATTATTAAATTTTCTCAGAAATCGGCAGCATCTCCTTGACAGCAACTCTGGGCAGTTCATGAGCTCTTACTCCCAGCACATGATGTGAAGAAAGCAGAGGGTCTCACCTTCCCCCTTTCTCCTCAAGACTGGAGGAAGTAATTCTCCACCAGCCAACACTTCAGAAAACTGGGGTTTTTCAGGTAGCTGGGAGAATCTTGCTGGATAAGACCTTACATGCTTGAAATCAAAAAGCAAGGCTGTGTTTCATGGTTGGCTGCATCCGTAAAATTTTTTATCATGTCTCTGTCTGTTGGGTAATCTCCATTAAACTCGATAAAAACTTTTGATAAAATCCACACTGAGAGCAAAGAACAATGAGGAGGAGGAGGAGAAGAGGCCAATTTTAACAGCTTCTATATGACTTTCCATAAAATCCATGGTTTTCCTTTCTGCATAATTTACACAAAGACCTTGAAGATGATAAATCAGGGGAGAGGGAATAAAAGTTTATTTGCATAAAATGGAAACAGAAAAAAATAGAACTACACAGAATACATTATATTCTACTCCAAGGAAAGTCACAGACCTGTTTCTATGAGCTTGGGAAGGAAGCCAAAAAGACTGGAAATACACAGAAAGCTTTAAACAATTGATCTTACTGGGAGGTTACACTGGTACCTTTTATCCTCCTGCTAACCAGATGTTTCAGAAAATACCCCAAAGTGAAACACTTGTAGGTTTCTGGGGAATAAATTGGAGAATCATTCCCTCCTCCCCCTCCCTGGCCTCCAGTGTGGGTTCCCTGGGCACTGCAGCCACCCTGCCCCAGGGGCCCTCTGCCCTTCCCAAAGGTGGGTGGAACTGGGAGTTGGAAGGAGCATCCCGAGGGAGAACTGGGAGTTCTGGGGGGCACAGGCTGTGGCAAGGGGTGCTGGGCACTGCTGGGGGTTTGGAGAAGGGGAAGGAGGACATTTCCCAATCTGCCCTGTTAAATCTGTGCTATTCCCTTGAGTACCTTGATACACGTTTGAATTCAGAGCTGCTGGAAATGGCCGGACTTCAGTGAGGGCTGAGCTCGTGCCTTCACAGAGTTAAACCCCGGGCTGCAATTCCATGCACAACAGCCTTGCTCCTGCCCTGCCCTGGGAAATGGATCTGCAGTGCCCCCAGTGCTGCAGCCCCCGCTCTGGAAGGCTTTACAGAACACCCCAAGATATCATTTAACTACAACTGCTGGGAGGTCAGAGGGACTCTCCCGTATTAACCACAGCCTGATGTGCCTTCCCGAGACAGATTTCAAGGAAGAAAAATCCTCTGACAACCCCCACCCCCTGCCAACATGAAAACTGGAGCATGCCTCTTTAAAACTAGCCTATTTAGGCCACAGATGCTAAATGAATTCAGCACACAGACGGAGTAATGGAATGTCAGTGTTCCAGTCTGCTGCCTTGAAGCAATAGGGGTTTTTTATTATTAATTTCTCCTCTCATTTTCCAATGCTGCCTCTGGGCTCCATGCTTTAGATGCAGTATTCTTGTCAGTCTCGCTAACCCAATTTGGATATAATTAAATTTTAAAATATTAAAGGGATTATAAATACTTCCCACCCCACTTCCCCCGCCCCATTCCCTTTTATGCTGTCCCTCTAAAACTGCTGAATTTTGCTTCAGGACTTAAAATGCGGTACTGCAGAATCTGATTTGTTACTGCAGTTTCCTTTGCAAAGGCTGGAGAATATCTGAAGGGAAAAAGCCCAGAGTTAATTCCAGTAAAAGGTGCCCAGGAGCTTTATGAGATAAAGAGCTTTCTGCCACCCTGACATCTTGGAACTTGATCTTGCTCCCACTTAAGTTAATGTTAAGACTCTCAAATTCTTAGAATGGAAGAATTTTTTAGTCATATAAATCCTCATAATGACACACAAGCAAGGATGGAGTTCATCACAGAATCATTGAGGTTGGGATCTCCTGGTCCAACCCCCTGCTCAGGCAGGGTCAGGACTGCTGAGCACCATATCCAGTTGGATTTTGGACGTATCCAAGGATGGAGACTCCACAATCTGCCTGAGAAACCAGTTCCAGTGTTTGACCATGCTGCAGTAAAAAGCTGGATTTAACTAGGTGTGGTGAACTTTGGCATTTAGTGATGATGCCAACATTTTCAAGCTGGCTTAGCACCTACACTATGAAGCACAATTCAAACCTCTTCTTTTTAACATCTGTGAGAAGCATCCAGCTTTTCCAAAGTTCAAAACCAAGGATCTCTCATTGAGAAATACACATAATATCCCCTCGTTATACCCTGCTGTGAGAATAATCCCATTTCCCTGTTTCCCTTGTGCTAATGGGTAAAGGCTGGAGCTTCTGGTTGCTGAATATCTAGACATTTACAGAGGATTGTTGATTTTTATGACTAGGAAGAACAGTGTCTCTTTTGAAGCCCATCTCAGATATTAACATCAGGTATTTTCTTCTTTTGATATGCCCCAGAAATAGATTATGAAGGTTTGCATTTATTAGTGCTGAAATGGCAGCTGAATTATTCTGGTAAGATGCCTCCAGGCCTGACTGTTTGGATCTTTAAAAGGCAATTCTCCAGGTTTAGGAAGACAAAGTCCCACCATGAGTCTCACTCATGGAGATGAAGGTTTCCTAACTCTCAGCCCTGCCCTTTTGTGGGTCCAACATGCTGCTGTTATTTTAAAGCTCCATCTGGAATAGAGCCTACAAAAGAAAAGATGAGGCCATTACCAACTCATCTCTGCCATCTTTGTCCCACATTTCCATCTTGAAAGGATTCTGTTTAGCTTCAGATCTTTCAGGGTCACCAACGCTTTGTTTCAACAACTGTACTCCAGACCTCAGGGAGACTCAACCAGTCAGTTTTGTTTATGGCTTCTATTTCCTGTATATTCTTCCCACTGATTGTGTTTCCCAGTTCACTCCACGTCTCAGATGGAAAATCAAAAGTTGGGGGAAACAAAGGGAATCCAGTGTGTCACACATATCATGTGTGACAAGCAGAGCTTAAGCAGAGCACAAGAATGGCTGTTGAGGAACTTGGACTTGCTTTTGCCTGGGAAGGAGTCAGCAGAATCCAATCAAACCCAGGTTTGCCTTATGATGTAGATGCAAAATTCTGATACCATTGAGAAAAAAACTCCCAAAGCAGCAAACAAAAAGGTCACTGGACAACTTCTAAGACTCTGGGGGCACATTAAAGAGGGCAGATTTGTGGGTTTTCATATCCAGAAAATGAAGTTATAGAACTGATGGAAATAGAAGTTATGGAAATAGTTCTGTGTTGAACATGGACGGGGCATGGTGACCTGGGTGCTTCAGTCAAGATATCAGTCAAAATGTCCCTGGAACTGATACATGGAAAGATGTGTACTGCATAATTTTATCTGACCCCGAGTTACAGTGAATTGCAGCTTGTATTTTTTACTGGAGCAAGACCTATTTGACTTTTTTTTCTCTGTTTTACAATACTGAGAGAAGTAGTTTGTTTTGGGCACCAGAACTCAGAAGACGATAGTTCTGATCCTCATTCAAACGAAATCAGAAGGTACTGCTGGGCGAGTAACATTATCCTGCACTGCTGGAAAAGCCAGGCTGTGGTTTTCACCCTATAATAGATGGAAATGTCTGTCCAGCATATCTGAAGATGGTGCCTCTACAAGCCCATTTATCAAATCCCTGGTGCTTTGTGAGAGGACACAGAGAGACTTTCTTTAGATTACTAGAATTTCTCAGTTCCCATAGAATCAGTGACTGTATTCACTGTACTGAATATTTGGGTCAGACAAAAGCATGCAGAGCAGCAAGATGGTCTGGAAAACTGGGGCCATTCTACCAATTTCCCCGTGGCAGGAAGACTACTCCTCATTCTCATGGGATTATACAGTTGTAAAAGCATGAGTGAGTCTGCCTTGAACACAGGAACTCCCAGCTCCCAGTCCCTGGTTGGGCGGGTGACAGGGACCCGGTTTTTCTGCATCAGGCAGAGAAGGGATCCATAACACGCTGAGCTATACTTGGGCTGAAGAAAAAAGCTCTTAAAAGATAGCAAGTGATGCCATACGTTTTCATTATGGAGCATGCTATGCAAAGATCTGGGTAGTCAGCTCCCACCAACCATCTGGAGAGAGAAGTCACTCAAATCGAAGTGCTGAACCTGCTGTGGTAGACAATCGGTGCCAGTGAACCACTCACTACTCTCCCCCTGTCTGTTTTCCTGCCTTTTGCTGCAATAGAGCCTTAAAATAAAATAATCTGGCTACCACTTTCCAAACACCCGCTTCCAAACACCCCAGCTCCCATCTGCAGAGTGCACTTCATTCATTGGGCAAAGTGGGCCACTTCCACAGAAAAAGCTCTGCTGAAGGTCTGACCAAAAGAGAAATGCACAGAAGGGAAATAACACATGAAGAAATTGCCTTTTCTTTACTGAGCTCCCCACAGCCCCGTGTTAAACCCTAATTTCTGTTTTATGTCTCCCTGATTCCTCCCCAGTGCTTAATGTCTCTTTTGACTCCTGTTAAAGGCTTCCTGGGGCTGAGATCTTGGGAACCCAGCAAGCTCACTGGGTTTGCCTTATGAAAAGTGACTTTAAGTGCCAGGGAGGGTTTAGCAGCTTTGAAATAAAAGGAACTTTCAACCACGTTGCCATGAATTGCTTTGTTGCCTGTAGTCAGCAAGAATCAGTTTGAAGATTTCTGGAGCCTGAGGGTATCAATTGCTTTGTTTTTTGCCTCTATCAAATCTATCCTCCAGTGACTTGTGTTACACTGCAGGCTGCTCCGGGACGCTCAGCAGATGCTAAATGGGGCACAAGAGACATATCAAGCCCCTTGGCATGTATATATTTTTAAATCAAATAGGCAGACATGGGCAAAAGAATCTGTGATGGTGAATCAAATGTTCCTGGCTTGCTCTGCTGTACACAGTCATCCCTCCTCCCCGTAGGACCAGACAGCAACGGAGTGACTAAAGTCTAAATAGCTTGGGATCAAGTGCTCTAAGCCTTACTCATGCAAGCACCAGTTCCAGTGGGCTCACTGGGACAGCTGGTGTTATAGCAGGTCATTTCATGGTTGAAGACATATGAAGAATATTTGTGGGTGGGAATAATCTAATGAGAACAGAATACAGATTATCTCAATTACAGAAACAATTGGGTGCACATCAGCTGTGAAGAAAAGACAAGTAGGATATGAAGTGCTCTTTCCACAATGGCAGCTACTAAACAGAAGGAATACTGAGCATTTTAATAACACTGGGATGCCCCTGCAGACAAATCATCTGCCTAGAACTGCTCTAAGTCTGAACAGCTTTAGGAAAAAGCTACGCTAAAAGACCGGTTCTTAGCAAATAAATTCCTGCTTGGAACAACTTCATGACAGTTGTTCCTTGTTCACTTCCATCACATCCTCATCGCAGGGCAGCGAGTGGCCCGTGGTAAATCACTGCCTGCCAGCAGCCGGGAGCCAGCCCCTGCAGTGTCTGCCTGGCTCCACGGCTCAGGAACATGTGCAGCTCCTATTAATAAAGCAGTGTGTACTGGTGGAACGATGCCAAATCGCTCCCATCTCCGTGCTTCCTAATTTCTCCCGTAGCCCTCACCCTCCAAACAGGAACAAAGATCTCCCCTGTCTGGCGTTGTTGGCTGTTAATTACTCAGCATGTCCCTCTGATGAAGGCAGCATGTTGGGAAGCCTCTTGCATGAGCACTAACCCAGCCCTTCCTCTTCCTCCCTCTGCCTGTTTCCCCAGGCACACACAGGATATTCCTGCAGGCGGTGTCTCCGGCGCTGGGAGCAGCCTTGGCTCTGGAGTGCACCCAGCATGGGCCGAGCTGACTGCCACAGGTGCTGCTTTCCTGCAGACAGGTCTGGGGCAGCAGGTTCCCTCGGCCACACGGATGCTCAGGAAAAGGAGTTGCAGTTCCACGCTGGGATCTGCGCTGCTGTCACGTACCCAGTTCTGGATGCTGGACCTTGACTCTTTAGAACATGGAAAGTTGAAGTGGAAAGAGACACTCTGAAAAGTTTACAGGAAATGGGAGCATGGGGATGTTTAGCGATTAGGGAGGAATGAGCTGGGAAAGTCCAGAAACTGCAAGTCATGGACAATTAAAACCCAATTTAGGCTTCCCTCACTGTTTGCTCAGGCAAATATCCCAGGGAAGTCAAGGCAATTCTGCCTTAGTAAAGAAGAAAAAACTGTACTTTTGACAAATGGTGACACTACCCTTTTGCAGGGACTTTTCCTAGAGGAGAAAAAATAGCACAATAATCAAATCAGGGCTTGCAGTTAATCTCGTTCTAGTGCCAGCCTTGGTGGCTCTGTGCCTCCCACTCGCAGCAGTCGGACATGAGGACTCAATCCCAGTAACCTTCGGAGCCTTAGGGGCCATCCCTGGCAGTTCTGGGAGCAAAAAATGCACAGTGCAGCCGGTGTTCCAATCTCATTTCCCCTCCTTCGCTGACAGAAGCATCAAGTGCACTTGTGCTCTGAGGTCTGTGCTATATAAATATCCCCAGGAAATAAATAAATGCCAGTGCACTCGTGCAGATATTCTTCTCCCCAGCTGCTGTGCTGACAGTGCTTACTAGGAACCAGGCATTTCATTCTGGCTCGCTGTTCTGCTGGAGAGAGATGGGAACAAGATGCTCCTGAGGCAGGGACGGGGAGGGTACAATTCAGTTACCAGAATATTGGTTTGTTTATTTATAGAGGCACACACACACACACAGACCTATGAAGGAAATGAATTTCTCACCCTGCGACTGAAGGGGAGAGCTGAAGACTGAAATCTTGTGCAGGGGAAGAACTGGAGGAGAGTAGAGGGGAGAGTTTAGGACCAGGGTTTTAATTAGCATCCAAATGGTGCCGAGACTGGATACCTGTGGTGAGGGGTAAAATAGACGGGCTTTGCCTCAGTGATTGAGTTTTCCAGCAGTTCTGGCCACAGGCCATCTGGCAGGGACTGGCTTGGGTCCCCCAGGACACTGCAGATGACAGAGTGTCCCCAGGACAGGTGCCAGCAGAAACGGGAGCCGAGGCATCGGGGAACTGAGCAACTGTAAGTGCTGAGCTCAAGGCTGCTCTGCTCCCCAAAGCCAGGCTTAGAGCCACCTCCAGCCCCCAGCCACCCCCAGCCAACAGAACTGTGCTAGACAAGAGACAGACAAAAAGGAGGATTTGAGAGGGAAGCTGAGAAGCCATGTGGTCCTGGCTGGACACCCAGGGAAGCCTGGCTCCATCTCCTTGGGGGCAGAGCTCAGAATATCTGGGTCTTCCCTACCCTCTGTCTCATCCTGTACATTTATTTCAGCTGCAAATCCGGTTGTTTTAGCACCCAGCAGCACAGCAGCCTTGACTTTTTTTGGATCCTTAGTTCATATTCTAATATTGCTAACAATGGAGTGAAACCTATGGAATGGAATTGACTCAATTATTCTGTTCTATCGGTCTATGCATTCATGTCTGTCATGTGTGATCCCCTGCCCCACTGACTTTCATGTCCAGAACTGTCCAGAACTAAATTCACAACATCTGCTTGGCTGTGTTCACCTGCAGAGTGGCCAAATTCTTGGGGCCTGACCCAGAGCTCTACTAATGCTATTAAAATCATAATTAGTTGAACAGGTATTTCTGAACATCACCAGAAGACACAAAACCAGGCTTCCATTCCATACTTTTTGTCTTAGATAAACTGTGTCACCTCTGGATGCTCTGGTGACCTACCTAGAGAATAAGAATGCTCACCTACCCTTATGGAGATTATGAATGAAATATTGAAATGCAGTGGGATCTGCTGAGTCCTTTGGAGCAGAGACACTGAGAGCAGAAACATCGGGATCACGAATCCAAGAGGAACTGTGTTCCTGTGCCAGAGCAGCCACTGCTGCTCAGTGCAGCACGAAGCCTTTTAACCTGGAGGCTCAGCAGAGCCCGTGCAGAGCTGAGAGCTGAGTGTGCTGCAGGCTGGGAGCCCTGCCTCTGCTTGGCCTCGTGTCCACAGGTGGGGCTGAGGCAAGGCAAAGCCCAGCCAAGGCAAAGCCCAGCCAAGGCAAAGCCCAGCCTAGGTGCCCGTCCTGGCACTGCCCCTCTGTGTCAGTCCCAGGTGAATGAGCTTGCAGTGCACATTGTCTGCTGGAGCACTGGCTGTCCTGCTCTGTCCCTCCAGACCCTGCCTGGGCACACGTGGGGTCACATCTCACCGAGCTCCCACATCAGCTTGGGGATTAAATGTCTGGGGATTGCAGGGTTCTCTCCTGTAGAGGATGCAGGGCTCGGGCTCGAGGAGGAGAGCTGGGCTTCGGGGCTGGTTCTCCAAAGGGACACAGCCCCTCCTCCACTGAGCTGTCCATTAATTATTGCCAGGTCAGCTGGTTCAATCCCTAATGACACACTGTTAATTTCTATGGCAATCTGGATCCTGCTGTTCACATCCAGGTCACTTGCCAGTGCTGATCCCTCCCTATGGCCTCGGACTGGGCCGAAATGCCATTTTAGGATGTGTTCAATGAACCCGAGTGGATGGAGCCTGTCCTGTGGAACACCCCCCAATCTCAGTCATCATTCACAGCTGGGGGCTGCAGCACCTTCTATTCCCTGCACAGCACCCTGCCTTGTGGCAGAACTTACCCAGAGAGTTATCCATGGCAAATTAGTGCTGCATTCGTTATTTGTTTTCCTGTTTTTTCCATGAGACACACCCAGAATTGTGATGAATGGGTGCACACACATCATATTATGGACACAGGAGATTCTTGTGCCTTTTCAGGACTTGATGGAACCAGCCCTCACCTCCTGTATTGACCTCGTGCTGTCCCTTCCACTCATAATCACTCACAAAACATTCAGATAGAGCACCAGGGCCTCTTTGGATTTCTTTTCATAGTTGTCTTAAGTGAATGAAAAATGTGGTATAAAGTGCTTGGGAAGATCCTCTGTGATGGGATGCAAATCCACATGATTTCCTTGACCTGATACAAGGATTTTCACCAGACAATCCCAGTCCAGCACCTGAACTGCAGCACAAGATTCCCTTCCCTTTTCTCCATGATCATTTCCCCCCTAGCCCAGCCCTGTCCTTCTCACTTCAGAACTGACCCCGGCTCAAGGACTGAGTGCTGGAATGAGCAAAGCCCTGGGCTGCTGACCTCTCCCTGAGCCTGAGCCCGGCTTTGCGCAGGGATCTGTGTGTTTTGTCTGGTGCTAATGAGCCGGCCTGTGTTATCTCTAATGTCATTTTAAAATTAAATTAACCCCAGACTGTGGGGGTGTGTTTGCATGGCGAGGGTGATACGCTGGGAAGGAGGATGCCTTGGGCGCACACACGGAACCTGCAAAGCTTCTCCGGCGGCTTTGGCTGCTGTGCTGGCTGGCACCACCCCAGGGGAGAGTGTGCCCATGCATCACAAATTTGCTTTTTGGTTCCCCTTCCACCCACCCCTGAGCTGAGCTCTCTGCCAACTCAGCTTCTGTATAAATCAAAGGGAAATATTCTCCCCCTCCTGTTTTTTTTCTTTTCCTGAACAGATTGGATGTCATTATGTGCAGCTGAGCTCGCTGAGGCTGGCGGGGGAGGAGGGACGGGAGGAGGGATGGAGAGAAGAGACGGTTTTAGACAAAATGCTCACAGTCCATCAGAGGGGGAAAACAGCCTCCAGCTACAAGTAACCAGCACTTCACACACACACTGATTTACTGGGGAAACCCAGAGAGCTTTAATATTTAAAAATAAAATAGGGAGTGAGGAAAAAAAAAAAGGCACTAGAAGGGAAGGATGTTATCCCTGTCGATGGAGCGATGAGCCAGACATCCCAGGGCTGGGATGGAGGAGCTGGATGGCACAACACCTTCTCCAGTGGGCATTTCGAGCCCCTGGAATCCTGCAGACATCAGTCCACAGACAGACTGCTGTGAATAGTCTTGACCACCCTGTGGAGAGGTTTCTAGCTCATGTTTTAGGGAGTGAAAAGCTCCCTCTTCCTCCTCCCAGCCAAATTGTTCACTGTGCAGCGCAGATTCCCATCATTACTGGGGGGATCACTGGGTGGGAAAGAGGGAAAGGAAAGGAAAGGGAGAGGGGAGAGGGGAGGAAGAGAGAAGGAGAGAGAAGGAGGAAAAAGGGGGAAGGGGCAGGAAAGGGAGAAGGGGGAAAATGAAGAGTAAGAGGGAGAGAAAGAGGAGGGAAAGGGAGGGAAGAGAGGGGAAAAAGAGGAAGAGAGAGAGAGACAGACAGAAAGGAAAGAAGGAGTGTGAGCCAAATGCATGGCATTCAAAAGAAGCAGCTTTCAAAAGCTTTGGCTGGGATGCAGATTTGCAGAATCTCTGGACCCATAATTCCCTGGCACACAAAGCTTGCTGGAGGCATCAATGTGCCCAAAAGGGGCTTGCAGAATAAACAGCAGATAAAAAAAACTAACACCCACAACAAGCCTATGAATTAAAAATGAAGGCAAGGGGAACAGCTGTACTTCCAAGCTGCAGGTGACCTCATTGTGGAAGCTGTGCCTCAGCGAGGCACGTCCGTGTCCAGTGGTTCTGAAATAATAGGTATGGACAATAATAGCTGGGAGGGAGAATGCATTCCCTGTCTGTATTAAAGAGTAGGTAATTGCCCATCTCTCCTGCCAGCTATATTTTAATCCAGAACTAAATTACTCTGAGCATTCTTATAAACTTTTATGTTACAGCATCTCCTAAAGCCTCTGTTGAGAGGCCCACACTTCTCCTTCTCCCTGGTGTCTGCAATAAATATTACACATGAGCTGGAGGATCTACACCAAAACAGTTAAACTTTTTACTCAAAGGGCTCTGAAACATTTTACGAATTGCTGAGCCCACCCTGGGAGACAGAAGGGGAAATGGTTTGGGAACTGCTGCATCTCCATAGGTGTAGGTAACAGACAGTTGTAGTAAATTCTAGTGTTTCAAATCTTAGGAAATGATTCCTCAATGAACTAACGCGGATCAGGGATAGCAGCCTGCACCCTTGGGAAGTGGCTGCACTGCATGGAACCACTGTGGAGACACAGCAGGGGATGGTGGAAGGGAAGCAGGCCTGTGGCAGTAAATTTCCAACTGTTCTTCCCAGCTGGATATTGGAGTGCCTCAAAATGCACCAGTATTCAATAATCACCATCTTCCCAAACACATCCAATGCCATGACCAACTTTGCAGTGAAATAAAGCAGGTTTTTAGGAAGCTGGTTCCTTCACTAACGATGCAGAGCAATGGAGGATCAAAGTCTGCTCGATTTTTAGAGAAGAAAACGACAAAGAATAAAAACCCCATGTGGGAATATGAAACAAAAGCAGTCATTAAACATCGCTTCTGAATTGGCAGTTTTTTGTTAGAGAGAGATAATTCCAGAGCTATTTGAAATAAATCAATTCCAACTGCAGTTGGTGTTTGTTGTGCAGAGAATGGGAATGGTCTGGCTATAAAAGGGGCCTGGGTTCCTTCCCAAAATGACCGTACAAGTCCAGGGAAAGGCTCTGCAGCTTCACCACAGGGGCCTTAAAAATAGTCAGAGATCACGTACACCAAGTCACAGTAATTTGCTACTACCAAAATAGTTTACAGTATTTAAAAAAAGCTTAATCTAGAGATCGTTCTCTTGGCAGCAAAAATCTTCCTTGTGCCAAGAGAAAAATAATTTGCATCCTTGGTGTCAATGGTAATACTACCACGTTGCCTCAACGCCCCGGGAGAGGCAGCCAGCTCAGCACCGCTTTCAGAGAGAAAATCTCTGAAAATAACATGGAGAAGAAAAGAAATTCACATTGCAATTGCACCAGAAATGAATGTGACATCAGCAGGTGGTGAATCATTCCTTAGTTGAAGCATTTATCTAATGAAACACAGTGCTAGGGTTGGGATTGGGCTCTTTTCTCTTCATTTTGATCTGTCGTGGACAGGCCCCAAAGAGTTAAGTTTTCAGGAATATGGTTGCCTTGGTATTATGCTCTCAGCTGTGATCAGCAATATGTAACAAAAAAACAGTACTTAAGTGGATTCTTTTAAAGTATTCCCCACTGCAAATGTGTAATTAATTAGCCTTTCCCTTCCCCCTTGCTCACACATCCAGCCCCGTGGGGACCCTCCCCTTTCCTTCCTATCAAATTCAGACAGTGACTGGGAGCTGAATTATTCATTCAGCTGTAGGTGTAACACAGCCATTTAAGTGATTTAAAGTTCAGGCAGTCTTGCTGCTGTTCAGCAACAACAGAAAAAAAAAAAGTTTAAAGAGAAAAGTAGAGCTCAGGTTCTTTTTTCTTAACCCACTTGTTTGGTTACACAAACAGGGCACGGTTTTGTGAATCAACCTATTGAATGAAAAAGAGATTTGTGAGAACATCACGTCAACCAGAGCACCTGTCACTCATTAAGAAAATACCACAATTATAAGCATCAGTTAAAGCTTTTGTTCCAATATGTCTCGTTGAATATTCTCTGCTGTGACAGTTAATTTTATGCACACTTTGCTGGAAATAGATGGCAAGTGAAGTTCATACCGACAATCACAGAAATCACATTAAGATCCCTGTTTAGTCCTCATTATCATTGTATCAGAGAACCTCATGCTAAAAATTACGTACAGCCAGAGAACAAATTAACCATAATTAACGACACTTTGTAGCACTTCTGATTAGATCTCAAACTGCTTCAAAGTCTTTAATTTTCTGAACATTTCTGTGATACAAGGCAGTGCTTTCTCTCCTATTTTAAAGCTGGGGCTGTGAAGAACAGCACCTGAATCTGTTTCATTCTGGGGAATTTGCTAAAGTCCCTTCCTGCCCCTGGCAGGCTGGAGAGTGGCAGATAGAGCCCAGTGTGTCCACAACCCTGGCCTAGAACCAGCATGTTCCTCCCAGTGTTCTCCAGTGGAGGTTAAAAGTTGATTTTCCTTAAGGCAACACCAACAGTCCGTGGCAAAAGGAAAAGCCAGATCCAAACTGGAGCCTGGTGTCACCATCAGTGGGTGGCCACCAGGTCCCAAAGTGGCCTGTTTTAGATGTACAGGATGCAGTGGGATGTGTCAGTCCCAAGGAATTCCTCTGGGGAATACAAATCCCGAGGACTGTGATTACATGAAGTACTGTGTTGCCAGCACTTACAATTTTATTAGCAATACCCTAATATGTGCTATTTCTCTTGAAGATGCAGCTGCTTGAATGTCATCTGAATACCTCAGCCTTTATGAAAAAGTGTTCTATTTTTACAGCCATAATTATGCCACTCAGAATTCTGAAGTACAGGCTTATGCCTTTATTAGTATAAGATTGGCAATACTGAACTTAAAAAAAACCCCAAATCCTGAAATACCTGGAGGTATTTTAAGCAAAGGGAAAGCTTGAAAGAAATGGGTGTCAGGATTCTTCCCCTGACTCTTGCACTGCAGAGTCCATCGCTCACAGATTCAGGAATGCAGCCACAGGCTCTCAAGTGAGGGGATATTGAAATCAAACAACTCTTCAAGGCTACCCAAAGAGGTGCTCTAGGTTGTAGAATGCAGGGTGGATCAGAAAATTGATTGAAATGACCGCATTCCCTCCATTTTTCAAGAGCACTGGAGGCTGCAAAGTGCTAAACCACACCAGCCAGGAGGAGCCCATAAACCTGTGCAAGGGCTGGCACTGGCAGCACGGCTCAGTTCTGGTTTAAATCACCTCCCTGCCTTCGGGATTCCACCCTGGCACTGGTCCTACCCACACAAACTTCACTGTGGAACAAGTCTTTTATTTCTGTGACTCCTTTCTGATCTAGATTTGAGTGGCACCATCCCTTGATTAGAAGCCCCACTTGCTTAGAGCGGAGTTTTCCTGATAGTTTTCTTTCTATGAATTGCTCCATCACAGGACTGTCATAACAGACTGTTTGCCAATTTGAAATCCAACAGTTTGTCTGGTGTAAGTGTTAAAAATGTTGTCTTGGCAGTTGGGGTTTTTTTTAGTTTTTTTGGATTTTTTTCCTTTGCATTAAAGTGACTTGATTTTTTTTCCTATTTGCTTCTACAGTATGTCAGGGAAATTGGATCATTGTGGTAGCCTGCTTTCTTTCCTTCACTTCAAATAAAACTCAACACTTAAACGTATGAATTCAGAGAGTAATTTTATTTTAACTATATAAACTCTGCAAAACTCAGCATTTTTTTTGTGTGAACTTGTAGTCATAGCTGGCAAAATATAGTAAATTGTTTTAAAGCGGGATTAAAACCAAAAGCAAGATAGACACGATATATTTACTGAGAATGAAAGATTTGAGGCTAAGACTTCCCCTAGACTTTAGTTTGTGGGACAAAGGTCCTCTGTGATGACTCAAGTCATGTTCTTTTTCGATGTTCTTTTAGCAGTTTTCATTTTCACCCACTGCAATAACTAAATGACCAAAGCTTTGCAATCTATTTATGATGCAGGAATAGTCACATTGTGCTTGTGATCTAAACCCTCTAAAAACCACTGACCAGGCAGTCTCTGATGGCCCAGACTGTTCTTAACTATGATTCATAATTTTGATGACACATTCATCACTTCTGGTGGAAGAGCCCCATGTGGACAATGAGTATTTCTACAGAGTTTAATGTGGTGTGAATTTCATGAAATTCAAAATTTCCAGTGCCCAAGAAAATATCAGATAAGCTATGACAGAAATTCAAAATTAGTAATTGGAATTAACCCCCTGCTAATAAAGAGGAAAAATGCTTTCCAATCTCCTGCAAAGTCTGAATAATTCAGCATCCAGGAGAAGGCACTGATGTGGGAAGAAAGCCAAAGGATCCCTGCCCGGGCTGCCATGCTGGGAACAGGAACTCCAGGATGTACTTCAGGACAAAAAACAAAATCCAGAAACCCAGACTTTCAAGAACTTTGAATTCTTTCCTTAAGGATAGATGAAAGAATTACCTTTTAATATCCTAAGGTTTCAAACAAGAGAATGACAGAAGCACTGATTTCAGTGACCCATTTTTATCAGGACTCGCTGTTTCATCCAGCCCAGAGAACGATGACACACAATCATCTAAAGGCACCAGGAGAAAAACTCACTGCTTCAAACCCAGGGCAATATGGGACAACAGCAATTCCTCTGAGAGCAAGCAGAGGGGAGAAGGGAAGGAGAAAACTGCTGGCCCTGCATTGCCATAGATCACAGAATACCCTGAGTTGGAAGGGATCATCCAGCTCCTGCACAGGACAGCCCCAAGAAGCTCAGCATGTGCCTGAGGGCGTTGTGCAAACACTTCTGGAATGATTATCAGCAAATACGAGTGCAGGGAGAGATGAGATCCCCGATTTTCAGTGCAAATCACTGCAGCTACACCAGTGCAAAACTCATGAGAGTGAAGGAAGAATCAGGACTCAGAGAAAATGCAAAGGAGAGACAAAACCTTGCCAAAAGAGGGTTCTCTCCACCTCTCAGGGGCATGGTGTGGGTGGCTCTGGCACAGGCCCGTGGCAGCAGAGCAGTGCCAGTCTCTCTGTCTATGGGTTGAACCTGCCCAAACCCCACATCTGTGAGGGGAGTGGGGAGAAATTAATTGGATATGTCATGGAAGCCCTAATTTCAAGTTATGAGGATGGTTTGTGAGAGAAGGTGCCCGTCTCAGCCTCCAAACACAGGTGCCACCTCTGTGCCCCTGCCCTGGGCCGTGGCACTGTCCCCTCACCCGCTGGCAGCCCTCCACACCACACTCCCGTCCCTCTCACAGCGAGCTCTGTGTGTGCTGTTTCTTTTTAAATGATTCATGACTCCCACTTCTCACTTCATCTGCCTTTGTTTTGCTCTGCAGTGAATGTGTCTGGTACATGGCAAAACGTGCTGTGCTCACGCCAGTGCTGCGAGCGGCTCCATGAATGTCAAGGTAACGACGTCTGCAGACACAGCCCCGTGATGCAAACGGGCTGCTCAGGGCTTGGGTTCCACTTCTTTGGCCTTGTAAAATTACACAGAAGAGAAATTCAAGCCCTCTCCCCACTGAATCATTTTTCTTCGGTGCGTACTTTCTTGTTCTTTCACTACTGTGCTCCTGAACTCATCTTTAGCAAAAATCCCTTCCCAGTACTTCACCAAATGCCTCCTTCTTGTGACAGTAAAATCCAGATGTCACCCAGTATTTTTCTACACAAGCTCTCATATGTCTTTGCAAAGAATCAGTGACACTCTGTAAGGATGGAAAAACTGAAGCGCAGAATCAGAAAGTACCTTGGCTGAAAGCACTCAGCAGGCTGCTGGAAGAGCTAAGAATAAAATTATGATTTCCTGATGTTTAGTCTGATCCTCTGTGAATGGGACTGCTCACGCTGAGAAGGTGCTCAACGATTAACTTTATTTATATATTTACTATTCAAACATGCCATGTTCTCACATCTTTTTATTTTCATGTTAATCATGTTGTGGATCTTCTCCGCCCACCTCCCATTTCCTTTGGTACATTTGTTCTGTAGCTATTTGTGTAGAAACCAAGCAATTTCTGCTCCACCTGCTCATAAACACAATGAGAGAGAGAGAACACTGTGTTACAGCACAGCCACTGCCTTAGCAACAGATTACAGCATCCCTGGGAAGGAACAGGGACCTTCTGGAGAGGAGAAGTGCCCTTTATTTCCCTGAAAAGCTACCACAGGCAGGTCCTGCCTTTAATGATATTTCCAGTGAGCCCCTCCTCAGCTTTAAGCAATCAGTAGTTGTTGAGAAAGAACCTGAAAACTGAGCAGAGTTTGCTCCTCGCACTCGGAAAAGCCAAAGTGGGGCTGGTGAAAGCTTGTGAGCAGACTGGCTCCAAGAGAACATGCAGACACATATTTGAGCACTCAGTCACGGCTGGTGTAAATAATTCATTCTGCTTAGATCCCAGCCCCCTGGTAGCTCCATGTCTGGCAGGACAGCTCTCCTAGGGATGTACAAAAGGCAAGTACAGCGCAGCCCACAGCCCTGTCAGACTACCAGCAGCTCATATCTGGAATCAAAGTCAGGAACCCTCTCGCCTACGAAAAGATGCTGGAAAGCATCAGGCAGAAGTTATTGGACATAATGGGACGTGCAAGAGCTGATCTGGCAAGGGATATCTGACATGCAGCTCACCCCTGATATATCCTGTCAGAAAATTAATCACAGCTTGACAGGCCGGTGATCTTAGTGCCACCTGAAAGTATTTTTGGAAAGGCAAATATTTGTGTAAGAGCAAAGCTATTTGATTTTAGCCTTCTCCCAATCAATTTTAGCAGGTCACATGTTTGGGAGCTGAGGGTGATGTTCCTGTGTTTGCATTAGCACAGTCCTGATCCTGAAAAAGGTCTCTAGATGACATAATACAGCCTTATAGGAATAATTTACAGGTATAGGAGGAAAGTAGGGTCACCTACATTGGCACTGATTTGTTAAAAGGATGACATTTGGGCCACTTGACCCATAAGGGAGACAAAAGTCAGAAAACCACATCTTCCACGTTGGATCCAGAGATCTGAACTAACACACGAGAGCAATGATATAATGGTGAATTATATAAAAGGTCAGTAGTGACATATAACAAAAAAACAGACAAAAAAAATCTTCTTTTTCATTGTCTGGGGATTAGCTGTTTCATTAAGCTGTCTGCCCATATTAGAGAATTAAGCCTATTATCTGTTGAAGGATTTTGATGCCAAAGAAAAAGAGGTCTGGGCTTACAGCTCATCTAATCTTTTTATGACTGGAAATATGAAGCAAAATAAGGACGAGGTAGGAGGTAATACAGAAAACCTCTGGCCTGAAGGCAAGAGTGAAAAGGTTGTGGGAGAGCAGTGAACTTGGATTTGGTGTTTAATGTTCTCATTGTATCTCTGACCCAACAGAGTCTGTGCAGCTGCAAAATACCAACCCAAAGGCTTTAGGAGCTCTGGCCACAACACCTTTTACTGTCACCTGAGGATGCAGCCCCTTTACCCAGCACACAGAGCAGTGACAGGGAGCCAGCTGGGACCCCATCCCTCTGTGTCCCAGGGCGAGCTGTGGGACACACGGCTGCAGCAGGAAACATCTTTTCAGAGCTGCCCTGGAAAACGTGGGTTTTGTGCAGCCCCTGGCGCCCGCTGCTCTCGCTGGGCTGCGAATGGCACCGTGCCGCCTCACAGGGACATCAGGGCTGTCTCACAAGGAGAGAGGTGTCACACGGGGAAGGATTTGCATGGGCAGCCCACAGAACTCAGCAAGTGCCATCTTTCTGGAGGAAGTCCCTCCTCTGACGCACTGACACCACCTGTCTCTTTACACTTGATGGCATCTGTTGGCATTTTTTGTGTGCCAAGGCGTTAATATCAGAGCAGAGCAGGGAAGGAAGGCACCGAGCTCTTGGGGGCTTGGAGGTGGCAAACACCTTGGCTGTGCTGCATCCGGGCCCGGGGCTGGCTGTGGGATCACCTGTGGGAGAAAATCCCTGGGGACAGCGACTCCAGGCTTTGGCTCCACTCAGCACCACTTCAACAAAAACAAGCAGCAGGGGATTAAAAGGCTTTGCCACGGGGGAGCGCGGGAGGAAGACAAATTATCTTAAAAATGATAAAGATTATAATGTCAGGATCAGGTTCCAGATGGGTGGTAGAGAAATCCTTGACTTGTCCCCAAGAAAGGTAAAGCGGACGAGCTTTGCTGATATTGCTCAGTCAGCCATGAGGAGCCACCAAGAAGAGGCAGATGGTCATCCCATCTCTGAAACTATCTGGTCCTTGGCCTCTGCTGGGAATATTTGTTGAGGTGCCAATTACCAGCACTTTGAATATTGCCTTTTGTGAGCCAGCCATTAATTTTATACTGTAGCAAGATCATAAAACTCAAAGAATGGTAAAAAAGGCAAGATACCAACAGGTTTTGATAAAGATCCAAAATAAATAGCTACAAACCCAGCCAAAGACATCTAAAATAAATCAAGAAAAAAAAAAAGTGGAACAAATTGATGCCATATAGCTGACAAGCAGTTCCAATAAAGATCATATGAGTCTCCTTTTAATAAGGGGAAACAGTTCAGAAACCCCTAATGAATCTCTAATCAGAGAAAATAATTTGAAGAGACAACTGCGTTCTCACTCCCTCAAAACATCCTAGAGAAGAGAGAATGCTTTTCCATCAGGACAATTAGCAGGCAGGTAAGCACTGCCCTTTCCCACGGATATTTTACAGATAAATGCAAGAGTGCAGCCTCTAGTGTTGTCAATATGGTTCCTTTCAAAATCCACTAAAGTTTGCAAAAGATTAATGAAAGAATCTGAAACAGACCTCACATTCTGGTGCCACCTGTCAAGCCTGTCCTTGTGTGAAACTGCTGAATAAGTCAACACTCCTTGGTTTTTCCTTTGACAGGGAGGCATATTGCAGTGTGCTGTGCTGGGGGCTGCACCCCAAATTTCCCTGTGAGCTGAGGCTGGTGCAGAACGGGGCTGCCTGTGGAGGCTCCCAGCACTCCAGGATCCATGCTGGCACCCTGTGGATTTATACCTGGGGTTTGACTATTTGGAGTTGGCCAAGAGTGTGCAGAAAATCCTCCTGTCCTTTTGCTGGAGAAATCCTGTCTCTTCCTATGGGGGTGTCACTGCCTGGGAGGATCCATCCTCTCCCGAGGTCCAGGAATAGGCATTACATGATCTATTCTGCAATAGCAGACCAAGGTTTAACCTCATGAGGTGCAGCAGAGCGTAAGGGGAAGCAGCACTGCTGTGCCCTCACTGATTTTCTGTGCGTTGGGGCTCAGAGGGGATGCACAGGGAAGGTTTAGTAGCAGATACAACATGACTTCCCCAGTGGGATGTATTTCAAAAGACGGACAAGGATGATGTCTTTAGATAAAAGGAATCTAAATCCCAGTGCTCTGGGATTTTCACTGTCTATTTAAAGAACAAATAATGGCAAATAACAGCTTGTCTCCTACTGGGTTTTCCAGGTAGTTTTACACCAGGTTCAGTCTTGCAGGGATAAGCAACAACAGTTGGGAAGATGCAAACGTTTCAGCTTCTGTGCAGAGTCACCATCTGACCACACCCTGGGGGTTCTGGTCAGGTTTTTACAGACCACACTCAAGTCTCTGTCACTGAATGCTCTCTGTGGTTGTTGTTCTGTCTAACTTGATTATTGCTGTAGTGGACTTGGGTATGAAACAGTTTTAGCTGCCATGACAAACACCTATTAACTGAAAATAAAATGGTAATTCTGGTCTTTGTACAAGGTATTCTTCCAGTGATGGTAAAAAAGAAGAAAATAGATTTATTGGTCAAGATTTTCCTCTCACTCATTCTGGAAATCCAGGAAGTAATAATGTCATGACGGGAGAATCTACTGTAATTAAGGAGGGAGTACAATCACATTAAAGTTCAGAGAGGCACAAAAATTCAGTAATACAGAGGGCACACTGACAGCAAAACATTCACAAGGAGAGCGGAGGAGAAAACCAACCTCATCTACCCTCAGTTTTCAGACCCAGAGTGGCCATTGGCACTGTAATAGGAAAATCAAGGTGCTTTACAAAACAGCATAAATTCAGTCTGAACAGGACCCTGTAACTTCTGCAAAGACACAGGGAATATATTAATTAATGGCTTTAGTCATAGTACTGTTGTTGGTAGAAGATGTTGAGACAAATGTGTAAACAGAGGAGCCTTGGGAATGTCACAGTAATTTAAAGTACATAAACCTTCAAAGCGCTGCCTTTGATAGAGTGATACATTGTCTTATAATTGGGCAATTGCTTTCATTCCATGATATAATTAGCACACAATTATGGTTATGTGAAAAATTGCTCCATCTCCCTCCCTTCCAATTTGTGCTGCTCAGTCTAAGCAGAGAATGTCTCTTTTCTGCTGCGTTTCCAGCAGGTCGAGTCCCTCCCCAGTGCTCAGCTGCAGTGACAGGGCCTCTTGCCTGGCCAAGGGAGTGGTCAAATATTCAGGAGAGGAACTGAAATCAAGCTCTTTGTATAAAATATTTGCTCTTTATCTTTTTTTCCCATCCTAAAAATATACCTGTGGCTGCAAGCAGATGAAGTTATGTGACTCACAGCACAAACCCCAGAACTGCAGCAGGGTTTGGGTGCCCCCGAGGCACTGCCTGTGCTCTGTGCTCAAGGCTGGGCTATAAAGGCCACTTTGGGCTACAGCACCTTTCCTGAGGGCTGGTGTTCAGCCAGCATCACTGAATCACTGAGGTTGGAAAAGACCTCCAAGACCATCGAGTCTGATGTGTGACCAACCTCCACCTTGTCCCCAGCCCAGAGCACTGAGTGCCACCTCCAGGCTTTCCTTGGGCACCTCCAGGGATGGGCACTGCAAACCTCCCTGGGCAGCCCCTGCCAAGGCCTGAGCACCCTTTCCATGGAGAAATTCCTGCTGATGTCCACCCTGAGCCTCCCCTGGCCCAGCCTGAGGCCGTTCCCTCTCCTCCTGTCCCTGTTCCCTGGGAGCAGAGCCTGAATCCCCTGGCTGTCCCCTCCTGTCAGGGAGTTGTGCAGAGCCACAAGGTCCCCCTGAGCCTCCTTTTTAGCACTGATGTGCTGTGAAAGAATGTGAAAAACTTTGGGGCTCTCAATGGCAGAAATGTCATTAATGGGCTGATTTCACACTGTTTCTACTGTGTCAGTGTGTGGAACACTGTCAAGAGCTGCTCCTCTCTTCCCATCACATCTTCCCTCTCTGGTGAATGAAATACAAGGAGAAGCTGCATTGCTTCTGCAGCCTGATCCAGGACTAGAGGCAGCATTTGCCAAAACTGAAGTTGAAACTCAGAGCTCCTGGGTTCCAGGAAAGCACTCTACAAGGTTAACTTTCCTACGAAATGCAAATGTTTTCATAAACCCTGTGAAAACCACATTTTTAATCAACATCCTGTGTCCAAGTTACAACTCAGATGCTCTACCCTTGCTTGTTCACAGACATATTCTGTTGGTACTCTTGCCATAAGCTGTCTCTGCAAACTCTCACTTGATTCACTCCCTCAGAACCTGCTCTGCTGTGGGGTTTCTGTGTTCCTGGGATCAGCACAGGATCAGGGCTCTCTGGACACCTTGGACAGCACACAGTGCAGGAAACAAT
Source organism: Melanocharis versteri (assembly GCA_013397845.1). Classification (NCBI taxonomy): domain Eukaryota; kingdom Metazoa; phylum Chordata; class Aves; order Passeriformes; family Melanocharitidae; genus Melanocharis; species Melanocharis versteri. The sequence continues at coordinate 290,932 of VZTG01005919.1, read as the reverse complement.
CCTGGGCTTTAATGGAATTACCATCATTTCCTGCTGACTGTCCTCCACCATGTGGAACTCACCTCTGCAACTCTTCAGGAGGAGTTTTTATCTTTAGCAGAACTGCCAGGATCACTCTTAATCAAATCTTCAAACCCCGAAATTCCTGGTGTGCCTGTTTATCCTGCAGAAGAGATTAATGCTGCCTTCACATTGCTCATAGACACTGACAAGCCTTTCTCCACAGATATTCCCAAAACCATCCTTTCTCTCTGCAAACACATATGTACCTATCACCAGATCCTCCTTTTTTCCTTCCCACATGGATCCATAAAGAGGGGGCAGGCACATACAGAAATTTAAGAGGGGGGAAATGCATTGCAGATGGAAAAGAACAACAACAACAACAACCTCTCACACTCTCTCCAGTCAATCTTGTGGGAGATATTTATCCATGGGAAAAGCTTTACAAATTCTAAGTAAACGAAAAAAAATTTATATTTTCATAACATTTGGGAGGAAATGCATCCTAATGGAAAATAGCTAGAGAAAAATAATAGCAGCTAGTGAGCTGAAGGAACTATATTCTCCCTGACACGCAACAACAATAGCAGCTAATGCGAGTCATTTGCAGAAGGAAAAGTGAATAGCTGTGGCATATTTGCAAAGAATATATGGCAGTTTACCAAAGGCAAAGCTCCAAGGAATACCAGCTGGGACATAAGAAGGGAGCTATCAGAGGAGGAGGGAGGTATAACGGCATCATGGGATGGTTGGCAGCAGCTCTTTGGAGCGTTTCATGGAAGGAGACAGAGCAGGGTTGGGAAATCGAGGTGGGGGTGTCACTCACGGGGGCTCGTGGCAGGGGGCCAAGGGGTGCACCAAAGCCACGTGGGGGCTTGGAGCATGTCTCAGGCTGGCAAATTTACCACTTATTGAACCAAAGTCGTGAATTGGGTTTTATTAATAACGAGTCTGCTATTTTGATCAGAAAACATTGACTTCAAATAGTGTTTAAAAATCAAATCCTTCTAATTAGAACATGTGTCGTTTGTGGAAAATCACATCCTGCTGGCTTGGTACTTTGACCTTGTTATCTGGAGACCAGGATGGCCCATTGCTTTGTGCATCAGCCTTGCATCTTAGCAACACAAAGCTTAGTAAATGAGAAGGCATCCAAAATGCCATAGTAACATACCATTTATCTGGATGCTTCCAAAAAGTTGATTTCCATGTTTGGATTTGTCTAACTAAGGAAGCTGCCTCTGCAATAAAAGAAAAGTGCATCCTAAATTTTGGAAAAAAAAAAAAATTTATAAACTTACTTCTAGCTGAATGCAGATTTTAAGCTGCACAAAACAAATTGCGCATGATTTCCACATCCCAAATAGCATTAATTTCCAATTCCTCAGTATTTTGTTTTCTCCATGAGATAACTATTGCAGTTATTAATAATTTAGACTTTGAAAAGGGAGCCGTCTGGATTTGCAAGGGAAATTTCTCCATCGTTTATGCACACAGTAAAATTGGGAGAATATACTGGATGAGAGTCCACAGCCAGGTGATTTCAAGTTTAGCTTTCCTCTGAAATGAACAGGCTGCCACATCTATAGAGGAGCTCTTGGACTCCAGCCTCTGTCCTTGGGGACCAATTTGTCCAGATTTAATGCAGCACCTGTAAAGAGAGAGAGGGTACTGGGGGACAGGTCTGAGGGGCTGAAGAGCTCCTGAATTAAATTTAAAGGCAAGAATGAGCTGTCTCACAGTGAATCCACTGCTCTGTCCTTCATGGCTGCACCTTCACCACAGAGCAGCACAGAACCCAGCCCAGGGACAGCAGCTGCCACAACTCAAATTATGACACACTCAAATCCACTCTCAGAAGTTCTGAGGGTCTGGATTTTATACTCCAGGATATTAGTGACAGTGTATTTTGTCACTTCTTAAAGAACATTTGGCTACAGCTCCAGGATTCCTCTTTTTTAGAATTTCACCAAGGGGCTCAAAAATTGCAACAAATAGCTTCGAAGAGATAAAAAAGAATCCTGTCACTCTGCTGATTGTAGTTTCAGTGCAGTTCAGTGCAATGTGATAATTAGTCTCCTGGAAATCATTCCTCAAGTTCATACTGTGATATAGCATGAAATAAATCTGAGCCAACCATATAGTTGTAATTCCAGTGTGCTGCCATCAACTGGTACGTTAATTCCATTAAAATGAGCTTGTTGGTGAGAACAGAAGTTACGCTGGTGGGAGGAAAAAGGAGGGGGTAAATTTCTAAGTATCAGTAGAATCCACTTCACACTCACATCTACAGCTCTCTAAATTACAGAGACAAGATCTTTGTTCAAATTACTGACAAGGTTACCAGCTGGAACTTTACACTCAATTCAATTATTTTATATTGTACCTTCAGGCTCCATTCCAAAGCGACTCTTAAAGAATAATCAGACTTATTCAATAGGCAATCAAAATGAAATTACTTTATGTAAGTACAACAAGGTTACACACTTGGTGCAGTCTGTAAGTTATGTGCTGCTAATTTTCAGTGCTCTGAAATTTTGACTTTGATTATCTGTGACAGGCAGGCAGCAGCCAGGACAGAATTTCCTCACAGTTTCAGGGTCATCTCTTTACACTGCCACACCCTGGATAAATAGGTAGAAGCCAACAGTGCAAGTAAATTACAAAGCAGTTGAAAGTGATGCTTTATCTTATAACTACTCATAGAAGCAGCCCTTGATGGACTGGTCTTCTCAAGACAGGCATTACCCAAACCCAACTCATACCTGTCATCCAGAAAAACACCTCACAGTTATTGTTCTTTGGCTTAAACTTCCAGATACTGCAATGATTTGAATAAAAATATAAAATTATATTCATTTCAATACAAAATTAAGGTTTGAGCCTTCAAAGTTTGATTTTGAGCCTTTTCAATGGGTGCCTATGGTAAAACTCCCAGAGGGCCTGCTCAGGGGAACATCCAGGAGCACACAAATTGTTATATCTTGGTTATAAAAAAAATTCTAATGTGATTTTATGCATTAAACCCCTTCTGCCTCTCTTTGAGACAATGGAAAACCTTCCGATCTACAATGAATTTGTGACATTGAGGAAGAAAAGGGACATTCAGCCATGCAGAGAATACAGAACTCCCTACATTTTCCTATCAGCACATCCAGCCAGGGCCACCAGAGCTTCTGAAGGCCCTTGAGATGTGCCAGAAACACACGTGAGGGATAAGAGTCCTTTAAGTTCTCCCTACTGTACTTTGTAGCCCAGGAATCTGTCTCTTGGAAACACAACAATCCCTAACACTGCATTTCATGGACTATTCTGAAGCATTCCTAGGCCCTGAAACTGAACACCGAGTTATATTTGGTACGAATGGCAAATACCTCCCAATCTCTGCAGTGTGCACTCCTCCCATCTAAAATAGCATCCTTCACTTGGAATAACAAACATAAAACCCACACTCTTTCCTCAGATCCAGCCCCATTAGGCTTTTTGGATGCACACAGCTGATGACATAGGTCTTCTCCTCTGCATGAACAGGACAGCCTGTAAAATCACCTCATGGCAGGCAGACACGGCCTCCATTAGCTTTTGTCGCAGGAATTTTCCTCCTGGCTTGGATGGCTCCACTTCCAGACCAATCTAAACTCCACAGTCTGACTCGAGCCCCATAAAACTCCAGAAGTTGGGAAAGTATCCAGACTTTGCCAGTGGGAAGGGGTGCTTGAGCTGAGAGCACCCGAGGGGTGCAACAGCATCCCTGGTGAGCGGGAATGGTGGGGAATTTCAGCCTTGTGGTATCTCACTCAGTCAGTGGCCCTGCAGCTTTTCCTTGCAGGAATGTAAACAGCTCTCCTTGCAATGTCTCTGTTGTGTCTCTGCTCCGTTACAATTTCCTGAGCAGGGCTGCTGCCAAGAGCACGGGAGTGGAGCCACGGGAGGAGCAGCTCTGTCCCTGGGATCTGGGATCCCCGATCCTGCAGGACTGGAGCCATCACTGGACAAACAACGGGGGTTATTTCCACTGCAATTTGTGTAAAAACCATGAGGTTGGGTTCTCAGGCTGGTGATTCTTAAAGACATTCAGGAATGTGTTCAGATGAGACAGAGCATCCCTGTGGATGTACCCTGGCGTCCCTGTAGATGTATCGATGCCTTAGGGTTTTAGCTTTTGTATTTTTCATGTATTTGTAACCCTGCAATTCTTTAGTGTATAACTCTAAACTCCACACACAGTGTCAGCTGCTGCTTTCCCATTTTGGTCACACAAAACAATTCCTCTCCAGGCCTGGGAATCAAGGACACCTCACTGCCTCAGGCCTGAGAGATGGAAACAGAAGTGAGTTGGGGGGAGCAAACTTGGGGTAAATGACTTCATTACCTGAAGCTGTAATTGGAAGATGAACCCCCAAAATGCAAATGGACCAAACTTACAAAAGTGTGAAAACCCGTGACCATTGTCCATTTTGGGTGCAGCCCCTGGGGGGCTTCATCTGCCCTAAATGCACCTGAAGGCCCTGCAATAAATACAACCCCTTTTTAATCTCTTTATTTTGTCTGGCCTCTGTTTTTAGGTAACCCAAAAAGGCATCAGTGTCCCAAGGCTTTTATTCACCCTTCCCTGCCCACATCCCTCCCTGGCACTGGCCATGGGCTAAGGCTGGGTGGAATGAGCAGATCTGCTCTGTTAGGCCAGCACAAGTAGGTGGTTTCACAGTGCTTGGTTGCACACTTCGTTTCATCGTTTTCAATTGCATGAAAGGGATATAGGAAATTAATAATAAAAATATGAATTCATATTAGAAGTGGTATTTTGCATTTATTTTGACTAAAAAATGGGACTACACAAGATATGCTATTAAAAATATCCTTCATTTTTGGATTAGTGGGATTAGAGGTCTGAATTTTTGAGAAACTTAGTAGTTTAAATGCACTGTAAAATTACAACATAACATTTGATTAAATCCATGAAGCTTTACTAAAGCTCTCATAGTCTCTGAGACTCAGCTATTGCTTTTGAAGGCCACAGGGTGTGCAAACCCAGAGCTTGATGTGGTTATTACTTCCAACCAAACTATAGGGATAATGAAAAATTATCCTTTGAATCCTTATCCTTAAAATTATTAATTGTGTATCGTTTTGATTAAAACTTATTAATCTGACTTTGACAGTGGCCATAAATAGGCTGAACAGTTTTCAAAGAATTTGCCTGTCCTCCTACACAGTGCTTTCCTTCATGACAGCAGCTGAAAAAACCAAAGTCATTTTCTTAATACATTTAGACTTTAGAAATGCATTTTCAATTAAGGAACTCATGCTTCCTCTTGGTCCATTGGTAATCAGGTTTACTGGCAGTGGAGGATCCACTTTTCCTGCAAAGCGAGGGATGGAGCTGGGTCAATGAGCTGGAGAATCTGATCCTCGGTTTTAGGGGAGAAAAGAGCATTTGCACAGGGCTGATGGTGCAGAGGGGATTTGGCTGAGGTGAGGCTGAGTCCCTCATGGTTTCACTGGTGGAGAGGGAAGGGAATAATGCAAAGAGCTGTTCCCTCTGCCGAGGTTCCAGAGCACAGTTAGCAAAGCAACTGGGAACGAGCAGGGGGAAAACCAACTTAGAGCACTCGTTTTAATGGAAAGAAGAGAGAAAAGTGCTCAATAATGAACAAAATTGGCTGAGATAAAACATCCCAGGCTCTTCATTCTCGCCTCCATTTTGCTGCCTTCCTTGGCCTCACAAGGTTTATTCCAGCTTTACATCACCTGGGGACATTGTTCTGGCTCTCCTTTTTCTCCATTTGATACAAATACAAATCAGCTCTCTATCCCTCTTGTTCTCAATCACTTGGCTGCTTCTCCTGGTTGTAATCCTAACTAAAGATGGTTGGAACTAAAGAGCTAAAAGATAAGCTCTCCTTCAGTTCTCACTTCTCTCTTTTAGCAGCTATCTCAGAATTCAGTCCTTTGCCATTTAGCTACCTCCACAAAACAAGAAGTTAATGGCAACAACTTTTAAAATTGTGGATTTTTTGATTTTATGTATGCAAGCTGATTTAGCAGGAGAATAGCAACAAATGAGAAATGGCAATTAACACTCCCGAAGTAAAGCCTGTTATTTCTCCTGTTCCTCAGCCTTCCCTCACAAAATGCTTTCAGAAAGAAGGCAGCTGATTCTAGCAAGCAAGAATACACATTTCATAATTCCACTGCACTGCTTTTCCAAAAACAAAAATATGTAGGAAGAACATTTCAGTGTAACTAATTAGCAAGCTCTGTGTCCTCATCCTTGTTAATTCAAGGGACATCTCTAAAAGACTCCTCATCCAAGTCTACTTCAGGTAATAAAATGACAAAGTTTAAACGATTGAATTGCATTTTTTTTTCACTAAATCAGAACCAAAACGATTTTGGAAAATGAGCATATGTAGGAAACATGATTCTCTGAAACAATTTCCTTCCATAGAAGTCATAGAAATGATTTCTTTTTCTTTATGTGCTCACTGACTTGTTCCCCTCCTGCCCTGGCAGGGGGCTGAGGGCTCTCTTTGCTGTTTCAGTCATCTTTGGCTCCTGCTACAGATCCCCCATGTACAGAGAGTTTTGATAAGATCCAAAGAAGCTTCAGTGTTGTGGGAGTTCCTCCAAATCAATTATTTGGAAATTTCAAACCTTTTGAAACTGGTCCATCATTAATCTCTGAGATAACATGGCATGGAATAATATCTGCTTCACGTAGATCACACAAACAGGGGAAACATCTGTGGCCCTGTGCCTAAATAGTCTTTGCTCACAGCTACTTTGAACAGAGCCACGGACACATTTGGGTAGGGAAGAGGAGCTTAGCTTAAAAAAAAAGAAAATATTTGGTAATGCAGAGAATTTCTGTAAACTCCAAATCACTAGAGACTTCTGGGGCCATTGCTGTTTACTATCAAGCAAGCCAAATACTCATTTCTGCGTGCAGTTTATCCGTGCTATCATAGGCAGGCCAGCCACCAGATGCTCAGAAATACTCATTCCTCTGCAAATTAGTTCACCTCGTTTCGTGGCCAAATCACTCACTTGTCAATTCCCCCTTTGGCCTTTGCAGTTAATGGGATCTGCTCTTCGTCGGTCTGGGGGGATTTCTTACTCCCATTATGAAAAAACCCAAACCACTCTGAATTCAAATGGAATTCATTTTCCTAAATATACAACCACAAGTTGCTGTTTCAGACTCATAGATTTGGGAGTGTTTTACGTTGATTACAAATGAAAGATGACTTTAAAACTCAGAGTGAAAAACGTGCTGGGTTTCATTCAAGCACATCCTGAAATGAAACCCTTTCTGGCTTTTTCTCAGTATTTTTGCTTTTACCCATCCCCTCTCCATCCAGGGTTAGAAAGGTGGGTTTACCTCTGGATGTTTTACAGCTGGCAAATGCAAATGCAGGTTTGCAGTGTTCGTAGCAGGGCAAACACAAACCTTAGCACTGGTGCAATGTGTCCTTATCCTCATCAAAACCAGTGTACCACCCTCCTGTGAGCTGGGTGCTGTAAGCCCCAAGCTCTGAGCCCCACGCTTGGCATCATCAGTACAAAGGACCTTGAGGGAGCGACTTCAAAGCATTGAAAGAACCACTGACCCAGGTTCCTTCTCCTCCACTCCACTGAGAAATTCTGCTTCAAGCTATGGCCAAGAGACCCCTCCACTTTACACTTTCAATCTGTGCTTTTGAACCCTTCATGAATCAGGCCCAATGTTTCATGCCAGGCATCCTGCCATGTGCCTCATGGAGTTTATAGAAACCTCCAGGGCTGGCTTTAATCTGCTTTTCCAGAGTCCCTGGGTTTGGAAATGTATGTACCAGGAAGAAAGAGAAGGGAAGGAAAGAGAGACAAGAAATCAAAGCACGAAGTGAGTTCACTTAAAACCTTAGCCAGCCCTGATGTGAGGGCTCATTTTGCTTTCAGGCCTCACCCCTTTACCTCAGGTGCTGGGATTAAGGGGGGACCGTTTTCCCCTCTGGATTGCGTAAATGAGGAAGCTGTTGACTCGCGTGGTCCTGGAAAGACATATGTGCTTCATTATCTGGATTCCTTGTATTGTTTCAGCTTGTCGTTGCTGGCTGGGAACACGCAGCCTTGAGCTGTTCCCATTTTTAAAATGCACTTTTTTCTGCCCCGGATTCTTGCCAAGTGGAGATTTAAGTGCACTATTACTTTTATAGAGGACTATTAAGAGTTATTAGATCCCATTAGAGCAGACTATGCTCTTTTAAAAAAAGAATACTCTCCTTTATTTTTGAACAACCATTTATATTCATTTAAATCTGACAGAATGTTTGTATCAATGCAAACACAGTTAATTATATCTTAGATCTATGAGAACCTTCCTTGTTTATTTTTTTTAAATGTTTTACTAGTCTCCCCTAAAGACTGTGTTTTACATGTGTGGCTTTAAAGCAAGTCTGAACCATCGTGGCTGCGAGGTGCACTGGGTGTTCTGGCAGGGATGGCATGAGAACACTTGGAGAAAAGTGATGGAAACTGGATCTCAGGATGATCCGTGTCCCTGTTCTCACCAGGTCTGGATGAAATCCTCAGCTCACAGGCACCATCAAGGGGAATCTTCCTATCAGCAGAAGCAGGATCAGACCCGACATTACAGTGGGAAAATGACCTGATTTTGCTGGTAGAAGTCACTGCCTGTAAGAACTGCACACATCCCCCTTCCTGGGTGGTTGTGTTGTTGGGAAGACTGGATGAATGCTTGGATTAATTGCTAGCCCCTTCCAAGTTTACTTCATGCCTTCTCCTTTTTTCACAGCTTACATCCATTTCTCCAGATTTCTCGGCATTACTACTTCGTCTCAAGTCAATTTCAAATAAAATGAGTAAAAATCATCTCAAAGGAGTAAAGAATTAGATGTGCTGACACTGTGTTTTCTGCAGAACTTCTGGGAGAGCAGGTCTGACGTTATCCCTTCCCTTATGGCAGCATTTGCTGTGTGGAACATTCTCAGCAGCCCAGCCCTATGGGTTTGAGCTGCTTAAACTCTAATTTGTATAACCCACTTTGGGAAGAATGATATGTCTTCCTGGAAAACACTCCATTTCCCTTCCCTTCTTGAAGACACACTGTGAGGAGATGACTAAATGCTGCCACAGGAGGGAGAAAAACAAACAGGAAAGAATTAAAAGGGCCTCAGATAGGGCATAAATTATTCAGCTTTTCCCCTCCCTGAACCCTGTTGCAGCCAGCACATGCACAGCACCTCCCCTCTGGATGAGGCTTTGGCATGAACAGCAGATCACAGCCCTGCTCCATCGTTCTGTTGGCGATGATGCAGGATCCTCCCTCCAGAAAACTCTGCAGGAACACGGCTGGATGAGGTAGTGGAGGGCAGGGAGGGGGAGAAACACCCTGCTTCTCTGGGGAATCGTGCTTGAAATGGCTTCTCGGAGCTTCAAGCAAGCCTAGGATTAGAAGGAATGGTTTAAAAATGGATCTGCTCCTGGACAGCCACCTGTAGGGTTTGTGCAGGAATCAATGTGGTCCCTATTTTTATCTCCCTTTCGAAGGTTGGCTGAACAAACCAATCAGCCACACAAAACAGCAAAGAGCAGAATTCTCACATTTGTTGTTTCACTTTGTTCATTTTTATTCTTAAGACAAAGAAGGCAGTTTAAAGCACAGTAGTTTTGTCTGAATCACAGCTGGATTGAATTGCATTGGTCCTGTCTTAACTTGGTCCTGTCGTGCTGGGGTTTTAAAGCCCTTTGGTTTTGTCTAGACTAGGAAAAGAGGGATATTTTCAAGAATTATAGCTGAACTAAACAAAAGCCAACACTAGAACATTGTTAGGATCATGGTTTAGCAGCTTTAGCTCAGTTCAACAGCTGGAGTAGAACTAAATTAGGTCAACACAACAAACTCCCTCAACTTTGTCCTAATTAGACAGGCTTTAAAGTGACAGACTGAACACCTTAGGAAACCTCTGAGCACAGATCAGGCTGAGCTTTACCAGCTTCCTTCCACCTGGTTCCACCTGGAAGAACAGCAGAAGGGAATCTTGACCTTAGTGGACCACTCACCCTTAATCTGCCCAGCAATCTATCTCAAAATTCGGTTTTTATCTGGCATTTGGGCATTGCCTGGCTGAAAAGCCACAGAGGAAGTGATAATATTTTTCTGGATTGTAAAATGTAGTGGTAACAGGGCTGAGACCCACTTGACTTCTGTTCTGCTGGAGCCCTGGATGAGTGAATCATTCCATTCTTCCCACAAGCAGGGACAGTGCCATAGGATTAGCCTTTCCTCCGCTGCTCATTTTTGTTTTGAAATCTTCCCTCAGAAAATGTACGAAGTAGATGATAAATTATTCTTCCTACGCCAGGAATTTTCCATTTTGAGTTTTATCTGTTGCTGGGTTTTGGCACCATTAAACTGTTAAGGGTAAATTTAAAAATAATTGAGAATCTGGCTCCCTGGATTGTAGTTTGGGGCTTTCCTGCAGAACAGGAAAGGTTTTTGGTTCAGGAAAGCGCTTTGATTTTTGATGATTCTTACAAGAACGTGTTGTCCATGCAGATAATTAACTCCACCTGGGTACTGATTGTCTTTCCTCTGCCTTTCCATCTCTGCCTTCTGTGGATTTTCCAGTAAGACTGATGAGTTTCAGAAAGGCAGAGAAGAATTAAGACAATATGGAAAACAGTTTGAGGAGAAGGAAACAAGCAAGGAGCCTTCAGCATACTGCTGAAAATCCTGAAATTCATGTTAGGGATGCCAGAAGAAGACATGGAGCAACCCAGCTGAAAAACTTTGGAAAAGAAAGAGAACAAGGATTTAACAAAGAGGTCAAGAAATAGATGTGGGGGAGTCACAAGACCTGGAAAGAATGTTGGATGAAGTGGAAAGCAATTAAAAATTATTTATTTTGTATTCTAATGGAGTCTGGAAGTGAATATATCACTGTGTGTGATGGTGTGCATATATATGACCAGGAAATTGGTTTTGCTTCAAAAAATATTCGAGAACTATCATCTAATATCAGACCACAGGAAGACAAAATAAGCTATAGTAGAAATCCAGCAGAAAATACCATGGCCCTGAGGAGGTCCCACTGCTTTCCTCTGTCCCTCAAATTGTACAATATAGATTTGTAAAGATCTTAAACTTCATATCCTTTACTTTCCTGAGTGCTCTGTGTGAGCTGAAGGGAACACCATCTGGACAGGTCAGTTCAGCAGGAGTGGTAGTTTACAGAAACTGCTATGAATATTGGAATTACAGGTTTTTTTTTTCCAAGGGAAGGAGAGGAATGGAAATGGAAAAAATATCAGTGAAAAAAACCATGCAGGGCCCAAACTTCAGAGCTGAGGAAGTCTGCAATGGAGAATGTAGTTGAGACAGCTGTGCTGAGGCTTACCTAACCCAGGGCTGACCAAGTGACTTCCATGATGTCATTAAATGAGCTCGTTGCTCCAGTCCTTGCTCCTGACACCTATTAAATCTACAGCGTTTGAGTTTGGGGTTGTCAAGGTAGCCCTGCATGGGACACCAACAGAATCCATTTGGGGAATGAGACAGACCCTGCCCAGAGGCTCTTTGCTCTTTTCTTGGCTGCCTTTTCAGGGTATTTTCTTCTATGCACATCCTAGGACTGGCTTAGAGAACCATAGGAACAATTTCCTCCTTGCCCTCTCTATGTGCTGTTTAATGCCAGACAAAACTAGGGCAGCTGGTCTCAGGGCTTGGGCCTAAACTCTTCCTCTCTTGTAGGAAATATCCCCCTTGATTTCAAAAGAATAGAGAAAAAACCACTTCATTCTGCAATGTTTATATTACTAAAAGGCCACATAAAGGATTCATCCATGTTTACAATAGTCAGAAGACCTTGCAGGTATTTGGTGTCTTGTCCCAAAGGAACCCAAAGTCTCCTGCTCCACTGTAGATAACAAAGATCTTATACAATATTCCGAATTTCAAGCTCCTTGCAAGCCATAGCCCTTCCTGGATACAGACCCCACCTTTTCTTGCAGCAGGCAATTGGAGGATCTTCTGAAGGATGCCAGAGCCCTCTCAACGACAGGTCCTCACTGTCCTGTCAGCTTCACAGAAACTCTTCCCAGGGAACAGATGAGTCAAGAGAGTCAGTGATGCAACTGTCCTTTTAAATGAATCCAAAATGGGTGGTCAAGTGCAGACTTCTGACATTTATTTTGATTACCCTCAATAAAGTTTTCTTTGGGTTGTTCTCTGGATATCTCTCAACATCTCTTGTTTCTATCCTCCAGAGAACAGCTTCCCACTCCCTTCTGTTTATTCCTTCCCACAAACCTGAGCTAAAGGTGGAGCATGTGTTCCATACCCTCCTTCCTCTGCCACCAATCCTGAAGTCCCACCATCTGTTTCCAGTAGCACATCCAGAAAGTGCACCCTGCTCCTCTGTGTGGCTGGAGAGGCAGAGATGCAGTCTTGCAGTGGTCATTCTTGACAAAGGTCAATTATTTTGGGGAAGCCTTTTAATGGAATAAAACCTGAGTAGCAACCAGGAGACTGACTAATAAGTTGCTTCTCACTTCCACCAGGAGCATTGAAGTGCAGGACAGAATCCAGGAAAGATTTTCTGGAAAACGAAGAGAAGCCCAGTAAAGTCTCTAAGCCTGGGCAAGTCAATAAACTGTCACAGTTGCCCAGAAGGAGTTGGCTTGTCTTAGATAAACTTACAAAAGGCCCTGGAAAAACAGAACTTTTTTAAATGGCAGAGATTAATTTTCTGACTTCAAAGTAGTATTAATGCAGAGTTTGGCTGAGGTTTCCTGTGCAAGCAGTTTCCCCCCGAGCAGTGATTTCAGAATCCGCCTTGTTTTAAGGCTGGCATTTGCTGCAGCTGCAGACCTGGAGTATTTTCGATCCCCTCTGAGTGCTGGAACACCATCCAACAATTAAACCGCAACCCAAAAACAATCAAACATCTGTTTGGAGGCTGCTCAGTGACTGACGTTCTCCTGCCAGCATAAACACTGGAGCTGCTGAGTGATTCCTGTCTTGTGTGTGTGTATGTGCTGCTTGTGTGGGTTTTTGTTCTCCCAAGCAGGAAGATTGTGTGTGTGTAAATATGCTGAGGAGCATTTCTGTTGCAATGCATGAATGTGCCCAGATGAGAGTTTATCTGGGGAAGTGTTTTTGTTGACATGAGCACGCATGTTTGAATATCAGCTTGAGATGGGTGTGCTGGAGGTGGCTTTGGAGGAAGCACAGGAGGAGGTAGACTGTGAACCTGAGATCAGGTCTGTGGTTATGCAGTGCTGTGGGTGTTGGTGTGTGTTTATTTAGAGGTATGAATTGGTTTTTATTTGGGGGAAAAATTGGCATTATGGCTGCATGTTTTGAAGTAGAGACAAGTATTTTGAAGAGTGTACATGTGTGTGTAGAGGGTACATGTGTGTATATGTACAACTGTAGGATTGTGTTTGTGCTTTTTGGTGGATTCTCCATTTCACTTTGAGTTCTGCCATGGAGCTGATCAGCTCCAGGGGCCAGAGGAGCTGATGTCCTCCGCTGCAGGCCCAGGAAGGGAGATGACAAACTGCTGGCAGCAGTTCAGATCTGGCTCAAGAGAACAGTGAGGTCTGGCCCTGATGTGATCTCAGACCCTCTAAATCAAAACCCTCTGATTTGAAGAACTCTCTTGGGACTATGGCAGAGAATTGGAGGATAAATTGACTCCAAGGCTTTGGGAACAGGGATGGGGTGATGAATACTGGTGTTAGGTCTGCCTGCCTAGAGGACAAATTACTCTCCTTCTTAAAAGCACTTACAGACTCCATGCAGGTTGCTGCTTTTGTCCTTTTTTATTTATAGCCTTCAAATAACCACGGGCTGTTGATGGCCAGGGGAAAGCACCATGCAAATGGCATTCAATCCCAACAGGAACTCCCTCCCTATAAAACCACGACCTGCTTTTGGAAAACACAATTGTTCCCACTCTGAGCCAAATGACAGCTTGTGCTACTCCTACCAGCTCTCCCTGAAGCCGCAGGGTCTCCAGGCTGCTCCCTGTCATTTGTGGGGTCCCTCTGTCCCTCACAGGCCCTGAGTCACCACAGTGGGAGAGGGAGAACATCAGCACCACAAGTGACAGACTCTGGGCCACCCACTGCCTGTATTCCGGGAGCATTCTGCTGCCTAGGAGAGAGCAGCTGGAGATTTTTGCTTTAGCCCATTTCTCAAATATCCTGTTGCTGAAGTATAAGAACAGGCTGTTACAGGGAAGAAGGATTTGATGATCTTCCCACTGTGAGCCCCACAGCTTAACTTATTGTTCTAATCACCTATTCTTTTGCAGCAGTATTATTTTTCTGTTTGCCAGTTTAATCTGAGAAAGTTCCCTAGGAAATAGCTTTGCCTCAGAAAGTTCTAGTGCTCGGAGAGGGCAGAGCACAGAGGGCAGCAGCAGAGCAAAGGGAATCAGCAGATTTCTGTCATGGCTGCTGCCCAGGTGCTGTAGAACACAAATCCCAAATTATCTTTGGTGAATAAAATTTTTGCATCTGTCAAGTGGGGAAAGGACTTAGTGTGGTGGGAGAGAGACTCGTGCACCATAATGTTTTCTACTTTGAGTGAGGTGAACCCAGAAAAGCTGCAGAAGAGCACTTTTGCTGTTTCACACTGTCCTGCCTTCAGTGCATGTCTGTACACCTGGACCAGAGAAAGCAAGTGCTGACCACCACAGGACATGGAATCATGAAACTTCCAGGATTTGCCACTGACACCCCAATGAGCAGCCTCCACACTTTAGACAGAGCCATTAAGACTCTTTCAAGTCTGGAAGTTGTGGTTACCCACGGTCTGGAGCTGTGTGTGAGGCTGGAACAAGGTGTGTGGTCACTGTGTTGCGAAGCTCCTGCAGGGGAAGGTGTGACACTCAAGCCAGCAGGAGACACAGCCACCTGCCTGGGGACAGCAGCAGGACTCCTCTGGAACGTGTGATGGGAACCTCACTCCTCCTCCTTCCAGCACAAGACCCCTCAACAGGGTATAAGGTGCTGGTCATGACAAAATATTAGCAGCCGCTCGATTTCCAACTCTTGTTTTCCCACAAACTCCAACTCCAGAAAAATATGAAGTGCAACTTTCGGAAGCTCTCAGCTGTCTCTACCACTATGTTCATTTCCACAACAGATGTGAAATAAATTTTGATCTCTCTTCTATTCCTATCTTGTCTGTCTCTAAATTTTGAGACCTTAGAACTTCGAACTGTTCCCTTAAAATTTATTCATTATTTGTTGCAAGAGTTTTGAGTGATATTTGAAGCTCTTATACTTTGTGGATTAACATATTTACCCTTCCATTAATTAGTCCATACCTCAGAAAGGCTCAAGTTTTAACTTCTTTAACCAATAAATAATGTGAGAATGTGAAAACAAAGAGTAAGACAAAGTTACTAAGTGTGTGATGTCTTAAAAATAAAGAAGTGGTACTGCTCAGTGAAAATATAATGGGATAAATTCAGGAGCAATGAAATGAAACAAAGCAATAGGAAATATCAGTGTGGGAATGATGTATTTGAAGCTTGTGGAATACTCTCCCATTGGAAAGGACAAAGAACGAGTCACTTGCACAGCTATGGACAAATTAATAAATGCTAGAAATGACATAGTTATGTGCAGAAGTTACTTTCATAAACACAGGCTGGAGATGAAGCTCCCACAGCCACAAAAATCAAGTAGAAATTCCAATAGAAATTCCATGTGCTGCCAGCCCTTTGTTTCCTAACCCCCTGATCTGTGCACACATCCTCAGCCCCACTGTCTGCATTATCCTGCCCACGCTGTATAAAATTTCTCTTGTTAATCAATAACCTGGATCAAAAATCTGACATTCCTTTTGGGAATAATTTGTGTAAAAGAGCACCTGACTATCTGCTGGAGAAATGCAGGCTGTTCAGACCTGGGAAGGTATTTGCCCTGTGAAGGCTCCTCGAGGCTGAGAAAGCAGCTTCCCCTCCTGAGTCCTGGGGGAGCAGGGGATGTCAGATCCCCACATCTGCCACCCTCTGCACAGCTGGGAGTTGTTCAGGGAGAGCCATCCCTGCTGGCCCAGCTGCCCTCCCATTCACTGTCACTCAACAAGCAACTATTTCACAGTCCTTACTGGAAACAATAGGACCTTTCAGGAATGAAATCAGATCTTGACTCTGATAGGAAGGCAGCTGGGAGACACATGAAAGCTTCTGCTCACTGTCCCTTCCTTGTCTCCCAAGGTTTGGAGTCAAGGAACCCCAGTCAAACAGCCCCAGCCCCTTCAGAGAGGCCAGTGTTGCAAAGGAGCCTCTAAAGGCACAGTGCCCTGCAGGAGGATTTGGAGCAGGCTGATAAATTTCCATGGATGGACAGGGGAGGGGGTGAGCGTACATGGAAACAGATCATGGAATAGAAAAAGAAAGAAATAGCCCAAGAAAGAGCATTGAATTTCGCTGCTTTTTGGGTCCCTAAAGAAGACCCCCTGCTTGTGGTGGTGAGCATCCCTCTGCCATCACAGCTCTCCTTTGATTCCCCAGGAAAGGTTTGGGTTTCCAGCTCTGAGCTCAGGAGCTCAGCCCCATTCACGACCCAAGGGAGGAGCTGCTGGATCCCACCCCTGACTCCTTGCACTGCCTTCTCACCATCAGCTACTTGACCTGGTACCCCATAAATCCGATTTCCTCACACTACAGAGCTCACAGTTCCTCACACCGGGAAAATAAATGTCTCCTGCTCAAACATTTGTTTGAAATGGCTTGGAAAGTTGTATTACAGTGAGTGATTTCAATCTTTGTTCCGTTTGCTGAAGGCTCCATGCTGCCAGAAACACACCAACAAAACATTATTCCTGTTTACAGATGATACCAATCATTTTCTCCCTCAATAAGTATTGTACCTGGCATAGTGGAATTGTGAGAAATGAAAATAAATTTATTTAATAATAAAAAATGAGCGGTGTTGGAATATTATTTGTTTGCATTTGTTTTGAGAAAATGAAGGCTGGATCAATAATTCACACACTTTCTGCTTTGAATGGACAATTTCACTATGACAAAAGGAATTATAGAGCAAAAACGCTTAGAGGAAATAAAGTAAAAATGTTAACAATAATTACAAGTTATATAACAGCATTTACTTATTGAGGAAAAAGGCAATCTCACTAACGGAATGCTAAGTTAGTTAAAACAAATAAAACCATTTATAAAACACCAGGGATGCAAAAGCAATCATAGAGCTAATTCTACAAAAAGCATGGATGAAATAAGAGAAACTGATAGCAACAACTATAAATTAGAGAGTGAGTATTAGAAAGTGTAGGGAATTTGTAACAAAAACAAAAGGGAAGAAGGAGAGCAATGAACAGCACTTATTACCTATAACAAGAATTGCTGCTCTGTGAGGTTTATACAGAAAAAAAATGTAGGACCTTCACCAGTCCATGATTTCTCTTCATGACTTGCATGGTGGGATTTGGGCAATGGGATCTTACTGAGAGGTGAAAGTGGACAGACCAAACCATTTTATCTCAAATAAAAGAGCAGAAGGGTGACGTGAAAGCGAAATCCTTTCAATCTCATATAAAAGAAACAAATCTCTTTAATCCGAGAAAACTGTTATAGACCATTTCCTTATAGCAGAGGAAAAAATGTTCTTGGAAGATCTAAGTTGTTGAGTTTTCTTTCAAAACCACAAACTTCCCAAAGTGCAGTGACTCCTAAGCTTTTTAGCTTAACTCACAGAGCAAAAGTGCCTTTCCCAAGAGCACAACCTCGTGCCTTGCTTGCAGTGAGCTCCTTTGGCCCTGCCTGCTGTGCTGAACGAGACATTGGTCAGGTTGTAACACACCATCTTACATTGTTTTATTGTGCTTTCAGCTTTTTGGAAGCTTTCCAAGTGTACCAGGCAAGGAAATGAAGTCTTCATCCCAAGGAAAAGATCCCTTTCCAAAACTGTTAATCTTTCCTTATGACATATTTTGGAATACAAACATATCCAGAGGGGGTTCGCTCGGCAATGAGCTTGTTCATGTGAGTGATCAAATTGGGGTTGTTACACTGGTACATATGTTAACAATAACTCAGACTTTTATTTGCCCTGTTTCACCACCACAGCTGCTCTTGGTTTTCCTGATGGCCCCACCCAGGGACACTTGGAACACAAGCAGACACACGTATGTATTACAGGGAGTGATGCTTTACATCGTTATTAAATCTAGGCTTCCCTTGGCATGCAACATTATCATAACAAACTCATGACTACACAGTTTCTGTCACTGTATAAATTCCGTTTCTGCTGCAATCAGCAGAATTAGAAAGCAGATTTGGTTTCTACATATCATTTCTGATTAATTTTTGCATTACAGGGACTGAAGACAATTCTAGAGCCTCTGGATGGTCCAGATTCCAGCCATTTGCAGGTCTGTCCCACCAGCACATTACTGAAGCCATTTCAGGGTTCTAAAGAAATGAACGCATGGAGAAGCAAAGGCAACAGAAACTGATTAAGTTTAATATTAAGTGGCTTTTAAGTGATGAGTATTTTCCACAAAAAAATATGAAAAATTAGATACAACACAAAGAACTAACACAGGGTGAAATTATTTGAGGTCTGGAGAAAATTGCTTTTACTAAGATAATTATTAGTCCACGGAAGTTATTTAATATCTCAGAAAGAAGATTGGCAGGTGACTTAAATGGATCATGGAAGATGGAAAGATATCATCTGTCTCTTGAGCTTAGGAAGAAGCAATGGCTTTAAGATGAAGCCAGAAAAATTCCAGATTTGAAACAGAATGTTTGGATGAAGCACCTCTGCCCACAGAGATACACATTTCTCTCAAGGTCAGTGCTGAAATGCAGGTGGTTACTTTCTCTAAACTTTAACCTGTTCTTTGAGCCTGACAGGGTTTCCTGCTGGGTGAGACCTTGGTTACAGTGAATAGTTCAGGATTCAGCACTGGACTGGTGGCTCCTCTTCGTTGCCTATCCAGGCTTTCATTCCAACCTCCTCCCACTACCATTTCCTCAGCTGAAATCCTTGAAGAAACATTCAAGGAGGGAAATCTCATTTTGTCTATTCAGAAAGAGAAAGCCTCAAACGGCCGTTGTTTCCTGCCTGGGAAGTCAAAGAACTGAAACTCACCTCATGGCCAAACATCTCCTGAAGTCCTGTCCATGGCCTTGGCACCAAACTTCTGCCAGTCCCTGCTCCTTCCCCAAGGCACGTGTCTCCAAACAAGTGAAATGCACTTGTGTGCATGCAGGTAACACTGCCCCATCCCAAATGTGGACTGCTCAGAAATGGAACCCAGGAACGGGGCAAGATTCCAGTGGCTGAGTCACCTCTGCTGCTCTTCCCGGGAGAACTGGGCTGCGCTGTGGGATGGTGGGAGCTTTCACAGGGAGATGGACATGTCAGGGAGGGCCTTTTTCACTCAGAGCAATTCCACAAATCCTTGGGCAGTGCCCAGAAGGAAGCACAGAGCTGAGGGGAAGCTGTGCTAGGAGTCCTCTGGGCTTCATCTCAGCCTTT
Organism: Melanocharis versteri; assembly: GCA_013397845.1. Taxonomy (NCBI): domain Eukaryota; kingdom Metazoa; phylum Chordata; class Aves; order Passeriformes; family Melanocharitidae; genus Melanocharis; species Melanocharis versteri. Next base: position 271,396 of record VZTG01005919.1, on the reverse strand, counting down.
TCCCTGTGCATTAAATAAAAGCACTGATTTAGCCCCAGATTGATTCTGCTTTGAACAGCTCCACTCTTTGTCCCTGCCTTGGAGCTCATTAGATGTTGTTTGGCCTCGGTGTAATTGCTGCTGTCTGCTGACAGGGCACTTCTGCCAACCAGATGGTTTTTATTTTGAGGCATGGCTGTTTGATAAAACTGTTCTTAACTCATAAATAAAGGAGGAAGCTGTTGCAGGGGTTCTATTCTTCCCATTAGCAATTGAGATTACTGGATATAAAAAAAGGTCATGGATTGAATTTGACATTTATGTAAAAGATTCAACACAACACTCTATGCATCAGTTAAAACTTTTCTGTACTTTGGTGGGCCTTGCAGATTCCCTTAATAAGCACTAATTTCTTGTTAGATGATAAAATGGAAATATCTCATGGATCTTGGTGAAAAAATATTTGTTGGCATCAGAAAGTGGTTTTGTAATATGCAGTGTAGGTACAGCTACATGAACTTAAAAAGCTTTACAGGCTGAATCAATAGTGAAAATCCCATGATCTTGGTATTTCTCTCATCTTCCTTAATGTCAGTCTTCACTGTTATTTTCTGTATTTCCTGGGTTTGTCCTACACTGGAAACACTGGATAATGATCTTCAATAAGATATTAATTTTTAGCTTCTAGGACCATACAACTTCATATACATATACCTGTGTATACTCCATATCTGTATACCTGACTTCATGAAATCAAACAGAATATAAACGAAATATTTTCAAAATGGCCAATATTGATTTGATAATTTGTCATTATTTCAATTTGAATGAAACAAATATTCTAATTTGGCACCAGGTGATGAAACTGAAGTTTATTATTTTACATTGCATTTGCCCATCAAAAATGTTTTTGCCACCCTGTTGCTGCATGAAAAACTCATCAAAAGAACACTGGAAAACGACACCACAGAAGAAATGCGAGGTGTCTCTTCCTAAAATGTTGCTACGAGCAGAGGATGAGGTTTTTTCTACCTACACCCAAATTTCTTTTTGCTCTAAGCCTTTTCAAAATGCTACTTGACAAACTGACAGGTAAAAAGAACCTTAGGCACTGGCTGACTCTACATTCAAACAGAGAATGCTAAAATCTCCCTAGCAGCTGGCTGTGGCTGTAGGAATTCTGAGAATACCACTAATTTTCCTTTTATTCCTTCAGCCCAGAAATAAAAGACTTTTTAAGCCAGAACCTGGACTCTTTGCTGATGACTGAGTCCCTGACAGTTCAGAAAGGCACTTTAGAAACTTTAATTTCCAATAAAGCTAATATTCTAAAAAAAGAGGAAAGGAAACATGCCATGAAAGACAAAGAGAACTTCTTCAAACACCTTAAAACCCAGGCTTTTGGATGTGCACGAACCCTAAACTCCCAAATGCAACTTCCTGCTCTTCTTTTGCAACAAGGAGAAGCACTGAGCTGAGCAATATTTGCAGCCCTTAATAACAAACATCAGTCCTGGCCACTTCCAAGTGTTTGAAACAACGGTTGGTCAGTGAGTAAGCTGGTAATGGGAACCAGAGGATGGATCTACAGGCATAATGTGGGGGTGTTCAGCAGTGATAGAGGCTGTTGCTCCTCCAGGAGGGAAAGGTTTCAGGTGTCAGAGAGTCCCTGAGCACTTGAGTTTCCCATTCCTCCTCACCTGGCCAGATACAGCACAAGGACAATGCCAAGGACACGGCAGGTATTTCTTCAGGCTTTCCAAGAGCTTAGAAAATACTTGAAGAAGTTGGGATTGTGTTGTGTGTAAATAAATAATGGTGAGAGTCGGAAATACCCTGGGTGGTTTATACATCACACCAATAAAATAGTGCATCCAGCACAAGTTAAGGAAGGTGATGCCTTAAATTCTGAAAAAAACAAGGAAAAGTCATCCAGTGTATCCTGGAGGAGTCAGAATACCTGCTGGGTGCCCAGAAAGGTGCATTACTCCTGGTTTTTCTGCAAATATTTACTCATTGTTCTAAGGGAATGTTACTTCACCAAAACCTCATTACACGATGTACAGTGGAGCCTGTGGAGCCACGAATGACACTTAATGTTATTTGGTTTATTCCAACTATGATCTTCTGCAAATAAAAGTGAATTATGCACTTGATTGGTTGGATGTGCATTTTCCTTAGGTCATCTTACAGAAAATAATTCCAAGATGAAAGAAAATGAAAGCTAATTAGACTTATGAATGATAATTGCTTTGGCAAAGGCAAAAGCTTATTGCCACAGACAGTGAGGAGGCAAAGACCTTGGAGGAGCCAATAGGGCAGATTTTACAGATTTTACATTTTTGCTTCACAAGACACAGGACTTTCCTAGGAGACCACCAGCAGTGGCATTCCAACCAGACATCTTACTGACAGCAGTCCTATTATAAATAGATTTGGATTTCTAAAAACTATTCTTCCACAAATTAAATAATTTAACTTAAACCGAAGTAAAAAATAGACTAAAAATGTTTGCAAATGGTTGTCACTTGGAAAAAAGTACCCCTGAGGTTTCACAAAACTCCAGATATTCCCCAAATGATGTAATTATTGCAATGAATTGCCTGTGGAATAAGCAGCTGCTCAGTAGGAGTTAGTGAAGCACAGCATGGTGGAAAAGGTGGTTTCAAGTGCAACTGTAAATTCGTGGTGCCACCTTGGGGAGGTTTTGTAGGTGCCCAGGAATGTTCCAGGGCAGTGCCAAGCTGCTGTCCAGGCAGGTGACACATCCCTGTGTGCTGCAGGCCCTCGGGGACGGTCACACCACGGGAGGCAGGATCCAGGATACCCTGGCACACACAGGGGCTGGAAAATCCTAAGGAAAATTAACCAACAGCAACAGGACCTTTTCCTACTACACACCTGAACGTGGTGAGACAGCTTTCCACAAAGAACTACCAAATGAAATGGGATGATCACAAGAATATTCAGGTTTAGGGTAAGGATGACCAGCTCTGGCTTGGTAGTGAAACCTTTTAGGCTCTGTAAGAACCATGCAGACTGTGATGGGCACAATTCTCTCACAATGCTCTCCACTCCCCTGTCACACTGATGAATGTGCTTCAGTCTCACCACTCCCAAAGGCCACCCAAAAATCTATCAGCCCAACACCAGTATTTTCCACCCATAAATCAGAACTGCAAAACGACAACAGACAAATGACCAGCTCCATAATGAAGTCTGATGAAAGGATCTACCCTCCTTGCCCAGTTTCCTATTCATCAAGTATCTTCCTAATTAATTCTGACTTCAGTGTAAATCTCCAGCCTGTGCTTTGCAGAAAGTCAGAGCAGATGATGATAAACTGGTCCTGTAGGTACTGATCTATAAATCTGAGTTTCAGAGCCACATTTGGCATGGGACTAATTAATGTACAGTGGGTGCCAGTCTGCAATGTCTGAGTACTGCAACAGCCCAGGGACAGAGGCAGAACCACCCCTTCCAGTGAAGAAATCCTGAATATTAGTCTGAAGTCAGGAGCGGAGTTTGCTGAGTGAGATGGAAGCAAGTTCATTTGAAGTCCTTCCAGAATGATCTACATAAAGCATGTAGCCTGTCTAACAACATCTGAAGAGCTACAAAAACAGTCAATAGCTGCAACAGCTCTGAGACAGGAGTCCCACTGAGTCTGGACAAAATCATTACAAATGAGGAGAGCCATGTTTGTGGAGAGGAAAGGATGGAATTCATTAGGAGAGCAGCGACAGTTCATACTCCTGACAACAAGGAACCAGCAGAATGGGGGTTTTGTTTGTTCCTTTGTTTATTAGAAAGACCTTACAGCAAAATAAACACTGAAAATTGAAAAATAGTTTACAGTGATGAACTCTGGTAAATCCAACCTCTTTTACAAGGAAAGACCAAAGCAGATTTTAAACATTTGGCAGCTTATCAGGAGCCAGAGAAAGATTAACTATGTGAGTGAAAAATCAGGCTGAGAAACCAAAAACAGCTTTTCACAACGAAGGAAAGCCAAGAAGGAACACAGTCTAAAAAGCATTTGGAAAGAAATGGTAAGATCATCACACTCTTAGGAAACAGATCATTGAAGCAAGAGGAATTTGAATTCCTTTTGGAAGTGTGCAGGTATTTTTTTAAGTAAGACTTAGGCTGTCTAACGGCACAGGGTCACTCAGAAACAATCACAGGTGTAGTGCTCCTCCCAGGGGTGCTGTGGCTGGTGCTGTGCACAGAGAGCACAGAGACATGGGGTGGTTTTCAGAAAAGTCACGGAAATGGAATGCCTGGTGCTCCCAGATTCCCTGTTGGATTTGGCAGATCTCTGCTGAAGCTCCAAACGCTCTCCCTAGCTGGGCTGTGTCGTGCTCATGGGACCTGGGGGGAGGAAAGGCTTCCTTCTGGGTGCAACAAAACACAAAATCCATTGCCACTTGATGTTATTAAAGAACAGCATGAAAAGTTTGGGTTTCCAGCTCAGTATTCAATTCCAAATACAACAAACATATTCCACTTCCTACATTCCCATGGAAATTCCAAAGCCTACAGACTCTTCGCTTGTTTTTAAACATTCGTGTTTGATGTTTAAAAGCTTTGCCTTCCCTTTCAGGGGTGGGTGATCCCTGCATACCTCTCTCACTGTTTCCTAGAGGAGTTGGGATTTGTAAGTGGAGTTCACAACACACTCGGTGCTTTTAGATCTGGATGGCTGCAGACACTAAACCACATCACTGTGTCCCTGAGCCCGAGTGGTGTAAGAGCTCTGAGAGTCCCAAAGATAAACAAAGGTTCCCAGGAAAACCTCCAACTTGCTGTATTCCTTTTAAGGAATTTTAGATTTTCCAGCGCAGTTAGACGAGGCATTACACACATTTCAGACACATTTCTTCACATGGTAGAAAAAAGAGAGAGAAGGGAAGGGGAGCCAAAACCTCTCTGACTTTCTCTGGCTGATCTCAACCATAGGAATTCCCCAATCATGAAAATGCTCGGCTCTAGCTAAGGAAATGCTGTTGATTAGGGGAAAATGTTCCAGATGTTAAGCGAAAGCGATTTCAAGAGGAAAGGAAAGTGGAAGAGGGAGGAGGGGTGTGAGGTGACCCCACCCTCACAGGGAGCACAGCAGGGCCTTGTACCCTCCGAGGCTGGGGAGCAGCCAAGTGGGAGAAGCTCTCACACACTCCCCCCAGTCTGTTCTTCCCACTCCAGGCAGCAATTACAGCTCCACTTTAACCCCATCCATTCTTTATATCCTTTCTGATTGGCATTATTAGATAAAAACATAAATACAGAATTAAAGTTATACAGGAAGAAAGAGAAGGACCAATTTTTCTTCACAATTCCCACACAATTTCTTCCGCTCATCCTAAATAGCACAGTGTCCCTGCCAGATCCAGGGGTATCTCCAAAGGCATGGATAGAGTTAAAACAGCAAGAGAAGACACTGCAGTCAGACTGAAGACAAATGTCTTAGCTCTTCGTAAAGTCAGTTAATGTGATTTAACTCTTTGTGTGCTTAGGGAAACAGCCAAAGCAAACCAGCTGCTCATTCCTCTGGGCTGAACTACCAGTGGTCACTGAGAATTCCTTGAGTCCTCGTGTCTGTACTTTACTGCCTGTAAGCGTAATGCTGCTCCAATCAGATATTTAGGGAAAAGGAAGAAAAGAGCAAAGAATTATTCCCAAGGGCCTTCCTGGGACAGCAGTGGTTGGGACAGGGATGACTGAGGTTCACTGCAGCCCTGCATGGGCAGTCTGTTCCTGTTTTCTAGAAAGTGAAAGGAAACTTATGAAATCAAGCTCAGGAGTGGCAATGACTCGTTTTCATGATGAGACTGAAGAGTAAAAACAATGTACTGAGGGTGTCATTCTATTGGTACCTCCAAATTTTAATGCAGGACTTAGCCACAGTATTTTCCAGAAATCCAATCTGTACCTGTCACATAAGACTAAAACCAGGCCATTGAAAGATGCCCACTGAGAATCCTGGGAAAGGCTTTGCAGTCCTTGCAGAGGAACTGTCCAGAACGGAGCTCAACAACTCCCTGGAGAACTTCCTGCAGGGAGGCAGAACGAGCTGGCAGAGGACATGGACAGGATGACCTAATAGGTTTTTTCCATCTCTGATGTCTGTGATTACGTAATTCCATCTTGATATGGGACCAGAGGAGTTGACAGTTACATCTGCAGTTTCTTTTAAAAAGTTATTGACTCTACCCATGGAACAGATCAAAAATTCAAGGGGAAAACATCACATGTGTATTAGGAATTGAGGGTGTGTATCAAATTTGGGTTAATAATACTTCTTAAAAGCCATAAATTGGAATGAAGATGCAATGAAAGCAAAGATTGGTGTTGGTTTAAAAGCCCAGTGAAGATATGACCAGATGATATTAAGCAGAAAGATGCTTATTACGTACAGTTTAGCACTGCTACAGAGCCATGAATAAAGGGTTTGAAATTTTGTGTTTTCTTCAGCATATAAAAGAAAATGTCTCTTCCCAAAGCAGAATTCGTGTCCAGATTTTCAGAACTTTTCTGCTCCTGCAGGTGTCCTTGTGTAACGTATTTTCTAAAGCATTTTTAAAATGAAAAATAATAAAAACTCTAATGGTGCTTTCTTGGCTATGGAAATCAGAGCAGTTATGAAAAGCAATAAAGCAGCCTTTCTCTTTTAGCTGCCAACAACTCCAGAAACATGTTTGCTGGAACTCTGACCCCTTACATAGAAAACATTAAAACAACTGCAACTTGATACAATTAACTGGTATTAGATTCAAAGTTTGTGAGGCCAACTGGCTTTTATGATATATTTCTTGATACTTACATACTAATGGAAAAACTCCAAACTTTTCAAAAATATATTCCAGATAGGCTGACTGTTAACTTATTTTTTTTAAAGCAAATGCTTTAGCAACTGCTCATCCTGTCTGCAAAAAGGGAAAAGCAGAGACATAGAATTTCTACTGCTGTACACCCAAGGAGCTTTTCCATCTTGTTCAGCCCTCCCTCAGAATCCATTACCAATGGCAATATTTGAGGTGTAATGGATAAAGCTTTCATTGCACTTCTCAGAATACCAGTATCGGGGTTGTAACATTTCCCAATCCTTCCCTTCATTCCCTGGCTTAATACTGAAGGAGGTAAATAAATCTCATTCTAAATCACAGAATGGTTTGGGTTGGAAGGAGCCTTAAGGATCATCTCGTTCCACCCCCTGCCATGGGCAGGGACACCTTCCCCTATCCCAGGCTGCTACAAGCCCTGTCCAACCTGGCCTTGGACACTTCCAGGGATCCAGGGGCAGCCACAGCTTCTCTGGGCACCCTGTGCCAAGGTCTGCCCATCCTCACAGGGAAGGATTCCTTCCCAATATCCAACCTAAACCTCCACTCTGTCAGTGTGAAGCCATTTCCCCTCACCCTGTCACTACATGCTCTTGTAGATCAATCAATCAATCAGTCAATCAATCAATCAGTCAATCAATCAGAAAGGCTTCAGCTCTGGCCTTTCTCTGTGATCCTCTCTCCTGTGTGACAGGACAAGGGGGACACGGTCAGAGTGGTGACTGTGGCAGGACAATGATGTTACAGACCTGGAGACAGTCCCAGAACTGTAACTCCTCTGCATTCCTTCACCTGTGTGAGGAAACAAGAAATAGTGTAACAGCTCTGAAAGAAATATTTTTAAGATACTGCATAGAAAAAGAAAATCCTACAGTACAGATCAATCAGTCTGCGACCCCGAAATCTCTTCCTATGCAAATCTTTAATGAAACTTTAAAAGCTGCAGCTTTTGGTGCTGGTTCCAAATTATCAACAGAAAAGGTGTTTCTTATGGAACCTGTGAATCTGCAGGGTGCCAAGTGAAACAATCCAGCATCTCCTGAAACTCAGCTTTTCCTGCCTGTGTTACGTGGCTCTTTGCTTCACTCTGCGTGTAAAAAGGAGCAGAACACAGGGGATTTACTGTGCCCCTTATGGAAAATACCTGCCAGCTGCTCTATTTCGGGTGTGATTTATCCAGAGGAAAGTCCTGTTAAATATCTGTACACCATGTATAGGATAGAACTTGACCTACCATATATTCTGTGTATTCTGGAGAGAAAACCAGAAGTTCAGATTGTTTGTTCTCCGGTAGTTTTACAGATAACCGTAATCTAACTTTTTAATCTGTTTCTAATTGCAGGGTTGTTGTTTCTTTTGTTTGCCTGTGTGTTTGTTCATTTATTTGTGGGCTTTTTTTAAGAGTGTAAAAGCTCCTATAACTGGCAAGCAGACAGAGAAAAAGAAATTAGGATGCCCATGATAAGATAGAAACATTTCAAACCCTTAGAGAAGTCAAACTGAATGGAATTCATGAACAAATTACTCCAGCTCTTTGAGTAATCAATTCCAATCACTATTAATAATATAACTTTTCCTTCAAAGAATTACTTTCACCTTATAAAGTCAAAGCTTGAAACCTCCTTAATCTTTAATAGAGCCTGCAACAATTACTGCAGGCAGAGAGGACCCACAAATTGGAAACCCCGTGTGATTCCCTCCTTCTCCAACCAACTCTTCTGATGATCATAAATAACAGTAAAATTACCATAAAAATTAATAGTACTACAGTTAAAGAAAATCATTATGTAAAGGTTTATGAATTTTGCAGCCATTAATAGACGTAAGTTAATGAGCCATAGGCCTTCCAGAATATGATATCAGATATTTTTCCACCCATGAAACTTTCAGAGTTCCAAATCCTTCAGAGGTCACCAACTTCAAAAATGGAACAGAAAGTTACTGTTTAATACTAATGTGAGTAAAAATGGAACAGAAGTATTAGGGCAAGTATCATCCATGGCAATTTGAAGAGTCTAAAAGAACAAGGTCAGGAAATCTACTGTGTCAACAACTTGGAATGAAGAAAGACAAAACTAAAATATCCAAGATGAATAAGATGCATTTTGAACACTCTGTGCATTTTAATTCACTTGCACACATCATAATTTTATTGTTGAAAAACTCTTGGCAATTAAAAGATTTTGATTCTAGAAGGGAAAGCTTCTCGACTGTTCTATATGAGATATGAGATATTATAAGAAAGGCATTAAAAATGATAAATCAATTTGGGATTCACGATTAAATGCAGGTGGTAAGAATCATACACAAGTAAACATAAAATGGTTTATATGTCCTTCTTAACTTATTTCACTTCGTATTACAATTACAAAAAATCAGATACCACATCTTAAACTTACACATTCAAATTTTACGTGTGCATTTTTTATGGTAAAACACAAAAGACAAAAGATAAAAATGGCTTCTCTTTAAAGTGGGGGAAAAAAAAAACAACCCACCAAAAAAACCCACCCCACACGTCCCAAGAGTCAAGTTAAAGATTCAGAAGTCAGGGCTAGGAGGGAAAAGGAAGATAAATAATTTAGCACTAAGCATAACTAAAGCCTGTCAGTCTGCCAGCTTTAAGAGAAATAAAAAGGTTTACAAGGATCCTGAGAGTTTTTACAGAACCTCTGGGGGTTTGAAAAAATAAATCCAGAACAAGAAAAGAGTTTTGAAGTATTCTGCATAAACAGATTTTAAAGACACTGATTAGACTGCGAGAATAACGGTAGGGAAAGATTCCTTTCGTTGGGAATGAGGCTGTTCCCTGGGATTTGCCCTCCTGTACCATCAGCAGCTGCTCCATCCATGGATTCTCCAGGAGCTGGGAATGAGGAGCTTCCAGGAGACCAAAGACTCCAGCATCAGGAGCAGCAGGGATGAGCCCAGGTGTGGCACCCAAGGCACGGGCACTGCCCAGCAGACCCCAGGTGTGGCACCCAAGGCACGGGCACTGCCCAGCAGACCCCAGGTGTGGCACCCACCGCACAGGCACTGCCCAGCAGACCCCAGGTGTGGCACCCACCGCACAGGCACTGCCCAGCAGACCCCAGGTGTGGCACCCACCGCACGGGCACTGCCCAGCAGACCCCAGGTGTGGCACCCAAGGCACGGGCACTGCCCAGCAGACCCCAGGTGTGGCACCCACCGCACAGGCACTGCCCAGCAGACCCCAGGTGTGGCACCCACCGCACAGGCACTGCCCAGCAGACCCCAGGTGTGGCACCCAAGGCACAGGCACTGCCCAGCAGACCCCAGGTGTGGCACCCAAGGCACAGGCACTGCCCAGCAGACACGGCTGCTCCTCTGCAGTGAAGTCCCCTGCTCCAGCTCCAGCTCTGGGCACCCTGAGCTCAGCCCTTCCTGCCATCTGGAGTGGCCATGGCTCAACCAAGAGTGTGAAGGAAAGAAACACCTCAGTAAGCCTTGGCCACTCACTCTTTCATGGGAGGGGGCAGAGCAAGGGATGAAAGGGGAAACTTCACATTATTCCCTTCTACTTTAATTTTAGCTTCCCACTTTTTTTTTTTTTTTTTTTTAAGGAAGAATCTGTAAGCAAGGTCCTTTGAGTTGCGTAAACCCAGGAGTTAAACTGCAAAACCTGTATGTAAAATGTGAATTCCACATCATGCTCACGTTTTACTCCAAACTGAGATGTAACCTCGTACTTCACTGCTCAGACAATGTTAACTGTAGGAGAATCACGGGAAGGAACCAAGTTCATTTAAGACATAAAGCAATTTTGAATTGCATTGATTACAGTGATCAGTCTATCACTTTAATGTCATCTCAGCTGACATTTATTAAAAAGACATACATGTGACAACCCATTGATCCTTAACACTGCAGCTGAGATAAAAAGTCTATTTGCAAAGGAAAATTACTTCTTTAATTGGAAATGGAGTATCATTTTGTCTTTTCTTTGTTAGAACCTCAGCAGCCACAGATCCAATACAGCACAGGAGGGGCTGCAGAACCTGGAATCTTCTTTGACTTAAGAGTCTTCATAGTTAATCACTCAGAGTTGTACCAATGAGCACTGGAGATGGGAAAGAAAACAGATTTATTCCACCTGTGTGTGGGCTCTCCAGCTCACTGTTGCTTGGGAAGGGTCTCAGATGGAGTAAGGCAGCAAATAAAATGTTCCACAGGCTTCCTACAAGGTTTTAATGAGTTAACTGTGGTCAGACATTACACCTCTCCTAATGACCAACTATTTGAAGAACAATCCAGCAAACACTGCCAAGGAATATGCTGTAGAAATGACTGAATACTGTCAGTCATTTATTGTATATAAAAAAAATAAATCTCAGTCTACCAGAAGATACTCCACAAGCAGATGAAATGATAAATATGTCTGATACACTGTGAAGGAAATGCTGCTCTAGAAATTCCAGGAACATTCCTTGTTGGTGAACAGAATTTTGAAGCCAAGTTATTTAGCCTGTGGACCTATAAAATCCTATTTTTAACATTGTTTTCTCTTTGTACAAATCCAAAATTACATGTTTGGGAAACGTTACATTTCATACAGTGTCACTTTTAGTTTTAGGGTTGGTCAGTCTGACTCTCTTTAGAGAATTGTCTTATTTTTATAAATTATATTAATGGTTTCCCATCTCTCAGAAATGCAGGGGCACCTCCACATTCTACAAATATAGATTCCACTCCTTCCACTTTTCTGTCAGTTGTATTTTGTACTCTACTTGAAAAGCATGTAATTCAACAGATCTGGGTTTAATTTTTGTAAGTTTACAGCATGAAAATCACAAGCTAATATTGAGGTGGACAAGTAAATCTCCATATTCTTGTGTTTGTAGACTTTTTATATCAAATGACATTAATTCTGGGTAAAAAACTCATATTGCATTTTCTCCAGTAATTAAAATCAGAAAAAATCAATGCACTGCTTATTTCTTAGCTGTAAACAGAGTCGATATGGCAAAAAATGTCCAGACTGAATGATTATTTACAACAAGAGTCTACAGATTCTTCAGATTCTTTTGTACAGTATGTAACCTTTCAGATTTACTTAAATTGCTGCCTACAAATAAACTAACAGTAACTTCTCATCTACCCATAAAAATAACTTAATTGGATTGCTATTAGATATTTAATTGGCTTCACAATGTTGGTACAGTATCTGCCTATAAAGCTTCAGATAATATTGCCTTAATTAATCTGAGTAAACTATCGATTCCCTTACAACAATAGACAAAAATCTGCATTCCTCTTTTAACTTTCCCCTGGGTGCAGATTAAAACTTTCAGGTGGCAGATCTTTATTTTGCTATAAGCTTTTCAAATACTTTAGAAGTATGAAAAAGTTTCTGTTCAGGAGAGCGGAATGATTCGAGTCGAGCGATTTTTATGTCCTTGGTTTACAAAAGAGAAATTATTCCTGGAAGCCTGGGACCATACAACAGAACAACAGACACCAAGAGCCCCAGTGCTCTAAACACAGGGCACAGCTGTGTACAGAAGGAATGTGTAAAGCTGTGTACAGAAAGAATGACTTACGTGAAAAAATTAATGGATGGAATTCATACCTGCTCCAATTCCAGAGCCTTGTGTGGGATGATGCTAATATAATCTAATAATATCAGGATCAAAGATGAGTGGAATAAAACTTCCAATTTTAGATGCTCTTTATCTGCAGGTGTGAATGTATAATGAATTCTCACCACTGGCTCCTATTATAAATCCAATGATTTTGTACTCTGTGACAGCAGTTTCTACAATTTTCTTTTGGCACAACCTGCTTGGAAGATACGACAAACCCGCGGGGTGCCAAAACGCTTCTCTAAATGATCTACTTTGCAAGACAGCTTCCAAGTGTGACCCTGATGAATCTTATCAAACTCTTGGAATAGAATAAACATGAAGGAAAGAGCCCACGTATCATTTACTTAAGTGGGTATTTCGTTGGTTTTTTACATCCTATTGCCAAAGGATTCATCCCAGCGTTCAGAGCATTTTAAGCCCAGGTTAAATAGAAAACCATTACTGGGTAGGATAGAATTGCACTGTGGCTATTTTTGAATCCTGCTGCCTCAGACAAGTGCAATGAATCAGTTGATGTCACCTCAATTACCGTGTTAGCTCTAATCAAGGAGCTGCTCTTCCCATCCATTCTGTGTGGGGAACTCTCTGAACTAGGTGGCAGATTCTCCAGCGGACAAAGCCACTCGCTGGCAGATTACAAGAGTCAGGATTTGACAGAATAAGGCTGGATGGCTCTCTTTTAATTGAATATCAGATCATTTTAACAGTACAGGAGGCATTTCATTGCCATTCATAGTGATGGTTCAGTGTTTAATTGAGGAAAAGCATTTGTGTGCAAAAGCTACACAAACATGGGGAAGGGATCATTACACATCTGCCAAAATACTGCTTGGAATTAAGGTAGATTCCGGTTTGCAACACAAATTTCCAAAGGCTTCTCAGTTTTTCATCTTAGCATGCCCTGCCTTGCTGCAAACACCAAGGACTGGACAGTGAGGACCAGCAGAATGCACTGAGGGGTTCCTGAGTACACAGGTACAGGGAAAAGTGAGCATGGAGAGAGAGTGACCTGGGGTTGTTCCCTCCTCCGCTCTTGGTCTAGGAACCCTTCCATATGCTGTGTTCTATTTATTATTTCTGCATTGCATCAAGGGGGAAATATTCACACTGAGCCACGGGGATTAAAGACTGAAGCTCTAGAGAAGTCGGATCACATCCGTCATATCCAGCTGTTTTCAATTCCAACACCTCACACCTGCTTTTATTTATTATTCCTGGGCTAGACAAGACAGGGCTCATTTTTCAGTCTTTACAAGCTTTCCTAGAAAAGACACAAATCAATCTATTCCTTCCCCTTTTGTCTCCTCTGCAAGAGAACATTAAAGCAAACTCCTGACACTGTGAGGACCCGACCTACAGGAGCCACTCACATCCCGGGGCTGGACAGCTTCCTCTCCTCTCCCAGCCTGGGGACAATGGCCCAAAATGGAACAGAAACATCATCAGCTACAGAAATCTGTGTCAGCACAGACTCTTAACCCCACTTACTCCCACAGATTTCAGCTGCCTTATCTCCATCTTACACTGGAGATGGACTCAAGAGGTTTGGGTGGTGGTGAACGGACAAACTGATTCATGGAATACTTTAAGCAATGGCTTCTCCACTTTTACTCATTTCCAGCTTCCATTCCAGCAGCCTGTTTGCTGGCAATCCATGTGAATCACCTTCCTGTTCTTTATCTGGAGATCACACTGCCTGAGCATTTGATTGTCCTTTTTATCAAGTACTTTTTCCAGACAAGGACTCACAAGTCATTCCTTTTACATTCCTCTCTCATGTCATGGGCTACTCTTACATTAGGATCTTTCTAATTAACTGTTCAACAGTAATAATCCATACACATTTAAAATGCAAGCCAAATGTCCCAGGCCTCCTTGTCCTTACTGCACAAACACATTCCCAAGTGCAGTTGTTGCTCTCACACATCTGGCACACCAGGTTATTATTGGATGGAGCAAACTTGTGTCTTGATTGCAATTCACCCACCTCATTTTTCGAATCAGTCAAGTACATAGAAGATCTTCCCACACCAAAGAAGCAGGCCCTTAAGTTCTTAAAACTTTAAATACTTGCCTGGGATTCAGCACTGAAACACAAAGTATTATCATCAGTAATGGAATGTGTTAGGAGATGCTGAATACACTTGCTTTAAAAGGCAACTCTGCCACATTACTCATTAAAAAAATCAAGTATACTCCATAACAAGAACAACTGTCAGTCTGAATTCAAAACCAAACTGATTCCCTAAAATTTGAAAGCCTGTAATAAAACATACCTATAGCTGCCATAACACTGATGTGCTGTAAATCCACCCAGTTTTGGGAAGAGCAAGGCACGCTTACCAGACAGACATCAAGGCAATTGCCCATGATACAATGTTAAAAAAAAAAACATAGCTTGTACGTTTTGCAGTAGCATCAAGTCTCTATTCAAGTGTAAAAAAATTAATTGACTCCATCTGTATTGGCCTAATGACTGATTAAATGACTAATCACGGAAGTCTTAATTAAAATCATTTTTCTGTACAGAAGAGGATGGAGGGAGGAAGGCAATCATTAATGTGTTCTAATGTATGTCAGATTCCATTTGTGCCTTTTCCTAACAGCCACCAAATGAGTAATTACACACAAGGTCATTCTGTAAACTTTGTGCTCTCATGCACTGATTGGATCTGGGTTCTGCACGGGGCTGCTTCTTCCCCATCACAGAGCAGGTAATTAATAGTGCTCAGCATAAATAATAAAGGAAGCTGACATTTCCTCTTCCATCACCAGCCAGCCCAGATTCACACACAGCTTCCATCCACTGCTGGTGAAGTCCCACACCTCACACACTCCATCGAGCACATCCTCCTCAGCCATTCAATGTCTCCATGCACTGACAGGGATCCCCATCATACAGCGAAATTCCAGGAATTTTTCCTGCATGAATAAAATGACCGGGCAATTAAAAGAATCCTTTTCAAGTAAAGCAGGATGGCAGTAGGAAACTTATTTTAAGTTTTATTTGCCAGCCACCTGGCGACCTGATGCATAGTGACCTTTGCTATGGAAAAATAACAAACTGCTTCCACCTCAACAGCTGAGAAGAATCTATTTAAAACAATGTATTAAAATGTGTAATGGAATAAAAAAGTGCATCTTGATATTGGATAAACCAACTTTCCACTGGCATGTAACCCTTACAGAGCACCTACACTTTTTGATGAAACATTGCATATAAAATATGAAAATCCAAAGTACAAATCATAACACAAAATATTTTGTTTGCTGAATGTTGTCCTGAAATTCTAGAAATTGTTATTTGCAGCCACAGCAAATCTGCACGTCACCAGCTGCAACAATTTTCCATATTCCAGATGACAATACATTATCATGTATAAAACAAGGGGGTTTATCAAACTAAAATCAAATGTTTTAATGAGGGAAAAAGAAGTTTGTACAGCCCTGTCACTTTTATCAACAAATGTCCAATTCTACAACTTTCCTTTCCTTCAAAATCCCGAATTCAAATGTGCAGCACTGGGAGCTGCAGGTGCAGAATTGGGAGCCAAGTAAGTTCCAGTTCTTCTAAAATAACTGAACCAACCTTTAGTAGTGACTAAGCTTCTACAATTGCTGTTTTTCCTAAGCAGAAGTATTCTGACCCACAACCCTGATGAGGAAGATCTGCAGAGCCACTGGAAATGAACATCTTCCTGTGAACAGACAATGTGCTGCTTTAGAGTGCCCAGCTGACTAAAAATAGGGCTCAGAAAACAGAGGGAGAAGCTAAAGGGACAAAAAAAAAATAATCTTAAGTCATTACATGACTCTATAATGTCCAATTACACTTCTGGCATGATTAAGCACTACCCTGTCTAAACCATTCAAAATCATTGAAGTCACAGAACAATGTAAGTAAAGCTACATCAAGCAGCTTCGTCCAGATTTCAAGAAAATATGATTTCCAACTACTCTGAATTAATTATAACACAATCTTGACCCTACTTACCACATCACAGAAGAAAACAAAAATATGTGACAACAACTCTCTGCTTGCAATAACTGTCAGTGTCACATATGAAAGAAGTTCATTTTACTAATAAAGGAAATAGAATTGAGTGATAGATTTAAAATTAAATTCAGCTATTCTATAAATGTCAATCAGAGTTTTAAGGTGGCTCTCAAGGCTTAAAACCAGCACTGAGACTCAAACGTGCCACTCTCTGGGCTTCTAGGGAATTAATGAAGCTCAGTTTCATCCTCCTTTGAAGACACATACATTTACAACAACCACAAAATCCATCACCACCACACCAGAGCACTCCAAAATAAACAACATACAGATGGCACAGTAAATCTTTCAAAACCTGAAGATATTTTTATGGAATAATTCAACACAATCTGCACTACTCTGCTAATGCAAATGAAAACTTGCACAACTACCTAAATTACAGGGTGGTGTGCCATTCTTAATCTTCTCAGAAATGTAGGAGTTCCTGTTTCAATCATTTCTATTGTTTGAAATACACCCGGTGATAATGGAGCGGCTGCCACTTCAGGCAGAGAGCGACTTCTGGGTGAAGCTAATTAATAACTCAATTCTTGCTGCTGGTTGGAAGTGATCAGTAGACAGAGGGGAGGATTGAGGTGTGAGAGAGCTGAGAGGACACTGAGTGCCCTGTCCGAAATTCAGCACTGTGCTTTTTCTGCATACATTGATTATTCAGGTGACTCCTGGTCTTGTGTACAAGATTTAAAAGTCAAGCATTTCAAGAGTTTCATTTCAGGGATATCTCAGGTAGATCCCCTCAGCACACAAGGACAGACCCTCCCCATCACGGTATGAAAGGCCATCTGAGCTGGATGAACCACACCCTTTGTACTTCTTTGCATTTCTTCAAGTATTAAAAAGTACTAGGAAATCTTATGCCCAAAGACAGTCCACAGAGGATGGTGTCTTGTGAAGGCACCTCCAGCTACCCTAGATCCATAAATCTGGGAATTTGCAACTCTTTAGGTCACTTAATTGGATAAGACAAACGGGTTCAGACTAAAGGGTCTGAATGCATCCAGGTGATGCCATTTAAGGAAAAAACCCCTCAACAGTCTACACTCAATTTCTTGGTCACGCTGTGAAAATGAGGGACACAGTTGCTGCATGTGGTAAATGAAGCTTTTTTGAATGTGCTTTAAATAGTACATGGAATCATGGAATCCCAGAGTGGTTTGGTTTGGAAGCCTGGAAAGCCCATCCAGTTCCATCCCCTGCCATGGGCAGGGATTCCTTCCACTATTCCAAGTTCCACACCTCTGATTTCTATGATTTGCCAGGGCACATTGTCCCTTCTCTTGTGACCTAAACATGACTTCTCATCCTGGTTAAAGGTGAGAAAACATCTTGTCTGCAACAGAGAAACTACTGCACATCAGTGGGGCCAGCCTGATTGGACACTGGCACCACCATGTCTACACTGGGACCACTGTCTGCTCATGGCAGCCACTCCTGTTATCATTATTTGATGCTTTTTTGTTGGCTGAATTAGTGGCAAAGGTGGAGAATGTCATCCGGGCAGATCTGCTCAAGTATTTAAAGAGCCTGTAATCTATTCTACAGCACAGAAATAGAGCAAACATCAAAAAACTTACCAGGAGCAGGCTGGAGTAAAAGTCACTTTCATCACAACCCAAATAATGGGAAAGTTAAACAATACCTTTCTCTGAACTGCTGCAACTTCCATCCATGTCAGAGGATTTCTATCTCCCTGCTCATTTTTTCAGCTAAGAAATGCAAATGAGCTCTGCCCTATTCTTCTGTTTGTTTTGTACAGTGAGCACAATTTCTGCCTGAACGTCCAACTGTATTTCCATCCTCTTTGTGTCACACAAACCTCATTTACCAGTCATTCTTCTCCACATGAAGAGATCTATAATGAGGAGTCTTTCTGTCATTGCCCTGCTCCTCTGAGTCAGGAATTTTCATTTCCCTCTAATACTTGCTGCTGTAGCTGCAATTTCATTTACTGTCATACCACAGCCTTAATGTGAGCACATCTGGGGCTGGAGTGTGGAAAAGATTCAGGATTGCTCTCTGAGCTGCCTATCGATTAAACGGTTACAAGAAACCAGAGGGTTTATTTACCACGCTCTCACGTGGTACTTCTGAAAAGGAAGGTTTATTCCCTGTACTTCAAATGATAGTTTATTCTTCCAGTTACTTCATTCTCCCCTATCAGGCAGAAAAATGTAATGCTGGTGTTGTTTTCAACCAGCAAAATGCACTGAAAATCTACAGCTCAGGTTAACTTCTGATCCATTAACACCACAAAGGCTCATTATACACTTTCCACACCAAATTCCATCCTAAATTTTCAGTAAAGTCAAACTAGTGCATTTTGGCAGTGGTTTGGTTTGCTTTTTTTTCTGGAGAGCAGGGATTTTCTGTAATTAAATAAACCATAATTTTAATTAAATAAACAATGAACATTGCCATAGTTCAAACCACTGTTGCAAAAGTTGACCAACCTAATAAGCAGAAGAGCAGGTTTTCTTCTCTATGTAATTCTTTTTAACTGTCTACATCCTATGCAATGCAATTTTTGAGATTTGTTTAAATAAGCTAGTTTTCAAGTGGCAAAGTTAGATGCAATGGCAAGGTTAGATGGAATTACTCAAGTCTCATCAGAACAGACTGTAAAACTTAGCTGAAAAGGTTTTCTCACCTAAAACCCAGGTAAAGTAGATTTGATGACAACTTTAAAGGTGTGGTGAAACCCCTTCCCCAACCTACTTCATTTGAATGAAGGAGCAAAAAGCCCTACTTAAACAAGAAAAGCACTGAAAACCCCCACCCAAACACCAAAAACCCCAACACCAAAACCTCTCCAAAGTGAAGGACTGAAAAACGTTGTTGCAAGAAGAAGCCCAGGCTATAAGGAAGTAAGAGGTGTAGTGGAGTAAAATGTGAAGGGCAGTGTGACCCCAGAGTGCTCAGGTAACAAAAACCAGGGACAGCACCAGGGAGGGGAGGTGCCTTGCAGGGAGATAAAATGTGCTTTGGGCAGGCAGCAGCCTCCAGCTGAGCAGCAGCAATCCTTATTCACACATACCTGCTGCCTTCCCTCTTCTCCTGCGAGACTGTCATCTTCTCAGCTTTCTCAGCAGATATCCTGCCACTTGGCTTTTTGCCTCCTTTCTGCAGGAAAAAAAAAAAGTATTTCTGTAGTGCTTCGGGGAAGTGCCAAAAATGGTGTAATTTATGATGTGCTAGTGTTTTCCTTTGCATTCTTAAGTTAAGAACAAATGCAAAATCATCAGCACTTGACTATGGTGGATTTTGATTTACATACATTAAGATTCTCTTGTGATTTCCTATTATTTATTTCTGTAAACAAAATTGGATCCTGGTCACTAAACTATCAGCATCCCCTGCAGTGTGAAGACAAAAGCCAGAATGTACAACTCAACAGTCAAAAGAATTTGAAACCAGAAGTTGGAGCACATTATCTGATCTGAAACTCTCATCTGTTCTTCCTTTTTGGAACATTCTTACTCGGAGTGAAGTAAACAGTTCTCTATAAATAGTAAATAGTTATCTATACCTGAACTTTGGGAATTGGCACATCTTACTTGAAGTTTGAATAAGAGGATCTAGGCTTTTCCCCTAGAATTCTCCCAATACAGCTTTAGTTATTTTCTGAACAAGTTCTTTTCTGGACTATTTCCTGGAACTAAATGCATACACCATTGCTTTGCTCATTTTAGTGTATTGTATCCATGCAAACACAGTATTTTGCACTAAGGTTGGCACAGACAGCAGTTTAACAGCTTTTACTTGTCTTCCTTTCCTGAAATCTCTTCAGGATCCCACTGTAAGAAGTACTGCAAAGCCTGAGGAATTCTGTTGACAGAATTACAGAAAATTGGGGTTTTTTTTCCTCTTTCCACTCAGGTGTAACAGAACTGATTCCACCTTGCACGGTTTTTGTCCCAACCAACACAGTGAACAATCATAGAACACTGAGACTCCTCATGATAATTTTATACCAACACACCCTGCAGGAACCAAAATTTCCCTGTTAATTAATTTCTATTCCCTGTGAGACCTGCAGAGAGGCTGCTTTGGTCACGTCCTTAATGGGGGGAAACTTGCAGAAGCAGTTCCCAACACAAACCAGAAGCCAGGAGAATGTTTGATGGGTCGTCCCCCATCCTGGCAGGAATGGCTGCTGTTGGAAAGCTGTTGTTTAATATGAATCATTAATAGCACTGCTTGCCTCAAATTTTGTGGGGTGAAGTGGAAAGCAAGATCATGTTCTACTGCTATGCTTTATCTGAGCTAGAAGACCTTAAATAAGAACTCTGCAGGTGGCAGTGCTGCAGTTCCCTCCACAGCACCATAACTTTATCATTATATGGTGTGATAAAAGTTAAGTCTTTGCCTCCGCAAGGACATTAAATAACATCTTTCTCTCCATTAGCTTTTGCTGTAGTAGCAGTATTTATTCTCTGGGCAATGAGTGAGAACCACACTCCTTACAGAATAACTCCAGGTTCTTAATGCACTAACAGTTTCAGAAAGGTTCCTGTGTCACTAAATTTAATGTGTTTTTAATATTATTATATTATTAATTGATAGCTCTTGTGCCACACAGTTTTAAAGGAAATGTTTAAGAGCCTCTTAAACAGCAGTGAAGTCCTACATGTGGATGATCCATTTATTAAAAAAAAAAAATTCTTCATGCCAATCTTTAGCTGAAATAATCTCAAAATAAGCAGCTGTTCAAAGAAAGATGTTCAAGATCAATGGTTTTGAGGTCCTGACAGGATTTCATATCAGTCCTCTCAAACCTTACACACCTCTGTGATAGTTCTGTGGTCCCATGTTACATAGCACAGGAGTTTCAGACAGCAAATGAAAGTGTCTTATGCTGAGCATTAAAATAAATTCCAGTTTCACATGCTTTCAAGTGAAGCTAAAGCATCCAAATCAGAGAATCATTCCTTAGATACCCCCTTCATGTTAATTTTAATTACAACAATTATTACTATCAGCAAGACAAGGCTCATATGCCACCTTCGAGGGCTAAGCGCCAGCAGAATGACTCCTTCCCTAACAACCCTTCAAGATAGGGCAGCCTGACCTCTCTGAGAGTGAAATATCAATTAATTATCTTTTTACAGCCAATTCAATTACAGCACACTAATCACTTGTGTAGGACATCAAGCCAGAAGTTGAGGGTGGGTGGATGGTTGGGGAGAGGAAGGAAAAAACATTGGCAGGGAAGGACCCTCAGTGAGGCTGACGGGGCAGTAACCCCACAGATGCAGCTGAAATGTTTGTTAACATCCCAAAAAGAGTTATTATCTGTTCGTAGCAGAATAAATGCTGCAGAATCATCCTCATCTAACTGAAGGTTTTTAAAAAGAAAGAGTTATCGGTCCTATGGGCAATAGACATTTCATTTAAAGGTGACCAGACACACTGCATTAGTCTTTAATGCTGGAGTCAATTCACCAAAGAGCTTTGTTCATTCAGGGGAAAAAAAAAAGATAAAAGATGATCTGTTCAGCAGAAAGCAAAATATATTTAATTTTTGTTAAATGAACTCGTATTAACTCCAGTTACTGAGGACTATTTCACTACTGTACTGACGCCAAAGAAAATTATCAAGTGTGATGTATCTACAGTAATGCACTCAGCAGAAGAGCAGTAGAGAAGCAAACATTTTAATTTATGATCCCATTAGCATTGCTACAGAGGCCAAACTTCTGAGAGCACGAATAAACACATTAGTATATGCAAACAACCCCCAGACTTGACTCTGTTTCATTGATAGCATTGGCAAAATAAGATGGGGAGGTGGACGCCCGTCCCTTCTCCCAGGTAACAAGGGACAGGACGAGAAGAAACGGCCTCAAGTTGCACCAGGAGAGGTTTAGAAAAATTAGGAAAGGTTTCCTGGGGCTGACCAGGCAGCTGGATGGAGTCCCCATCCCTCGAAATGTTCAAAAAACTGTGGCAGTTGAGGCCATGGTTTGGTGGTGAACACAGTGGTGGTGCTGGGTTCACAGCTGGTCTCGGTCTTTCCCAACCTCAACAATTCTGTGATTCTGTGACTTCATCACGGTTGTTCACTGCCTTTACACTTTTTAACACAATCCTTAGGAACTAAAATTGAATTCAAGTGGTTTTAACTGAAAAAAATATCATCTTACAATGAAGAATCTTCTATTTTTGACCCAAATTTTCTTTTTTTTCTCTGTATAGTAACTTCAGCTCACTAAAGATATTTTTTGTGAGAATGACTCTCATCCATATTAAAGCATTCTGTGGAAACAAAGACTTCACTCAGGGGGAGGGTTCATCAAACCCACTAAAATTATAATCATTTAATAAAAGTAATGACTAGTCTGTATTTAAAATATTTTCCCAGGCAGCACTTTAGCATATTGTGTATTCCAAACAAAGTGCTGTTGCATAATCATTAACTCTGCACCACGGAGATCTTCCAAAGAAAATCATGAAGATTTTAGTAAAGTAAAGAATATTAAGTTTTCTTATGGATAGAAAACATACACAAGTGCCCATAAAGGTGATAGGAGAGAGTTTTGCTGGAGTTCAGATTAGCCACAAGGGTTTGAGACGTTTAAGGAAAAGCAATGTGTTATTTTATCCTGAAAAGAGCAGGGCTAGAAGGAAGCAATCTGTCCAGTATCACTCAGAGGATCTGGGCTCAGAGCACAAACCCTCTCCTTGCCTGCCATTCCCATGTCACATCCACTGCATTACGATGTCACACCAAGCAGCCTTCAGGAACTACCCCAGAAAAATTCCTGCAAACATCCAAACCCCCAGGGAAATGTTAAATACGACAAATGTTAAATTCAACAATGGCTGTTGAACCTGGGAGTCTGCCCTGGGAAGAGTGGTTTCAAACTGCAAGTATGGAAAACTGTCTTAGCAATTAGAGGAAAAATGTCTCCAACTCCTCTCTTTATTGTCAATATAATGTAAGGCTATCTTCAAATGCCGGATTTATTTTTTTAAAGTGTTCTCAAATCCAATTTGAAAAGAATTGTTTGAGACATACACGCTGCAGCCAGCAGACAATAACAGTCCTGCAATTACCAGCACCTGCATTCCAATTCAGTGGATTGACATTCCCGAGGGGCCGTGGCAGATTCCCTACTGACAACAATTAGCATCAAAATGTTCCCCAGTGTAAAGCTGTGGGTGGGAATTACAAAAGGTTAACAGACTAAATATAAAAATCTTTTTGAATATAAAATCAATGCGCTTTGTTATCGAAATCTGGGTACTGTAATTTAACCAAAATAGGGATTAGAGTCTCTGGCAATCTTCCATGTGTGTGAGCATGGCTTTTCTTTAAGCAAAATGCTAAGCAGCCAATCTGAAAGTTTAAAACAAAACAAACCCAAGAGCCAAAGGAAAGCATTCTATAGTTGTGGTTTTTTTCATTTTCCTTAGCATCAAAAGGAACACCACTCCTATCAAGGCTCACAAAGATCCTGTTACATGGTCAGACTCAAAATCCCAAATTATTTTAGTGCATGATTTAGAGAGGGATATGTGTCAAAAGTGGTCCAAAAGAAAAAAAAAAGAGTGGTCAAAATCAGCTAGAAGTTTCTTTGCTCAACTGAGCTCTAATAATACATGGTTTTCTCCAAAAGTCATCACCACATCACAAGATCCATATTTTCAGGAGTGGCTTCTAATTCTCTGTAGTTACCAGGGGCAATGAAAAAAAATTAAAAATTGTATGTTTTTTATAATGCTTGGGACCACAGCTTTGCTTTATTTAGACGGAAGTTACAAGCAGAAGAGATGAAAACAAAAAAAAATTGGTCGTTAAAAGTTCAAATGAAAACTTCAAAACATTGAATTTGATGAGAATATGGAATTATAACAGACATCAACAAGAAGGATATTCAGTAAAAATACAGACTTGATAAGTTTAAATTTATCTAGGTTGTCCTTTGTGTTTCTGATTGCGAGGATAAGTGGCCATACAGGAACTTTGGATCCAGATAAATTCAAAGTAAGAGCTCTGACATGAATGCTTAATTCCTTTTACCAACCAATAAGCAATCTTTTTTAAAAAATAGTTAACAAGTCTCAGAATAACAACCTGGGAAGAGTATCCTGGGTTGTGGAGGCTGCAGTAAAGCCGAGCAGGTACGAGGTTTGTACAGAGAGAGTCTGACTCCAAATTGATGCCTCATTACACGGAGTTAACGTGGATGTGCTTGGCACATGCTGGGACCCCTCTTATCCCAATCAGCACAGCAGCTCCTGCTCTCCTCACATCTCTGAGAGAATCAGCATGTTCAGGACCAGCCCAAGGATTCTAATTGCTAAATCAGCAAACATGTTAATCATCGCTTTGTTGTGAAATGAGATTACAGATGTGTACGAGAGATTATAGAGGGGAATCTGACAAATTGATTTAGCTGCTATTTCAACACAGGACTGCAAGGTGCTTTTCTTAATTATATCTTTTTAGCTATAGTTCTGTAGGGCTTCCAGTGTCCAAACAGGTGGCTGAGAGGTAAAATCCCATCTGAGGTAACTCTGCTGCTTTACAAGAAACTAAACAAGCACAGCATACACACATGTGTCTGTGTGTACGTGTTCATACATGTGTGTGGTGCATTGACCTGTCATGATGGGATCGTAATTATTTCAGAAGTTGAGTAGAGAATAAATTATCTGCACAGACAGAGGGTTACCCAGGGTGGTCACTACTCCACACACAAGCTTTAGTTCTATATTGCCAAAGCCCCAAAGTATTTGGAATGAAGTAGAGGAAGATGCAAGCTGGGAGTGACTGAAAGGAACACATTTAATTCCATCAGTAGAAGGACAATAATGGTTTCTGCTTTGGTTTTGCCAAAATACAATTTCTGGTTTTTCCAGAAAGTAATTATGGATAGAAGTAATTATGGATAGGGGTGGTAGTTTTTATTTTACACCTACTACAGACAGGTCTGAGCTGCTACAGAGAATCAAAGTCATTGTGCCCTGGCTGTGTGATTGTATCGGGTCTCTGGTCCTGACACGTCTCCAGGGAGGTAAATGTGTACATTTAAATTCACAGAACTTATGTACACTAAGACTAATTTGTTCTTTCAAGCAGCCACCGTGTGGTGCTGAGAAATCCGTGGGAAGCAGTGCCTGGGGGAGGGCTGCATGCACAGCCATGAAATGCCTGACCCTGGGCTCCAGCAGGGTCTCATTATAGCCAAATAAATGTCTTTCAGACCCTTAAGAGAACTCAAAGAGAAACTATTAAGAGAGTAAAGTTATTGTAGACACTTTAGATACCAAATTTACATATTGTTGCTAATGAAAAATTATTTCTTCTTAGAGCACACTAATTTACATGAGTCCAAAACTTAGTATTTCTATTTCCATGTTATATGTGGAGAAGTCAGGCTTCTTTACTTTTGAAATATGGTAATTACTATAGTGATGGCTTCATGCAAAATTCCAGATAAAATGATCAAAATTACAATAAATATCTATGGGCTAAAAGAAGCAGAACTGTTTGCTGAAATGCAGGTCAGATAAGAACAAAAGGGAATAATAAAATAGAAGGGAAACCTCATAACAGCTGCAGTTATTATATATATAATGGCTGGACATGGCTCTCAGTGCTCTGGGCTGGGTGACAAGGTGGGGACTGGTCACAGGTTGGACTCGATGCTCTTGGAGATCTTTTCCAACACAAATGATTCTGTGATTCCCTTTGCCCTCACCCAGGAGAATGTATGAAATGTAAGATTAAAAATAATCTGATTCTGCAGAAATTCTTTATTTATCACTGCCCGCAGGAAAGAGGGGGCAGAGTCAAAACCTTTTTTTCAGCACAGTATTTGTCTGTAGTGGAAATTACTACCAAGTGTTCAAAGTCTCTGATGATCCTCAGGCTACCTCGAGTGATGATGTCAAGAGTTTTGGCACTGAGGGCTTCAGAGGAGATGCAGGAAACACGTCTGGGGAAGTGGCTTTGAAGCAGGCTCAGAGGGGCTGACACAAAATAGAAAATAAATCCTGTCAAGGCTTGATCACGCCAACTCCGACGTCAGCAGTAAAACTCCTGTTGACTTCAGACGTGAGCAGGACCAGTTCCCCAACAATGAACCCCCAAAAAGTAAAATCAGTAATTATAGAAGAAAAAAAGAGTACTCCCTAATTTGATTAGAAATCCAGGGGTCAGGGTTGGGAGTTTTGGTTTTGTTTTTTAAACATAATTTTTCGCATTGTTGTTTCGATGGAAAGGATCCTCTAAGAAGCACAGTCTTCTTTCTGAGATCAAATCCTTATTTGAGTAAGAAAAAAAGGAAGAAAAAAAATCATTCTTGCCACCCATGAAAAGTGTTCGTGCTTGTTCACTGACAGCAGCAACACGCATGGACTGACCCATCACATTTTCTTTTCAGATATTCTCTCTCTTGGAAATACAAGTGGTGAGTCAGTTGTTATGGTAACTATTTTTCTTTTTATTTTTTTAACTAACATATGACAGCCTGTGTGTCATCTGATGCTGTTCCTGAATTCAGTTACACATTCACTTTTGTCAAATAGTCTAAAAAAGGGCTTCTTGGATGAAGAAATAGTGGGGAGAAAACAGGATATTTTCCCCCATGCACATGGTTTTAAACAATTAAACCACTGATTATGTGATTAAATTTATGCACCCAGTCAACTTTTTCTAGTTCGGAGCTATGACATGATGACGTGAAGAGTAGCTCTCATTTGTCACCTTTTTTGTTAAACCAACTGCTGACAATTCCATGAGCTCCAGTCCTGGAAATCCAGTGTTGTTTGCCCTGTCTCCTGATTAGGCAGTCATTTGAACGTGGGCCTATCTGAGCTATGATCTGCTTCATTGACCAACTAAAATTATCTGTGATTACATCACTGAGTGGGTTTGGTTTCCCACTCAAGTCCAGTGTTATCAGTTAGGTACACTGATATTGCAATACATAATTGGTACTGGAATACTCACAGCTGTAAAAGAAGGATGGGATCTGTTCACTCATAATGAACCTTCAGAAAAGGATCTCAATTAGATAAACTTTTAGTGGAACTCAGTGGAGATAGTGGGTGAAGGATGAAAAAATATCCAATGCTGATAAGTTTGAAATAGATGGCAGAATACCCAGGGACAATACTTGGACCTAAAAACAGTAGGAGCCAAAACTTGAACTTTTTACAGCTCCAACCTCCTGAACAATGACCCAGTGATGTGTTTGAGTTGGCTCCACACCCCAGCTCTGTGCATTCCCAGCCCTGGTTTCAATTGAAAGCTTGTTACTCACTCTTGTAAATTCCCGTAAATTTAAGACACATCGGACCAGAACGTTCTTCAGTGCAGAAAAATGAAAAATATTTTAGCTGATGCAGCAGAAATGTAATGATATGGAGCAAATGCAAACCAGAGGGATTACAGCGATCTGGACAAGCAGCAATATTATGTCACTGCTATCAGTGCCTAGAAATTGTTTTCTTTATTACACTGTGATATCTTGTAATAACATCAAGAATCTGGAGGAGAACATTCCTTACCATGCACGCATTGCTTCCATCAGTGTGGCAAACTGAAATAACCAAGGGAAAATTGCTGTTCCAAGTCCATTTTGCAATGTATCTCATCCTACTTAAAGCAATCATTATTACCTTTTCTAAAAAGCCTTGGAAGATAATCAATATCTTAACAAAAAATTCAAAAATACATCACAAGTGGTAAGAAAAAGAGGACAAAAAAAAGAAAAAACCTAAAGAGCTGCAAGTGGAGCTCACTTGCTTGGCCAACATCATGAAACTACCAGAAATTAATTTGTTAGCATTAAGATGTGTTACTAAGTAGTGACAAAAGAGGTTTTCCCATCAAATAACATCAAAAACATCTTCCATGGGCTTGGATCTCACTACCTATTGGAAATATGAAAACCATCCATATTTAAACTATAGCTACACAGATATTATTACTAAACAGCAAAGGCTTTTGGAACTCTTTCACTGACAGTTCATCAATACTGGATGAAACTGGATGATTCTCCACCACTGAATGATTATATCCATACCACAGGCAGTGGTGCATGAATGCCTCGAGGATCTCATCATTTACCCATCAGCAGAGGTTTATTCCCAAGGTATTTTGAGAGTTAGCCAACATTTCTCTCCAAAAACAGAGATGAGAAGAATCAGAAGGGAAATCAGTAGAGCAATGCCCAGAGAAAATAATCTTTGAATAGATCTTTGTATTCATTCTTCTTTTTCCTTTTTCCTCCCCTCCTCTTCTTCAAGTCCCCCAGGCATCTCCCCCACTCCTTCTGCCCCCTCTGCCTCACTTCCCTTCCAGTGCCAATTATCCCAATGGCCCAACTGAAATCAATGGTTGGTGAGCTCTGAAAAGCCCCAAAGTTTGCCTGCCACGAACACTGAGAAAGGACAAAACACAGTCACATGCACAGTAACACACCCCCGAGCAGTGACACCAACACCAGAAATAGTTGAGTGCCCGTAACAACAGGATGACTCCAATCCCCAAAACTATCTTTAGCTCAGGGAACTATGCAAAACAACGACTGGGTTTTGTTTTGAAGTCCTAATATTTAAAGCCAAACACATTT
The DNA here is from genome assembly GCA_013397845.1 of Melanocharis versteri. Taxonomy (NCBI): domain Eukaryota; kingdom Metazoa; phylum Chordata; class Aves; order Passeriformes; family Melanocharitidae; genus Melanocharis; species Melanocharis versteri. The sequence goes on along the minus strand of VZTG01005919.1, from coordinate 242,325 downwards.
TCTACATTTTCTCTCCAATGTCATCTTTCCAAAAACACCAAACTGCCTCCTCCTAAAGTGCTCTTTTTCTGTTGCAACATATGGTGCCCCATCCAGAGAGTCACAAGATATTCTGTTTCTAATTGATTAAATTCATGAGTCACACGCAGGATTTGCACAGAGGTTGCAAATCAACTGGTTGTTTTTCAGGGCTTCCACACAGTAACACAGGTGGGACAGTCACCTCTGCAGCCACAGCTACCAAAAACCTCCTGAGAAGCATCAAATTTGAAAATTAAAGTCAAACTCACCAACTCTTCTGATTTTATTTCATAGCCAGGAGGATTTTGTGGGTTTTTTTTCCCCTAAACTTCCTGTTGTAATTACGGAATCAAGAGAAAGTGTGATGTATCCAGTGTTATGGTTTGGGAATTCCAATGTTGCAAATCTCACAATACAAATAAACAGAACTAAAATCCACCGCCTTTAGAATCTTAATAAAATTAGCCAAATCGGGTGTTTCTGAAGGAAAAGTGGTTTTTTAACACTCAACTTCTCACTGCTTGGAGTGGCAGTGCTAGAACTTGTTACTCCAGCACCAAAGTAATTCCCAGGTTAAAGCAGCTGTTCAATCACCACGAATTACAGATCAGACGGAACATTAAATCAGGAAAAAAATTAAACATTTCTGCCTCCACCATCTGCTTGAATACTTTGTAAAATGTGAAAATGGCTTTGCGTGGACATAAAAGCCTACATGCCTGAATATTCCCGATTTTCCCTGAAAGTAGCACTCCCACAGTTGAAGATCCTGTAGCTGCTGTATTTATGGGACCATTTCACATGCCAAAGTTGTTACTGCAAGTATGTGAAGTACCAGCAGCGTTTCTGAACATCTTCAGTGAAGGGTATAAAGTCTGGGGTCCAGATTTAAGCATTAGGCCCTATTTCATTCTTGGTAAGTGAATTAGGACTGCAAAAATTATTAACACAAACTCTTTTGATCTTATTGCACACCACTGTTTTGCCTGAATAAAAGAACTGAACAGAAACCCCAGGAGGGAAAGATTTCTCTTACAGAATGGAACCAATGTCAAAAAATTACTTTGTTTGTACTTATTATGAGGAATTCAGGACTCTGCTAAACAAAATCCCTGCCTGTTTGTATAACAAAGATTGTTTCTTATACTCTCGAGTTATTTTACTGCTATGCAAAGATATTTTTTTATTTTTCAGTTAACTAGAAAGCTGAGCAGTCGACTAATCCATTATCTTTATTCACCATGCTGGCTGCTTGAAGCATCTCCTGCTCTATATTGGGTGTCAGACCCAGATTCTGGCTCTATCTCCCTTAGGGAATGGCAAATCAGCCAGTGCAAATCCCGAATTGCTAATGACAGAAACAGGAGATTTCAGTTCCCAGCTTCCAGATGCAACATATGTCAAAAGATAGCTTATACACTCAGAGCCAGGGAGAGAAAACAGTTTTGACATTTTTGTTTGTTTGTGCTGATGGGTTTTAAATCTTAATTAAGTCCAAATATAAGGAAAAAAATCACCATGACATCCATTAGGTGCTCAGTATATTAAATTTACAGCTGGGTATCCAGCAGAAAACATACATTAAGCATCATATTGAGAACTACCTCTCCAACAACTTAAGTCTATTAGGTTGTGTCAGACTGGAGATGGAGTTGACAAATGGGAATTTAGAATTCATTTAGATGACTTCTTGTGTTTTCCAAATCTTTTGAAATGCTGCACAAACTTAAAGCAATGACTTTCCTAATAAACAAAGAATCAAGTTTCACAGCTTCAAAGAAATATTTCACTGTAGGGTCTATTTTATCTGGTTCTGTACTTCAAATAATTATTGTAGAGTATTTACAATTCTGACATCAGCTATTATCCTTGACAAGGCAAAAAAAGAACAATGTTGCTATAAAATATAGAGAGAAACCTAATGCTGGCTGAGATTTTTGAAACAAGTTTCGGTGAGATTTAAAGGTTCCTGGCTTCTTAAAAGTACTGAGACATTCAGCAGTTTCCAGGGACTTAAATACATCAGAAACGAATTATTAATTTAGGACCACAAATCAGTGTTTAGAAGGATGATTTTTATGGTTCTAATTATTGAAGACAGAACTTGCTGTAGTTCCTTGACTAGAGAATCCCTCCTCGAGCTGGAAACCACCAGCTGGGGCACAGGAGGGCAGTGGAAAACCTGAACCTTTAAAGGCTGAAAACTATACTATAGAAGTATACTGGACAATCACAAAAACACCCCAGCATCTAAAAAAGGTACTTTCTACCATTTATGTTGTGTAACACTTGTACGATTGCTGTAATTTTATGAAGTTGGCAAATTACCTACCCGGTTTTAGAATACTGCATTTATACCTTAATCATCTGAAACACATAATGAAATTGGCTCTTCCCCACACCTTGTACCCAGGATTTAGCTGGTTTCCTCTGTTTCTTCCAAATAACTCAAAGCTGGCAGCTGGTTTTTGATGGCACCTCAGATTTCCAGACCATGACCATTCACAGCTGATCACCAGAAAAACCAACAAATAATCAGTTATAAACTGTATAGTAACTATCTCTTACTGTTACCACGGCACAATGTCACAACTTCCAGTAAAGTTTTTAAGTCAGAGTATAAAACACTTTTACTGTAGTTTTTACTCAAAAAGACAACAGAACTCCCTATTTTGGCCAACAGCATTAAATAGGGGAAGGTCAGTGGCTGATGATGATGAAGGGTAAAATTAAGAAGGTTAAAAATTATGACTGAGGTGAAAGAAAATCTCAACCAAATCCGAATCCATTGAATGGAATGACCCATTGAAGCTTTATTTGTTTTATCTTTCATAGCATTTATGGTGGGCTGCCCATGGCTGGCTGCCAGGTGCCCACCCAGCTGTGCTCTCATTCCCTCTTCTCAACAGCAGGGAGGAAAATGAGATGAAAAGGCTCAGGGTCAAGATAAAGACATGAAGAACATTTACTGATTGCCACCATGGGCAAGACAGGCACGAGGAAATAATTTATTGCAAATTAATTTATGCTCAGACAGTTTTCCTGCCCAACTCAGGCCCTTTTTTCCCAGCCTCAACCTCATCCCTTCATCCCCTCCCCACAGAGGGGTGCAGGGGGTGAGGAATGGGGGGCTGTGGCCAGCCCATGACATTCCCTCTCTGGTGCTCCCCCTCCTCGCCTGTTCCCTGCTCCAGCAAAGCTCCTCCAAAAGCCACAGTTGCCATCAGGAGAACCTGCTCCTGCAGGGGCTTTCCCTGGGCTGCATTTCCTGCAGAACAGCTCTCCCTGCCTGCCGTGAGGGCTCCTGGGGTGAACCTGTCCTGCTGTGATCCCTTGTCACGGGCAGCACACGAACACCTGCTCCACCATGGCTTCTTCCAGAACTTCCACCGGCTGCAGGAGGAAGATCTGCTTTGACACCTGGTGAAGCTCCTTCCCCTCCCCTCAGTCTCCACAGGGTTGTTTCTTGCTCTTTTTCCCCCCCAGATCGTCACTGCTGTGCAGTGGTAAAGCGAACCTGTCTTGCCAGAGGGATGCAAAGAAGACTTCCATTCATTCCCTTTAAGACAGTTTCTTCACAAAAGCCAAGCTATCTCTCTGCCTGGAATAATTATCTAGATGTTTAAACTGAAGTCCTGTGAATAACCTCAACTTCCACAAAAATGCATTTTAAAAAGATTCAAAAAAACAATTAAGTTTTTGCAATAAACAGGAATATCATGCTTTCTTAATGCAGAATGTAAATGATTGCACTGCTGAGAAAAGGGAAAATTAAGTCTTCTAAGTACCCAATGAACAGGAGTGGAACAAATTTTCTCTCTTCAAATATATCCTTATAGTAATCTGAAGAGAATACTCCCATGATTGTGTAGCGATTTCTTCAAGACCTATTCAATTCCTTATTGTTCAGTTTACAGTGCCAGAAAAAAGGGCCTGTTAAAGTTAACATCTGCTAACTAATCATGGAACAGACCATCCCAACATTCCACAGGGTTCGAACATTGCTATGAATTTTGATTACTATCAACTTTGGCTGGATTAAAGAAGCACTTCACTGTGAGACTTTTGAAACCTACAAAAACTTAATCCTTTAGAGGAAATGCTTCTAAAAGGAAACATTTTCATTCTGAGTTCAGAAAATATGACCTAACATTACAGGCATGTCTAGTATTAAAGGTAGAAATAAATCAATCTGGTGAATTATATTCCTCTGATTTTTTAATTAAATATTTCATTTTGAGAGTGTTGACATCCCACAGTAGATTCTGACATGCAAATATTCTTTGGATGGGCTGCTGTACAGATTGGTTCTTCTCAGTTCCATTCCATGTGTTTTGCTGCCTGACACTGAGAGTACACCCATACATGCTGGATTCCCAGGTTTTGGGATCATTTCCTTTGGGGTGGTACATTCATATCTGAGTGAGGCAACCCAAGATGTACCTCTTGCCCAGCTGTGCTCGGGTTGGAGCTGTGTGTGCTGTGCAAACAGAACCCCCCCAGAAGTCAATTGCATTAGACAAGCTTTCCATGAAGCCATGGATTCCATATCTCTGTGTTAGGATGGGATTCATTTGTGCTCTGTGCTTGACAAATTACAACCTGCTGAGCAATTATTTACTGTTTCCAATGTGTAATGTGTAATTTACACTAACTGGGATTATTCTCTGACAAACACACAAGCCACGCACGCACACTCACAGCTTGTTTTTTCCCTATTTTTCCAACTTTTTGATCCCAAAATACTTTCACTTAAAAATTAAAATTCTGCAGTATTAAACCCAAAAACCACTCCCTCATGGCAAGAATAAAAATTCATTACAAGAACATTGGACACCTCGCTGTACTTCTGCATTTAACTGGAATGAAGCCCCCTCCCTTCAGGAAAAGTCTCTGTCCCTCTTGCTCCAGAGAACCTTGCGTTCTGGGAGAGCTGAGCACTCCGAGGATGCCAAACACTCCAGTCAGATCATATCCATCCAAAGAGGGACAGCCAAAGCTGTCAAAGTCCTGTCAGTAACAGGGGAGCACAATGGAGGGACGTCCCAGCCGCTCACAGGTGTCACCACCACAATTGACCACAGCGTCCCGTCCATCCAACGCGTCATTCCTCCCCTGCCCCTCTAACAGAAATACACATGCAACTTAAATTTCGACAACACCACAGCTAAATTATAAAGAAGGGATTATTTCAGCCAATTTTCAAAAGCAAAGTGGGTGGTCCTCAAGACTTTTTATAAATACCCTTCCAACATTTGTGTGAAAAGTTGAATAGGAGACCACACAACAACCAAGGATTATGTGGCACTACTCTAAAGGGGAAAGGGAGGAGAATCAAACGTTTCTTGCCCAAGGTTTGTTACTGTGGGATACTATTATGTGAAGCCCTTCAGTTCATATAGAACATCGCATTAAATTACATGGCAAGAATGAATAACTGCTTTGTCACATACAGAATCACACATTATTTTGCTTTTTAAAGATTGTGAAAAGTGAAATAGTGTACCAAACTCCATTCCAAAAAGCTTTGGTCATTTAAATCCAGTCTGCATTTCACCCAAGGTATTCCCTCTGCATAAAATTTTAAAGGTTCCTAAGGCTGCAAAGCCAAATACCACAGAAGTTTAGGTATGAGCCAATTAAGTTTCCAGCAATGCTAAAACTGGACACGTAACTGTGCAGCTGAGTCTGACATCATAATGAACATGCAGCTTACAGCCACCATTTTAATGACATTAAGTGACAGCAGAGCCAACCAGGACAGGAGAGGTCACGGTCAGGAATACAGGTTTCAGTTCCTGCTGGGAGAAGAAAGTAAGGATTGTATGTTGTGGGATACTGTTCTGTTCCAAGATACATGTAAAAATCATCTTGAAGCCCAGAGCTGGCACTGAAACTTACTGTGAATTGTTCCATATTATTGGAAGACTTTAGAGTCACAACTGACATGGAAATGGCCAGACAATGGTCAAAGTTCAGGGAAAAGTCCAGGCGTAGGAAGTAAAACAGCTCAGTAACAAACCTCACTGGTTTTACTAAACCCTGTTTATTACCAGGCACCATTCTTCCAATGTCAGAGTGCACAAGGAACTAGAGAATAAGAATATTTAAAACCTAAAATGATCATTCTTCTATTGAGTTCAATATTTGGCTTTTTATGTGATAACAGCAGAGGTACCAGAAAAAGGGCTCCTGTAGTTCTCAAATGTGTGTGAACCCAGCTGAAGCTCCAGATGGATTTAGTGGCCAAAGGTTTACACCTTTAGCAGTTACAGGAGTGCTGAAGATGACAACAAAGTCAAGGCACTTCTTTAGAAACACACTCCTCACACCACGTGCTCTGCTCTGTCCCTGCCATCCCCCAAAAGCATCCCATCTCTCAGCAGTTATCCCAGGATAGCTGGACTGATGGTAAATCCTGTACAAAATCATGTGTAACTCATGTGCACAAAATCTCTACAAGCAACAACTCAAGTTCCAGGCTCCACTGGCAGCTCACAGCCTCCTCTGCTTTAAACAGCAGCCAGCCAGTCATACTCCTGGATGGACAGAACAACTGGAAGAAGGTCTAGAAAAGACTCATTGTCACTGGAACTGTATCTAATTTATAAACTGAAATCCCAGGGGCCTTCATCTTGCATCATGCAATGGGATGCAGCCAAGTTCTGCTTCCTGTAGAGAGGGAAGAGGCCAGGGGGGATAAAATATGCCACCTTTCCCAGAGCTTCCTTATCACTACCTGTGAAGCATTGTGCCTGCTTTCAATCACTTCTGCTGATTGCCTACTATTAATGTCACTCATTCTCTTAAGCAATTAAGCCACCTCTTTCTTAGATGTGCCTTTGTCTCTCCCTGGCACATTTCCTTGTCTAATCCTCTTTTCCAGATGGCATAAGGACGCGAGATAAGTGTTGCTAAAAGTTGCTTAGCAATGCAACACATGCAAGGTTTGGAAATGCTGACGTCCACATAAGCACTATCTCTACATCACACATTTCTGCAGAGAAACAAAGGCGTGAACACCCGCAGTGACACGGGGGCCTCCAGAAAAAGAGCCACCGGTGCCCAAGGGGAGCAGGGAGAGGGAAAAAGGGAAAGCTCCAAGCTCCCAGTGATGGGATGAGTTATACTGAGGGGGTTTTGTTTGTGTTTGGTTTGGATTTTAAACCAGAACTGGAAATTCTGCTTTAAACACATAAAAATCCTCGTGTTTTGGCAAGGCCCCATATTTTCTGTGATTCAGAGACACAGATGCCACAGACACAAAGCCACTGCAAGCTGCTGATAGAGACCAAAGCAGAAATGGATGTCCCATCCCTGGCAGTGCCCAAGGCCAGGCTGGTCAGGGCTTGGAGCACCCTGGGGCAGTGAAAGGTGCCCCTGCCCATGGCAGGGGTGGCACTGGATGGGCTTTAAGGGCCCTCCCAACCCAAACCAGTCTGGGATTCTGTGAAGAGTTCATGACAAACAGGAACTGATAAAGGCAAAGCTGTTTATCATCAGCTTGGTATCAACCCTAAAAATCCTCCTCTCCTAAGAATCACTGATAGGGAATTTATTCCTGCAACTGCACCATGTAATTGTGGATTGTTTCTAAACTCTGCACTAAATGTGTTTATATGGAATTTATTTAAACTACAATTAAATGTTACGGGTAATAAATAAGAACACTTAGTACACGAACAGTAGTAATTTCACAGGGTCATATTATCATATTAATTCATTTCTGCAGCAGCCTACGAAAACAGGTTGGCATGACTCATTTTGTGTTTGAAAAACCTGAGATGTAACGAATTTATTCATCATGAGGAACAACTTTGAAACAGCTAGTTCTGAGAAAACAACTGAACAGTAGTAAATTAACTACAGAAATTAACATGTAGCTTTACTCTGGGTAGTCTCTTACTAACCAGAATTTAGTGGTCCCTTCCAGAAGCCATTAAAATAGAGCTCAACACTTACTACTGGGGAGATTCATTCATGATCTTTAAATCAGAAATAGTTCTATTTTTTATTATAGTTTTTTAATTATAGATGTATTTTTATATCATATATCCTTATGTTGTAGTCACAATCATAATCAAGATTTGGGAAGATTTATTGTATCTTCAAATGTCATGTTACCCACTCACACGCAGCCTAATTCTAAATAACGGAAATTCCAGAAATTTAAATAATTTGCACTGAACTGAACCCATGATGAGTGTTCTGAACAGGCACCTGAGATGGATTCCTGCAGGTGAGGAAGCCCAGAAGGCTGGGCACCTGTTTGTGTGGTTAACAGGTGTGTCAGACAGCAGGGCTTCCTCGGGAACGAGGACAAACCACGCTCAGCCAAAGCACACAACGAAGCAGCCACGGGCACAGAACGGAATGAGGCAGCAGCCAGGGAGGAGGGATCACAGGGAGGAAACATTTTCATGGCAAAAAATGAGTGTTTTCCTTCATTAACCTCTGCAAACTTCATTCATGTGTCATTGTTTCCTTTCATTCTCAAACCTGCGCACATAAAAATGCATGAAAACCAGATGGGCCACCACAGGTCACTGGGGGCTTTATTTAATTATTTTTAAAATCAGCTTTCAGAGACTTTGTTACGTGTTCCCTATTACTCAGTTATAGTTCCTGTCTTGCACCTCTTCACAACATTTTAACCGAATGCAAAACCAGTTTTACTGCTAAAAAGGAGATAAATCAGAGTTGTTTGCTATTATTGGTCGCCTCTGTTGATAGTTGTAATTATTGCTTGTTTACTGGACATTTAACTGACCTGAATCTCTGAAGGTTCCCAGACTGCAATGTGTTGTTAACTGACAGCATCCACTCACAAAAAAAATTATCACTTGCCAAGGAATGATCTAAAAATCTGGCCCTGGTGCTGCTGCAGCTGAAACTGAGGACAGATTAAACATTCATGCCATGGTTCAATCCATTCTATACCCCACAGAAGTCATGCTGGGGTACCCCAGAGCTTGAAATACTTGCCCACGTTTTCTTGTTCCAGCAGATTAATTTAGGGTATTCATGGTATTCTTTCAGTAGAGGGGAAAAAACCCAGATTCTTTCAAAATCCCTACAGTTTCACACAGTTTTCAGGCACAGAACTATCTGTGAGATGTCTGGGTGAACTGACTGATCAGCAATAACATCTGGTGTTCACTGAGGTAACCTGACCAAGGGAACAAACTTCAAAATCTCACGTGCCAAACCTTACGTGCACAAAGCAGACAGAATTCCCAGATCCCTAACTTTAAGATTTGCCCTTTTTTGGGCACTGAACCAAGTTTTGCCATTTGTGTTACAATCAGGTTTGTGTCCCCTGGGCTGCCCAGCCATAATTCCTCCAATGATGATCTTTAAGGTCCTTTCCAACCCAAATCATTCCAGGATTCTGATTCTTTCCCATGTTTCCTGTTTAATTTCCAGAAGGCAGGCTAGCTCTTCCATAAATCTCTGATAACCTATGCTAAGTAAATAAATATATAATCCTAAACAGGTTTAAAAAAAAAAGAACTTTAACCGATTCTTTTGCCTGAAAAAGAGGTATTTATGTTTTTATTGTTCATGTTAAGCTATATAATTTGAAAGCAGTATGTGTTGAGGGATCACTTGTATTAAGGGGGTGTCTTTTGTCATATATAATAATATAATTATATAGATGTATATTTATCTGTAAATATATAAAAATAAATATAATATATTTTATATATTATATATAAACATTCCCTATCTATTTTATATAAATATATAATATTGTATAATTTGTACATTAATAGATTTAATTTAACCTATTTATTGTATGTATGAAATAAGTAAGTATACTCATATACTTGCATACTATAAATACTAAATCAATAGATTTTCAGGAGTGTCACGATTTTTTTTTGGCATCTTGTCACTTTTGAGCACGTACTGAGTGTAAACTTTAGTACTAAATGCTGCAGCCACTGAGCCTGAAGAATTTACGGATTCAACCCCAAAACAGATGCTGGAGAGACGCCCAGTGGTGCCCAAGGGTACAGAACTGTTCGGAACAGCCTCATGGCAGCGAATTCCGGGAAAATAAATTATGAACCCTGGGGTTCGTTTATCAATGTTTCTGTTCCAGGGCAACAAACGCACCTCAGCACGCGTAGGGATGTTTGTGTCACCTCCTTTTCCAAGTAACGAGTACTTCTTGTCTTCTCCTACTGATTTTGATTCTCAAACGTTCACCTGTTCATGGAATAAATCATACTGATCTCCTTAAAACTTTAAATCCTTCAACAGCTTTGGCCTCATCCCGTGAGGCGAGGCGTCTCGGCTCCGCTCGGCTCGGCTCGGGCTCAGCTCGGCTCGGCTCGGCTCGGCTCGGGCTCAGCTCGGCACTTCCCGGCTGGGCTCGGTTCGGCTCGGCCCATCTCGGTAGAGCTCGGTTCGGGCTCGGCTGAATTCGGCTGGGCTCGGTTCGGNTAGAAGTCCCAGATCCTTACCTTTAAGATTTGCCCTTTTTTGGGCACTGAACCAAGTTTTGCCATTTGTGTTACAATCAGGTTTGTGTCCCCTGGGCTGCCCAGCCATAATTCCTCCAATGATGATCTTTAAGGTCCTTTCCAACCCAAATCATTCCAGGATTCTGATTCTTTCCCATGTTTCCTGTTTAATTTCCAGAAGGCAGGCTAGCTCTTCCATAAATCTCTGATAACCTATGCTAAGTAAATAAATATATAATCCTAAACAGGTTTAAAAAAAAAAGAACTTTAACCGATTCTTTTGCCTGAAAAAGAGGTATTTATGTTTTTATTGTTCATGTTAAGCTATATAATTTGAAAGCAGTATGTGTTGAGGGATCACTTGTATTAAGGGGGTGTCTTTTGTCATATATAATAATATAATTATATAGATGTATATTTATCTGTAAATATATAAAAATAAATATAATATATTTTATATATTATATATAAACATTCCCTATATATTTTATATAAATATATAATATTGTATAATTTGTACATTAATAGATTTAATTTAACCTATTTATTGTATGTATGAAATAAGTAAGTATACTCATATACTTGCATACTATAAATACTAAATCAATAGATTTTCAGGAGTGTCACGATTTTTTTTTGGCATCTTGTCACTTTTGAGCACGTACTGAGTGTAAACTTTAGTACTAAATGCTGCAGCCACTGAGCCTGAAGAATTTACGGATTCAACCCCAAAACAGATGCTGGAGAGACGCCCAGTGGT
>VZTG01005919.1:217844-230036 GCA_013397845.1 Melanocharis versteri | reverse complement strand
GGTCTGGAGCGAGCGGCCCCTCCGGGAGCGCGGGGGCTGCTGCGGGCTCGGCGCTCCGGCCGGGGCCTCCCGGGGCTCGTGTCCCCCCTCTGCCGGCCCCGCCCCGCCCCGCTCCGTGCCGAGGCAGCGCAGCTCCTCCCCGTTCATTGTACCGAGCGTCCCGCCGCGCCGGGGCCGAGCAGTGCCCTGGCAAGGGGAAGTCCCCGCTTGCGGACACAAGCGAGAAGCGCAGGTGCTGCTCAGCTGCTGTTGCAATGGATAAAATTAAACACTGCCTTTTTTTAGTGTGAAAAACCAATCTGAGCGACCAATGGGCTGTTTCCCCGTGGTTGTGCAAACACCCAGTTCTTAATAAATCACCTTAGTGTGTTGCTCTTCAAAGACATTTCCTCTATGAGATAAGGTAACGTGAATGAGTAGTGTGTTTTTGCTAGTTACCGGCTTCATTTATATTTTAAATTTAAGAAAAATCTGTATTATGAGCAGACTTGTGCTCAAATTCTGTACCTCTATGTGATGATGTGAGGCTTAAAGTAAATCTTTACTGCCCGAGGTTCTGCTTTTCAGAACTCAGCGATCAGTGGTGTTTGTAATGAAATTAGCATAACAATCGCGGGGACAAGCATAATTGTTAAGGCCGTGCCTTCGCTTACGTGGTGTTTTCAGCAGAGAAAATATGGTTTCGTTTTCGTAGCAGCCTCAGTTCTGCTGGTAGCAAACTCTTCCCGCGTTGGTTGCGTTAATCTGTGTGTGTCTGGCTGAGTGTTGGCTGTGCAGAAGTGGCTGCAGGGCGGTCACAGCTCCTCGTGCTGGGCGGTGAATCTGATGTTACATTTACAAGACGATGGAGAGAGGCTTTCACAAGGGCCTGGAGTGACAGGACAAGGGGGAATGGCTTAAAGCTGCCAGAGGGCAGGGCTAGATGGGATATTGGGAAGGAATTGTTCCCTGGGAGGGTGGGAGGTCCTGGCACAGGGTGCCCAGAGAAGCTGTGGCTGCCCCTGGATCCCTGGAAGTGTCCAGGGCCAGGTTGGATGGGGCTTGGAGCAGCCTGGGACAGTGGAAGGTGTCCCTGCCCACGGCAGGGGTGGCACTGGATGAGCTTTAATGTCCCTCCCAACCCAAACTATTCTGTGGTTCAATGATTATGAAAGAGGCATTGCACCTGTCTGGGTTTAATTATTCCCTTTAACCAATACAACCCAGTGTTCTTAACTGTAAACTGCCCTCAGAGCAGTGCCAAGGACTCCTGCTTTTGATAATTGTCCGTTACAGGTGTTCCTCCAGCAAAGTTTTAATGTGATAAGAAATACTACCTTAAATTCTAGTCTGTATCTTGTGATTAAACTGAGCTCCAGAGAGGTTTCTCCTCAGTAGAAATGTTGTATTTCTAGGTCTGCTCTGGAAGAACTGTGTGCATGATAAACAATCATACATAATCACATATAATGTAATTTTTTACACCAAGCAAGATCCCTGCTCCAGCATAAAGCCTTCAATAGCCTCACACACGTGATTTTCCACTTGCTCTGCACAGGGTAACATTTACAAGATTGTCATGTAAGGTCTGCTTGTAGCCCATATTTGCTGTGAATGTATCTGTAGAATTAATTTTGAGACTACGAGAATTTTCACTGGTCTCTGATAAATTATTCTGTGATTCTAATTAGTTGAATAATTTTCTGTTACAGCTTTATACTTCAGAACATTAAAAAAACCCCAAAATAAAGCACCAAATGATGCTCAGCTGAGAACACTGAACAATTTCTGCCCTGCAGAGAGTGGGGAGAAGAATAATTATTCCTTTTTGCCTGTAGTCGAATAGTCTGTATATTGTATGACTTTCTACTCGATTCTTTTATTTTAGCTATAGCTTGAATTAAAGTGGACTCAGCTCCTGAAGCCTCCTAATGAGTCCCCTTAGCTTTTGAAGTGTAACAGGGCTCCTTTATTCTACTTTCTAATTAGTCTCTAGGATGTAGTTTTCTGATGTTTGCAGAAAAAATACACAGGTTTAAGGTTTTGTGCCTCCTCAGATTGTCTTTGGTCTTAAATTTTCTGCAGCAATCACTGTATTGCAGCATCTAAGACAATTAACTTCTTTTTTTTTTTAATTTATGAATGTTTCATACAGATTTGTTACCCTCTGAGGCTCTTGAGTAGGGCTGAATGTACTCCCAGTATCCCAGAGTTACATAGTCCCACCCACAGATGAGGATTCCAGGAAGTAATGCCAGGGGTTGCTCTTGGTGATGTGGCAAAATGTGTCTGCTTAGGATCCACTTTATTTGGCTTCTATCTTGAAGTGAGCAATGCAGTTAAGGTTATCTGATAAATAAATAAAGCTCTTCAATTGGCAGCCGAAGCATGGACTGAAAAGTCCATTTGAGTTCAGGCTCTTGGCCCTTTGACTGTACAGTTTTGCTCTTGTATAAAACTTTTCTGTCATTGCTCAGCTCTTGGTGTTCAAGAGACAGAGAAACTCATTGAATGATTCCAGCGTGGGCAGCATTTTGGGTTTGGTGCTCTGGCAGAATCTGAAACCACTGCTGTGCAGAGTCCTGAACTTACTTCTTCACTATGTAGTTATTCAGTATTTAAAATCCTAAGCAGCTTTTAAAATAATATATATGTATTTACTCTGGTTTTATTCTTTGCCCTTGGAGACGGAGGTGGCAGGAGGGAGGTGCAGCAGTTCATGTCTCACTGCTGAGGGCTTGTACCTCAGCCTGTGCCTTAGCAAGGTGACAATGTCCAGCTGGACTCTTCCTGAATTTCTTTAGGGACTTCTTTATTTCCTTCCCCAAAATGCACTGGATTCTGTCTTGTCTTTATAAAATACCATGTTCTTTGCTTTCTTGGACAAGGAATTTTCATTCATTTTGGCATAAATCTCCTCTCTTAAAGAACGCTTCATTCAGAACAATTTGTTTCAAACAGGACAAGCCAAAAGAATATTGTGTGTAAATGCTGGTTCACAGAATGTGCTCTAAACCTCCCTGAGCTTAGATTTTGGATTTCAATGTTCCCTTCTCCCATGTTTTGTTTCCACAGCCACCATGTCAGAAGGGGACAGCATTGGAGAGTCTGTGCATGGAAAACCTTCTGTGGTCTATAGATTTTTCTCAAGACTTGGACAGGTTGGTTTTGTGAAGGATTTTTCTGACTCTTTTAGAAGCAGATCTCACTGCAGCTTCTTGAACTCTCTGCTTGTTGGCTGGGTTGTTGAAATGTTAAAATCTGTACAAAAGATTTCTTTTGAAGCCTTTGAAAATACATAAATATCTATAATAAATGGCTTACTGGAATGTTTAATGGGCGTATGTATGACATTGCACAGTGAAAATATGTTGTTACTGTCAGTAATGAGGAGTGAATTCAGATTTCATTTCAAATTCATTGTAAGGAAAACAACTTATATAAATTACAGGAAATTTAAATTGCTTTACAATGCCCTAAGCATTAGGGATTTTTTTTTGCCTTTGTAAAAATACAGAAGCTTGTAAGGATAGTTCTGTGTAATTTATTTGTAGTAAAGAATACAAGTGTTTCGTGTTGTTCTCTTTCATAAAATACTCCTCTCAAATGCTTCCTTTTGCCCATACTACCCTGAAATACAGTTTATCCATTGTGCATCAGGTATTTTACAGCTGTGCACTTCATGTTTCCTCCTAGATCTACCAGTCCTGGTTAGACAAATCCACCCCCTACACCGCAGTGCGATGGATTGTAACGTTGGGGCTGAGCTTTATCTACATGATTAGAGTTTATTTACTGCAGGTGAGAGAACTGGATGGGATGCTGAAGTGGTTCCAGATATTGCTGCTGGTCTAATTTTGATTTTAAGAGAGTTTCTGAAGTGTGCTGTTACTTTAGAATCACGTGTGGTATCGTTCAGCACATGGCAGAAGGTAAATTGCGTAGTCCGAAGAGAGCACATCCTGTGGGTGTGGAAATTGCTGCTGCAGAGAGAAAAATCTGGAAATACTTGAGGATATTCGTCTGTGGCAATCTGAAATCACAAAATAAATCCCTGAACACTGTTGTAATTAAGTTTTTACTTTTATGTTAAAGCTGTGTAACAGCATGCTCAGAGCCAGGGGTTCCTTTCTGTCATGCAAACCATAAAGAATGGCTTTGTCAGCATTTCTCTCCCTGCAGGCCAGGCAGACCATTTCCCCACTAATCAGATGTTTCTGCTCCATGCCAGTCTGCAGTTCAGTTGAGAACTTGAGAACTGTTATTGCCAGAAACTGAAGATTACAGAATGTGAAACCTTTACAGGTCATAGTAGTAGGAACATTTCAGAGGCTGAAGGCTGCAAAGATGATTAAAAAAGAGATGGTTTTATGCTCTTTCTTACTTTTGAAGTCCACATCTTGAACACAGAGAACCTGGATGCCAGACCAAGGTTTCGTGTTCAGTCTGTCACTACATGAGAGATTTGCTCTCCTGTCATGTTCTAAGACTTGTTTTGATCAGTGAGAATTCCTGACATTTTTACAAGCCCAGAAACCTTGCAGTTTATGTGAGGACATAGAAAAGCTTCTCAAGGAAGCAATAAACCCAGGTTGTTTAATCTTGTTAAAAAACCAGTATCAGGAAATGATTTTCAGGAGGATTTTACCCTTGTCTGTTCCTCCCTGTGCAGGGTTGGTACATTGTGACATATGCCTTGGGAATCTACCACCTCAACCTCTTCATAGCTTTCCTGTCGCCAAAGGTAGACCCCTCTCTAATGGAAGATTCAGGTATGAGGAAAAGTTCCTTTTTACCATCGTTTTAAACTTGGTCAAACTTCCAGCTCCTTTTGTCTGATACAGTAGGGTAAATATAATGCACTTTTAGCATTACATTGTATTTTTTAGACCTGAAAAAATCTGTACAACTTAATGTCAAGAGTTGCTATAAAATTGGTCCTTTTTCATGGGACCTGAATATATTCCATATTGTACTAGTTTTCTGTGTTTTGAAAGGGGGTTTATGTGACTCAAGCTCTCCTCATAGTAACTCAAGTGACCTGGCATTCCTATTCCTTATTTTCTTTAAAGGAATCTGTGTTAAGTTCCTTTTAAGGAATCTGTGTGAACTTATATTAAACCAGCAACTCTTAACTGGGATCTACAGTGTGTAACAGTGGGAATTGGGTGTGGTTTTGTTTTGGGATTTTTTTTTTCTTAAGCTAGAAAGCAAAAAAAAACCTGAGGTCTGAATAGTGTAAAAAACTACTGTGAGGAGGTTTGTGGTTTGGTTTCTTTTCTGTTATTTTTAGATGATGGTCCTTCCTTACCTACAAGGCAAAATGAAGAATTTCGGCCTTTCATTAGAAGGCTCCCAGAATTCAAATTCTGGTGAGTGGATCCATCTGCCTGTGTTCTCTTTTTGAAAAATATAAATACCAGCATGACATTAGTGGTAGCTGGGCTTGAAGGATTAATTATTACTATTATTTTTCAGGCACTCTGCCACTAAAGGAATCCTGGTTGCTATGGCTTGTACATTCTTCGAGGCTTTCAACGTTCCTGTGTTTTGGCCAATCCTTGTGATGTACTTCATTATGTTATTTTGTATCACTATGAAGAGGCAAATCAAGGTAACTTGGCAAGAGCAGAGAATTTGTGATGTCAGGATTTGCAGCATTGCTCCACTGGCCATTCAGTGGAGCCCTTCAGGGGTTAAATGTGCTGCACACACTTATTTCACTGGAGGAACTTCAATAACTGATACTTAACCATTAATTGCTCAAGTGGGGCATGTTTACAGTGTTGAACAGATTTTACAAGACTTTATTCTTGCTTGCAAAAGGTTTTGATTTTAGAGTGCAGTGTTGGGGTTTTCTGCAGGTTCTCATCCACTTCCTGTGGCTATTTTGGATGCAGAGGTCTTGAACCATCTCTGGTGGGTGAAAAGGGAAGTTCTCACAAGGTGGTGTGAGCAAGTAGATGAGGGAAAGGGAAACAACATAGACAACTGACTCAGACCATTTTAAAAAATTACTTATGGTTTGTTAGCATTTTTTAAAAATAACTAATTTTTTTTCCCAGACATTCCGAATTTTGGACAGGTACTGTGGTTTGAAGTGGTAAATTAAAGGTGAAAGGGTAGTAAATTAGTACCTCGGTGCTCTCTCCAGCTTCCCATGGTTCCCCAATCTGTAATCTTCACTATACTGTACGATTTGTTGGGTGACCCAAAATGTGAGGTTTATAAAACTGCTCTCATACTCCTGTTTAGTTTTAAACTGCTGTAGGATTAGCTATTTCATTAACTTTACTAAGAACTGTCTTTCTGGAGGACTCGGTAATTTACAATGTGTATTTTAAAACTCTTTTTCTAAATATTACGTAACTTTCTTGGCTCAACAACCGCTGTTTTCTCTTTGCAGCACATGATAAAGTACAGATATATACCCTTCACACATGGCAAGAGGAAATACAAAGGGAAGGAGGATGTGGGGAAGACCTTTGCTAGCTAGGAAGAAGCAATCAACCTGTTGACCAATTCTACTGCTCACTAAAGGAACGATTTTGAGCCATTGTAACAATGCCTTTTTTCTTCATAAAAGTGATTAACAGAGTGGTGACAAAGCAGTTGAATTTTCATTTTACGAGGATCTTGCTATTTTTATCTGAAATATCAGTTTCTCGAGGAAACTGGCATTCTAACCAAATTGCATTGAGTTTATTCTCTTTTGTAAGAAGTTGGAGAAACTTTGGATAATCCCATGGATTTGGGATAACGTATTTCTTTCAAGATCCGTTGCACTGGAGAGGTTAATGGCCTAGAGTTGGATATTTTTACATAGTTCTCCTGCTCAACATCACCCTGAAGTGCTGTGCACATCTGTGGAGGAAAGTGTAAGCTGGCACACGTGATGCTGTTTTCTGCTTCATGGCCGTGTGCTGTTTTCATAGAAAAATTCAGTAGACCTAAATTAGATGCAGAACTTAAGCCAGTTTCCTAAATGCATGGTATTACTGAGTTATAACCAAACAAGTATAGATAGGAATAAGAAATTACTAAATTATGGGGTTTGCAGTAGGGCAAAAATACTCATTTAGCTTCTAAAGCAACTCGTTTGTGTTGGGTTTTAATGCCAGTTTCACTGTTCCATCTCCCAGCAGATGCTAAAATTGGGCTCTTTCATGATGACTCAGAACATTGTTCAAACTCTATCACAATTTCCTTTGAGGACCTGGAATTATAAAAATATATATTTTAATTGTTATTAGTTGGAGTTTCTTTCATACTTAATGATTTCTTGAGTAATTGAAGCTGACTTCATGCAGCCCCACAGGATGTACCCAAACTGGCCAGAACAGACAGTGGTGGGGGTTTTAACACAGATTTTCTTTTTTTATGGGGGAAAAAAATGAGAGATAAATGACCTGCATGTAAACTTTTTCATGTGATACAACTGCAGTTTTATTAAGTGACTTTTTAATTCCAAAATTTATTAAAAGACAGTGTTCCCCTTTACTTGTTCTCTATCTTTATATACATCTCTTGATCTAACAATATTTATGACTCCTTTTCAATAACGGTTGCCCTCAATTTACCTTCATGCAATGCCTTTTGCAACTCTTCAGGGAGCATTCCCTTGCAGAAGGTAGGAAAAGATCAGCTCTTTGAAGATTCTGAATGGAATTCAGCAGCTTCAGCAGACAACTAATTGGAAAATGTCTGTAGGCACCTTTTCCTCTGATCTTATCAAATTAAGGCTTTGTGGAGCTCTGGAATTCAGTAATCCTGGGAAAATGACAGGGAGTTTCAGCTCACGTTGACCTGTGGCTTTTGGTTGGTTTGCATGTGTTTGTTTTATTAGCAGTGTGGAAACCAGGAATGTAAGCACTTAAAATTAGGGAAATAGTATCCAGAATGGCCATTATAAAGTACCAGTTGTGGGTGCTCGTGGTTTGTTGCCTGAAAATCTGCAAGCCTTGACTTGAAAAAGCTGTTTTTATGCTTGCTGGGGTTTCTGAATAATATGGACAAATCAGGGAGTGAGGTATGTTTATTAATATTAAAATTACCAATTGGGATGGTTCCTACTAAACAAGAGTGTTAATGACATCCATTGCAAATCTGACATTTTTACCTGAACTTTGAGGTTTAGTTTAGGCAAGTTTAGATTGCTGCTTTCCTTTTGGGAAGGCAGATGCATCCAGTGGGATTAAGTTTCCAAACATGAATTGTAGGAGCTGTTTGGCCAGCAGTGCAGTTCCCCAGCTGAATCTCAGCCCGCCATGGCCAGACAAGTCTGATGGCATTTTGTTAAACTTTGCTCTGCTGTATCACTTAAAAATGTTAGAAATGAATTCCCCTTAAAGAATGCATGAAAAACTTGTCTTGACAGCTTCAAAGACACTTCTCAGTCACCAGTTCCTTCCTGTTTGTTTTCATGTGCCAACAGAATGCGTTTCCTTACTGTTTTCTTAGGAAGGAGCTGAAGCAGTGATTTCATTAGGTAGTTCTGATTTGTGATATGGATTATTTTTCTTCCACTGTTGCCTTGACAGTTTTAAATAGGTGAGGAGATGCCTGAAAATTTTCTGGTGTGAGAAGGGATGGTATCACTTTTGTAGTGATGATGAAGTGTTCACATAGTTACCAGCAACTATTTCTTATTCCACTTATAGATGTGATGAAAAATTAAACTCAATTTACTGGGTTTTTATGATAGCACTTGGAGTTTTAATTATTAGCAGGATCTCTGCAGCACAAATACCCATCTTAAAAGTGCTTTTAGTGTGGCACACCTGACCCTGCCCCTGAGTCCATGTTCAGTGCCATTTATGAAAAATTTATTGAAACTGTAACTCATGATGCTCAGGGTGGATCACCTGGGTTATTCTCCCTACCTGTAATATTTGGAAAATAAAAATAAATTGATATTCTGCATCTTCTATCACGCAAGAATGACAAGGTATGTTAACAACTAATAATCTTTTTCCCTGTGCTTCAGGGATATTGGTAACACCCCCGGGCTTTGGAAAACACCACTTGTTACATTGCTACAGCCTCAGTGTCTGGAATACTTGCTGAAAAGTCTCCATTCCTAATAGTGATGGAAAACCCTGAGTTTGGAGGCCGAGTTAACAGATCAGTGTGCACAATGTGCATTAGTGGGGCTGTTAGATCACCAGTGCTTCTGGTGATCTAAGCAGATTTCACAGTTTTGTCAGATCACAGAACCCTGCTTTATTCCAAACACAACAGCACGTGGCATTTATAACCAGAATTTCCACTGCTCTTAAACCCGGGCTTTGTGTACAGCTTCTATTCTTTGGCCCTGAAGTCCACAGCATGGACACTATGATGTTACAGGAGAAAGGGAGCCTTAAGATTAAATCATGGAATTTTATTAATACCTTAAGGGTATTATGGAAGGGTGGAGGACTTGTTACCTACACTTGTATTTTGAGAATGAGAATTCAAGTTTTCCATTGTCCAAAATGAAGAAAACGATTAAATTTGTGTTAAACCTGTTATAGAAACCTGTTTTTAATATGGTCAAGAGCTACATCAGAAGAGACAGAAGGGTAGAAGCAGAAATAGCTTTATTCTGTCACACAGGAATGTAGTGCCACCTTGCACAGGCAGTTTCCAGTTCAATAAAGCCTTTTCTTGGACCAAGCCAAGCTGTAGGACAGGTATGAAAGTATGAGCTGAGGCCCTTGTCAGGAGACAGAGGAGGTGTTCCCTTTACATTTGGTAGTGCCGTAGGTAGATCAGTTTCTGAGGATGAAATTTCTCTCTGCACAGTGGACATTCTGCCTACAGAAAGAAAAGAGAGTAGATGGACATACTGAGTAGTTCTGTTTTTAAAAGTTTAAAGAAATCTGAATAGAACTGCTTAGCTCCTTTTAGAACATAATTTTTCAGTCTCGGCTGTCATCCAGCTGTGCTGTGTACTCACCCTGGTGTTGCACCAGGCCGTGATGCACTCCCAGCAGAAGAGGTGCCCGCAGGGGGTGGCGGTGCTGTGCCTCCGCTCCTCCAGGCACAGCGTGCAGCGCGACTGGCGCCCGGCAGCCGCCGCCTTGCTCGTGCTTCTAATTAACACAGGCACAGCGGCGTTAATTGCACTTACCCTGCTCGTCAGAAATACTGGATAACACCATCCTGAAATAAACCCCAAGTACCAACCCTTTTCACGAAGATCTCAAAAACACCAGCGCGTGAAATCCAAGACACGCGCAAAACAGCGAGGAATTAGTTTTGCTAATTAATTAAATGTTACATTACGTCAGATTGTAACCTAAATTGGTGTGTCACTCCTGTGTTGTCCCTGTTCATGACAGCTGTGACATTCCCACCTCTTCCCTAGGAAGTAAGAACCACCTCTTACTTCTGGTGAGCGAGGTTGCGGTGCAGCCTCCACTCCTGCCTTGCTCGCTGCTTCAGTTTGAAGCTGTACATCTGAACTCCAATGGTCAGCAGAAGGTGGCAGAGTGAAATTATTCCAAGAAACTTGTAACTTGATCGGATACTCTCATCTTCTCCTTGCAATCCTCCAAAATGCAGCTACAGCATTCACAGAAGTGAAGATGTTTGGTTACTGCGGTTTTAGGAAACATTCCCCCTCTCCCCATCCGCAATAAACTTGATTTGGGATTCTCATTATGTCCAAAAAATTGGCATTTTAGGACTTTTCAATCTCCTAGCAGGAGCTGTAACCACCTTCAGTCAGGCTGGACATAGCTGTCTCCCTCTAAAAATTGCAGCTTTGCTTGGTTTGGTTTTCTTACGTATCCCTGAGCAAACAGACACCTCTTTCCTGCACTGATGCTGGGAATTGTTGAGGTCTCTTGTGTCTATACACATTTCTGGGCCAGTGGCTGATATTTTGTTGTAAAGATACAAAATTATCTTCATATACAAAAGTGCTACCTAAATGTGTACTGGGTGTTGTTCAAAACAGTATTTCCCATGGATTCATCAAGTCACCTCTCACTTGCAGTGTATTTGTGGCAGAGAGACTGAAGTTACACAGGGTATTAATTTCTGACACTGCATTCATGTTTATTACCTGTAACCTCTTGACTGCAGGGACTCATCACACCCCACATAAAGCAAAACCCTCATTCTCACCCCTCTGCTCTGCCTGTATAATCAACCACAGCCAAATTCCTTATCCTTGTATGCACACGGCATCCCAGAAGAGGCCAAAATTCTGCAGTGGACACCTTCAACCAAAACCACTTACATATGAGATCCCCGTGATCCTTTTGGACAGGTGGTAGAAGGTGCCCTGGATGTAGAACACTGCCAGGTGGAGCCGGTGCAGCAGAGGGATGGATTGCTTAAGGACGTACACAACTTGGGAGGCTGTTTTCTTCTGCTGCTCCGTGAGCTCCTGAACCTGCCTCCGGATCCAGCTGCGAATGAAGGTCCTGCTGGGAAAGCCAAGTGCTGGGGGGTTCTCTGGGCTCCTGGATTCCTCAGCCTCCACCTGCAGCTCGTGTTCCAGGTGCAGCAGTGCCTTTTCCAGGCAGTAGGGTACCACGGTGTGCAGGGAAATGAAGAGGGCCCGTCGAAGGAAAGAAGGCACCTTCTTCTTGCTTGGGTCCACCTGAATGATGTTCACGTACTCTTCTCCCAGAGTCTGATAACCTAAACAATGTGTTTAACAACAGAAAACAGGGTGAGAGGGCAACTGCAGGATTGTTCCAAACGTGGTGAGCAGTGGGGACAGACTGTTTAGGGCACAACTCAGGCTTTGGAATTTGGAAATAGTGAATTTTTTTGTGCTGAATTAAGATAAGTGCGCTGACATGGACGCAGATGGTGACATCCAGTATCTGCAGTTCTAGGCTTAAAGCAGGGATACTTTTCATGGTGTCATCTATTCCTGCTTTTTTAAAAAATTTCTTTTTGAAGAACATCAATCTGTGTTGATAAAGTGCATTTGAACCCAACTCCGACAATTTCGTGGTTTCATATTTACCAGAGGGCGTTTATCTAAACCAAACCACCCCGCACGCTAGAGAACCGCTGTTGGGCAGCCTCAGGAGGTGACCACCAGCACAGCAGCCGCGGCACAGGCCCCTCAGCTTTCAGAGGTTGGGAGAAATGATAAAAAACGATTAATGGCAGAGAAGTTTACCTGAGAGCGTGGTCAGCACGAAATAGGCCACATCGGAGAGCAGCTCCACCTCCCTCCTCCACTCCAGCCACGGCCGGGCACCT